>CM076575.1:1243822884-1244337305 GCA_034641835.2 Pinus albicaulis
CATCAGTGGACTCCCTAGTGAACTGCTCTGTGGACTGCTCTGCATGCTGCTCAAAGCACCACCCCTTTGACTCTGCGAGCCACTGCTCACTGACGGACCTGACACCTTAATCGATGTACCTCCGGATCCTCTTGATCCCTGCCCACTGGATCCCTGCGACTGACTTAGCTGCTACTGAGGGTCTGGCTGATCCAGATACTCTAATTCTCGTGACCTCCTGAAGGCCTTGTCCTCCTCGAACTTCACATTCCGCTTGACAACAACTCTCCTCTGTGTGGGAATATAAATCCGAAAGGCCTTCGAGGTCTCACTGTAGCCCACAAAGACACCCTTCTCTGCGGTGGGCTTTAGTTTGGTCCTCTTCTCCTTGGGTACATAGGAGTATGCAATACACCCAAAGATACGAAGATGACCAATATTAGGCTTCTTCCCAGAAAAAGCCTCCTCTGGAGTCATATGCCCCAAGGCAGGATGCAGACTCCTGTTCTGCAAATAAACAGCAGTGTTGCAGGCCTCTGCCCACAAAAACAATGGCAACCCCTGATCATGTAACATGGCTTTGGCAGCCCCTCCGATGGATCTGTTCTTCCTCTCCGCAACCTCGTTCTGCTGGGGGTTGTAAGGAACAGTGAACTCCCTCCTAATGCCTGCCTCCGCACAATAGTCAACAAACTCTCCAAGGGTGTACTCTCCCCCATTGTCCGACCTCGGGGACTTGATCTTCCGACCTGTCTGTGTCTCCACAAGAGCTCTGAACTCCTGAAACCGCTTGAAGACCTCACTCTTGGTCTTCAAGAAATAAATCCAGGTCCTCCTGGAGTGATCATCAATGAATAACACATAGTACTCATATCCACTCAAGGAAACGTGAGACATCCGACCGCTCACATCGGAATGAATCAAATCAAGTATCCCAGTCGCTCTGCTGTCACTGCTGGGAAAAGGGGATTTGGCAAACTTGCCCATCGCACATCCTCTGCAAGTATCAAAGTGATCAGTACTGAACTCTGGCACACGTGTAGTGATCTCCCGCAAAGTCCTCAAGGCTCCATGATGCATGTGCCCCATCCTGCGGTGCCAAATCTCACACTGCTCAGAACTGCTAGCTCTGCTGTCGGTACTACTGCTCAATGCCAAAAGGGACTGAAATGCACACTTGTACACCTTTGCATGGCGTACACCTATCACTCTAGCTGAATCAGCTGGAGTGCCCCTGGGATACATCAACACCTGTCCTCCCCTGAATAGTATCTCATATCTCTCGTATCTAAGTAGAGATGGATATGAGTCATTCTCATCTTCAGCACATAAAGAACATACGGCACACAAAGGGAGGTTTGGGTTCCCTATCAAATGTCAGTGTCCCCACCAGTGCTCTAACAACGCTACTGTATCCATGAGTACTACACTCCTCATGGATGCCACTCTCTGAAAGCTAAATTGCTCACGGACTCTCATCTCATATGTTGTGACCTTGTCCATACCGGACTCACAGAAGACGCTCCGCTAGTCGAGGGAAATGCATGCTCCCTCTGAACCTCCATGGCAGGTGATCCTGCACTAGTGGACTCACAAGCAATGAACCCAAACTCCCGGTCAAAGCGATCCGTGAAGTCCTCTACCTCTGCTGATGCTACCATGTTCTGGTTCTTCCCCTTCTCTGGACACACAATTGCATAGTGTCCCATCTTCTGACAATTCCAACACATCACTTTGAAATAGTCCTTCTACGTGTTACCCTGTTTACCTTTACCTTTTCCTTTGCCCCCACCACTGCTTGTGGAATCTTGCTTCTTTCCCTTGCCTCTCTTGCCTCCTGCCAATAATGCTACATCCTCATCCTGCTCAACTGGCTTGGCTGCCCCAAGTTGACCCTTCCTGATTTCTGTTTGAATGCAATCATCCCAAAACCTCTCCCATGTGGAAAGGGTCTCACGTGCACAAACCCCATCAGCAAAGTTCAGCCATGAACTGGGGAGGCCATTCACTGCAATCCGCACCAACTCAGTGGATGGAATGACCTCTCCAACTGTTGCCAACTCATCTCTCACATTAGTAATCTTTGTGAGATATCCAGCTGCACTATCAGTCTTACCCATCTTAATGGTCTTTAGCTTCTCCCTTATGACCATTTTCCTGTTCTCATTGGTACTCTGGTAGAGATTGGTCAATGCTGTCCACATCTCATGAGCATTTCTCTTTCCTCTCACATGAGGAATGCAATGGTCTTTGATTCCGTCTAGAATCAGTCTCTTACCCTTGTTATTCTTTTTATTATACGCTGCCAACTGAACAACATCAGTAGGCACAACAATAGGGTGTTGCGCGGTATGCACCATAACATCCCAGACTTCTGTCTCCTCAAAGATACTCTGCATTCTCTCCTTCCAAATACTATAGTTGCTATGCTCATCCAAGCTATCCTCCACCCTCAATCCCAATGACATGCTTGCTGTCCTAAATAAGATGAAAATAACACTGCTGTAGTAAAGATAAAATTTCTGTGTGAGAAAAATCAGCGTGCTGAAATTTTCTGAGTGAAAAATCAGCAGACTATATTTTTCTCCTTTGCTGTCCCAAACTGCACTTTCAGCACCCAAGCTCTGATACCATGTAGAAATTTCTCATTTCCAACCTCGGTTTTCAGTTTCACCTTATTTCTCCAATTAGTTAAATGCCCTTTCCAACAACCTTACATTCAACAAGCTGGAAAATAAATATTTGCTGAAAACACAAATTCTGGAAATTTTTCACAATGCTGGAAAATGCAGAAATAAAAATCAGCAGACACAAACAACGATTCAACACATTTTAACACAGTGATTTTTGGTCAAGGTGACCCTTGAAAAACCCCCTACAACTCTTGGGGAAAACCAGTTCGAAAACTTCTCTTTATTTTCTGAATATTGCTTTTACAGTGAGACAAAAATTTATACAGCAAAAAAATTACAGCAACTTCATAACAGTACTTATCTCGAAAACCGTGTCAAACTCCACCTCGGTTTCCATGCCCACAAAAACAGAAATTACAGAAAATAGTTAGCATTAAATGTTGTATAGACAACATTGAAATATGTGCTGTACGGTCTCCTCAAAAATGCGCTGTACGTCCTGCTGAAAGCTGTTGTATGGCTGCCTTAAATCTGCTGTACGGCCTCGATTTCAGTGCTGATTTTTTGTACGGATTTCAAAAAACAACTCTCTCTCTTCTGCTGTACGGACCTCGATTTCCGTGCCTCCAAATAGCGGTATGGTCCTCGAAAAATGTGCAGCAATAAATGTTGTCTTTCCTCCCTTGAAATTCGTGCCCTCTTGCCTCGAACTTCGTGCTCTGCCCTTGCTGTATGGATTGGCTGAATGTTAGTGCTGCTGCCCTCCTTCTTCTCACTGCTCAGAAGACTTTTGGGGAATCTCTAAATCCAATGGCTGAAATAGTTTTAGATCTAGAGTTGAGATTAAATTCTCATTTAAATCTCGCTTTCTATTTTTTAATTCACCCCACTTTAATAAAGACCCACTTAGTCATTTATTTCCAAAGTCACTTTAAAATTAGACTTTAGTAACTTTATCACTTAAAGTCACTATTAAATTAGATTTGACTTTATAACTTTATAAAGTCACTTTAGGAGAAAAAGTTAAATTCTTTTGGACACTTTTCCCTAGGACAAAGATCAAAGCCTTAGGGAACCACCTGTCCTCCGGTAACCAAATTTCAACACTACGAAGATCTTATCCTTGCCATTAGATACAGGTAACCCTTCAATAAAATCCATTGATATTTCTTCCTATTTCTGATTCAAAATTTTTAAGGGGTGAAGTAATCTAGGTGTCATAATATTTTCACTTTGATTTCTTCTACATTTGTCACATTCTGCTACATATTTCTGAATATCGTGACTCATAGCCATCCAAAAGAATGATTGACCTGCATTGTAGTAAGTTTTAAAAAATCCTACATGTCCGGCTGACAAGGAATCATGTGACTCCTTGAGTATCTTTTTTGTAAACTTGGAATTTGAATTTAGATAGATTCTTCCCTTCTACCATAAAATATCGTTCTTCCATTCAAATTTTGAGTTTCTTGGGGGGTTATTGATTATAACAGTTATTTCTGGATCCTTGGCGTACTCACTTCAGATCTCATTAAGCCATTTAGGAACAACAACTGAGACTGCAAGTAGTGTTGGTTCTTTGTCCTTCCTAGACAGGGCATCAACAACTACATTGTCTTTTCCCCTTTATGTAATATCTCCATGTCGAAGGCAACAATTTTTTCAATCCATTTTTGTTGTTCTTCAGAAAGTGTTTTTTGTTGGAGGAGGTGATGAAGAATGTTATGATCCGTTTGGATGGAGAACTTACTCCCCAACAAATATTGCCTCCACTTGGCCAGTGCATGCATAATAGCGAGCATTTCCTTGTTGTATGTGGATTCAAGACGCTCTCGTTTATTGAGCTTCCTGCTTTCAAAAACTATTGGATGCCCTTCTTGCATTAATAGTAAATACTGCACCTATATCGAATTCGGGGGCATCACATTCGATGATAAATGGTTTAGAGAAATTGGAAATTTCCAATACCGGGGCATTGGACATAACTTCCTTCAATTCTTCGAAACACCTTCCTGCTTCCTCATTCCATTGAAATGAATTCTTCTTTAAAAGATTTGTAAGAGGTGCAGTTTTGTGCGCATAGTTTTTGATAAATCTTCGGTAGTATCCCGTTAATCCTAAGAACCCTCTTAGATTGGATATTTTAACTAGTTTGGTCCATTCCTCTATAGCTTTGATTTTAGTAGGGTCCACTTTTACTCCTTCATGGGATATTATGTGTCCCAGATATTCTACTTCTTCCTTCCCAAAGGTGCATTTGGATTTCTTAGCATAAAACTGATGCTCTTCCAATAGCGTAAGAACTTTATCCAAATGTTGTAGATGCTCCTTCCAAGATTTACTGTAAATTAAAATATCATCAAAGAATACTAGTACAAACTTCCTAAGATATGGACGAAATAATTCGTTCATAGTAGCTTGGAATGTAGCTGGTGCATTTGTTAACCCAAAGGGCATTACTTTAAATTCGTAGTGATCTTTGTGTGTTTGGAACGCAGTTTTTGGTATGTCTTCCAACCTGATTCTGTTCTGGTAATAGCTTGACCTTAAGTCTAATTTTGAGAAGTATTTTGCGCCATGTAGTTCATCCAACATTTCATCGATAAAGGGAATTGGAAACTTATTTTTAATTGTTATCTTATTTAATCCTCTATAATCAATGCATAGTCGGAACGATCCATCCTTCTTTCTTACCAATACAACTGGACCAACATACAGACTCTTACTTTTTGAGATGACCCCACATTTTAAAAGATCTTGGATTATCTTCTCAATTTCAGTCTTTTGGTGATGCGGATAGTGATACGACTTGATGTTGATAGGGTCTGATCTTGCTTAGACTTCTATTGTATGTTCAATTTCCCTATTAGGAGGCCTATTCATGGGCATGTCTTGGAATGCTTTTTCGTGCTTCTGAATTAGCCTTTGTACTTCTGGTGACCTTTCACTGATCATTTTTGCAGATAACATTCCTAATTGGTGACATTGTACTATATAGGCTGGCGCTCCTTTTCGAATCATTTTCATCATCTGGGATGATGACACGATGTGATTTTCTGGTGCTTGGAATCCATATAACTTGTGCTTCTACCCTTCCCGTTTAAAGCTTATAGAATGCTTTGATGGTTGGCAGAATAAGTACCTAAGGTTTGTAGCCATTGTATTCCTAAGACCACATCAACTCCTCCTAATGGTACGGTGTAGAATGGAGATTCTAAATTAAAGTCTTGAATCTGCAATTTGACCTTATGGAATTTCCCTGCCTTCTCAATCTTCTTACTGTCAGCTACCATTACCTTCATATTGGGCATGGGAAATGTAAAGATGTTGAGTCTTTTGGTCATGGTTGAATCTAAAAAATTATGGGTGCTGCCGGTGTTAATGAGAACCATTACGTTGTTCTTCTTAATATGTCCTTTTAATTTTAGTGTCTGGGGTTGCGATATACCTGTCATAGCTGATAATGACACTTGCGGAATGCTTTCATCATCTACTTTTGGAGAGAACTCTGGGGTGTCTTCAATTCCTTCTACATCTGATTCATCACTGTTAGAATCATTAGTTGCTTCACAGTTATACAGATCCTTTGTCTCTTTTCCTTTAGCATACCTATGCTTAGGGTCCCACTTTTCGCCACAACGTTTGCACTTGCCCTCTTTCATCCTTTGTATTTCCACGTTAGATTTTTCTCCTTCACGAAGATGTGGTGGGACATATTTTGTATTATCTATATTTGCAGATTGAGGAAATCTTCGTCTCGAATATACTCTTTCTGGCTTTGACCAAAATAAATTTTCAAATTTCTTTTCAGCAACTTTTGCTTTTTGTCTTGCTACTTCTATCGATGTAATGTCATGAAGCTTGAGCTCTACTTGTACATGGGTTTTAAGTCCCGAGATGAAAGATTGGACTAGACGAGATTCTGATAATCCAGGTACTCGTGTCGCTAAGGTCTCCCATTCTCGAGTGTACTCATCCACATCTCCTTTTTGATGCAATTTGATGAGTGTTGAAAAGAACTCTTCTTCCTTGGAATATTTTAAAGAACACATCCTTAAATTTTATCTAACTGATAGCAAGCGTTGTCTTTTTCCATCACATATACCAATTATATGCTTCTCCTTCCATTTTCATGAAAGCGTGCTTCATCTTTTCGTCATCACTGTCAATGTTGTAAATCTCGAAATATTCTTCGGCTTTATCAAGCCACACAATGCTGCCTTTTTCGTTACCGTCGAACTTGGGTAGCTCGATTTTTGCTCTTCGTTGATATGTTGCTAATGGCGGAGCGAAAAAAAGGGGATTGATTATTGAATGAATTGCAGAGCTGCTTATTTTGAAAATTCGCGTTACTATTTTCTTGATGGTGCAGGGATGATGTTTTTGGAGAGTTGGTTTTTTCATGGTGATCTACTGAATTTCCTGAATCTGCTGAATTTTGCTGTTGATTATGTTCAATATTTTGGAATATTTGTTTCGGCGACAACTTCATCCTGTCACAAATAGCGGTTAGCATCAACATTGCTTTATTATGATTATCTGTGGACTCGCTATGGTTTTGCTGAATTTGTCTTTCTATCTTATTTGTCGTGTCTTGAAGTTTCTTGATATCGCTGGAATGTCCCGTAACCTTACTCTCGAGATCGACTAATTTTTTGTTAAATTCATCGGAATGATTAGTAATCTTACTCTCAAGATCAATCAATGTTTTGTTGAAATTGGCCATCGACATTGATGCAGCCATCGAGCGTGTATGAGGTGGAGTATACTTATCTAGCTTACTCTTTTACTTAATTTGATCCTAAATAATTTTTTTATTTATTTTTTCCTAATATTAATTTTTTTTTTTTTTAAACTATATAAATAAATTATAAATTATTTATAAGTTAATAGATTATGTTTATAACTTATAAAGTATCTTTATAACTATATTTTATATAGTCAGCACCCAAATTAAATTTCACCCAACGAATGGTAACGAGAAGGTAGCGATATAAATCGATGGCAGCTCGAGTTTATCCAACGTAGCTGGTGAATTAACCCTTCGGATGTGGAGTATGGTTCGAAGAGCGAAGGTAAAGGCATTTTTTTACTGTGGATTATCCGGCAGGTCGGGCCAGCACGTGGGCAGAGAGGATTGGTTTCAGGCTAGCGGTGAAGGTGGCATCAGGAGTTGAAGGTGGGGGGGTACAGCGGAAAGGACGGTGGAAGTCGAGGGCGGAATTCGAAGGTGGGGGCACAACGGAAGGAACGCCAGGTGTCGAAGGCTGAAGGTGGGGGCACAACAATGACACAACGCAAACGACAGCAAGGTGTAGGGGTAGCACACGAGCAGCGGAATCGTGGAGTCAGACTGGCGTCTTCGTGGCGTGAAAGGGTATGGGAAGATGAAATCGGATTAGGCGGATGGGACTGGCATGGGGGCAGCGGAAAGAGTGGCACCAAGGTAGTGGAATGGCGGAGGGAATATGCAGACTGAACCGCAGAAGAGAGGATAGCGGACGACGGGGTTTTGAATAAGAATTCAGACCGAGACGTGAACGGGAGCAGGGGCAGCAGCAGGTTGACAAGGGAACCCAAGGATTGGAACCCACTCTGATACCAAATGGAGTGTAAAACTCATAAATAAACAGGAATATGTATATATTATTGATAAATTGATAAGACGATTACAACTGGGAGAGACCATGGCTTAAATATAACCTTGTGGTGTCTCTTGGTGAAGGGCCCTTTTGCCTAGTACAACCTAATATAATTACATTTAATAACAATTAATAATTTTTATATAACATTAGACCACTGTGATGCTGTGTGCTGGCAAGGACACCCGATAGTTGTGAGGTGTATCAGTGTACCCCACAAATATCCCCAACTCTGATGTTGGCTCTAGCTTCTTCCTGGCATCTTTTGTTACATGCAAATAAACAGATGAACCAAAATTTTTAAAATATGACACATCCGGTCTCTTACTTGAAAAAGCCTCCTCTGGTGTACTCATCCCAAGTATTTGATGAGGACTTCTGTTCTGCGCAAATATTGCTGTATTGCATGCTTCAGCCCACAGATGCAACAATAGGCCCTGATCATGCAACATAGCTCGTGCTGCTCCCATAATCATTCTGCTCTTCATTTTTACAACCCCATTCTGCTGTGGGTTATGAGGTGCAATCAATTCTCTTCGAATTCCTTTTGAGGCACAAAATATCAGGAATTCATTACAGATGTATTCTCCACCATTGTCGCTCCTCAGAGCCTTCACCTTGTTCCCTGTATCTTTCTCTACAAGTGCCTTGAACTCACAGAACTTGGAGAACGTCTGATCTTTCTTCTGCATGAAGAAAATCCAACACTTTCTTGAAAAATCATCAACAAAAATCACATAATACCTATGCTTTGTTGTGGAAGCTGTCGAGAATGGTCCACTCACGTCTGAGTGAACTCTCTCAAGGATCGCCTTGGCTCAAATTTCCTTATCGTGAAAGGTGGCTTTGGTATACTTCCCCAGTGTACACCCTTTGCATGTATCTCTTTGCGCAAGTGCACCCTTTGGAAGTCCTGTAGAAATCTGTTGCATGATCCTCAAAGCGCTGTAGTGTAGATGGCCCAACCTCCCATGCCATAACTCACCGATGTCTCGGCTTTCCACCTTCTCTGCTTTACTGCTTAGTGCTGCGTAATCCTCTACATCCAGTTTATAGAGATTCTTTACTTGAATCCCAATCTTTTCCACCTGTCTCGTGGCTTTGTGACGAAGGAATGCCTTTCCTTCATTGAAGATCACATCATAGCCACGATCTTCCAACATAACAACAAAAACTAAATTCTTCTTTAAACTAGGAACATACATGACATCTTTTAATGTGAGTGGATTACCTGACTCCCTCTGAAAGGTCACTGTACCTACACCGGTAGCGCTATACCTCTCATCGTCAGCCATCTCGATGTGCATCTGGAGATCCTTCTCCTACAAGCTACTGAAGATTTTTTTGTTGCCGGTCTGGAATGAAGCTCCACTATCATCGATGACACCATGCATGCGATGAGGGTGAAGTCCAACTCGAAGTGTGAAGACAATGCTTCACCTGCTACTCCTCCTGAGGCCTTCTTGTTGCTCTTCTTTTGTGGACAATTTTTGGCATAGTGTCCATGCTTATGATAGTTGAAAATTTTTACCTTTGCAAGTCTCGCTTCTTGCCTGCCTTTTCGGACTCAGATTTGGAATGAGACGCCTTCCCTTTTCCTTTCTTCGCCTTTCCAGCCAAGGCACAATTCTCCTCATCATTAGTCTTTGATGAGGATCGATCTTTGGTGCTCCGCCGAATTTCTTCTTGTGCTAGATCGGACCATAGTCGCTCCCTATCCGGTAGCTTCTCCCTCCCATTAACAGAGTCCTGGTAGCTATGCCAGCTCTTCGGAAGGCCTATAAGAGCTAGGCTCACCAAATCATCCGAGGCAACAGTTATCCCCACACTTCCAAGCTCATCTCGACATTGAGTGAACTTCATCAAGTATTTTTGGATCATGTCGCCCTTCTCCATTTTGATCTTCATGAGCTTGTCTTTCAGCGCCAACTTCCTGCGGTTGCTGTTATTTTGATACAGATCTGTCAAGGCTTTCCACATTGCATATGGAGTCGCCTTCCCATGGAGACTCGAGACAATATGATCTTGAACTCGCTTTAACAAGATCCTTCTCGCCTTTGCTACATTCTTCTTCCATGCATCCAGAAGTTGAACATCTGCTGCTGCGGGTTGCGGGACATCAGTATCTATGAAAGCTTTCAGTCCGTTGTCCTCGAGCACTGTCTCCATCCTGTCCTTCCGTGCAAATATAATTTGAATTGCTCTCTAGTGCATATTCGAGTCTCAAGCCATTGAAAGACATCTTGATTTGTTGCTTAATCTTGAAGAATAAATCTGCAAATTCGAACTTGATCAAAACAAACTCTGTTCTTCTCTTTTTATTGTGATTCCTAGCGCTCTGATATCATGTAGAAAATCTAACAACGCGATTCAATCTGATCTTGTAATGTACTAAAACAAAATACTGAATCCTTCTATAATTTGCGGAAACAAAACACGATCGCACAATCACATAACAAGTAAGAGAAAGAGACAATGAATTGCACAACACAAGATGTATTTGGGGAAAGCACACTGCCTAAAACCCCGCTATTTGTATATTGTATAAAGTCAAGATCTTGAAACAATACAATGCTTTTCTCTCTCGGAGAAACTCCTTCACTTTGCCAATTGTCTCACTCTGATTTAGGCAAAATCAACCAATTCTAAAGAGTCATTTCTCGCTAAAAAACTCAAAGGAAATTCATCTTTAAGTGACCCTTCTTCTCATCCTTGTTTGACCTAGTCACATTGTTGGAAAATCATCCTAAGATCTAGATCAAGTTTTGATCTTTGCAAGGCCTCTCTGTAATCCCATCTCTTTATCACTCTTTATCTCACAAAGCCACTTGAGGAACCTTCTTCTTTAAAGAGTTCGAGGTCTAGGACATCATTTATTAAAGAGTATCTCAAATCCCTAGGTCTAGGTCTCCCTGGAGCCTTTCTTGGAGAGCCCCTAGCCTTGCTTCTAAAGCAAACAAACCTATTATCTGAGTCTTTCTTGTGAATGGGCCTTAGAAATCACTATATATCTTATCACTGACTTATCCCTCCTTGTGATTTCCTTATATCAGGACTCCTCCCATCGGTGAAAGTCTGTAAAGAGCAGGGGACATCGACTAAGGTGATAGTGAGTCCTTTTTCCATTGTTGCCACTTGGCGTAGTAGTTTCCCCACTGGAACCCCTCTTAGGACCCTTGCTAGATTGAGCGGTAATAATGCTCACCTTCCCTATAAAGCTTTGCCAGCCTTAAAGCAGATTGTAGGAAGAACATGAAGGTGTATGTAAAGGATGTGCACTTGGGAAGAATGTGAAGAACCCTTTTCAAGCAGTGAAAGTACATCTAGTTCATTCTGATGTATGTGGTCTGATGCCAGTAAAATCTCTTGGAGGCTCTTTATACTATGTAACCTTTATTGATGATTTTTCTCGCAAGAAGTGGATCTACTTCATGAAGTCAAAAGATGAAGCCTTTGACAAGTCTAAAAATTCAAGGCTTAAAGTTGAAAACTTCAAGGGAAAGACGATCAAGATCCTAAGATTTGATAATGGAGGAGAATATACCTCCAAGGAGCTCATTGCATTTTGTAAAGAAGCTGGGATTAAGGGGGAACTGATAGTCCCTTTAATCCACAACAAAATGGAGTTGCTAAAAGAAAGAAAAGAACCATTGAAGAATTTGGTAAGGCAATGATGCATGATTAAGACGTTCTTATGTTTCTATAGGGTGAAGCATCCATTACGACTTTCTACATTCAAAATAGAAGTCCTCATCGAATTCTGGTATACAAGACTCTTGAAGGAGCTTTTATTGGACAAAAACCTTAGGTTGGTCATTTGAGAATATTTAGTTGTCCTATTTATATTCATGTACCAAAAGGTAAGAGAAGGAAGCTAGAGCCTTCAGGGAAGAAAGGAATATTCATTGGATACAGTGAGATATCAAAGGCTTATAAAATCTATGTTCCAGGTCAAAGACAGCTTGAAGTTAGCAGAGAGGTGACCTTTGATGAAAATGTTGCCTATTGGAAATCTAAAGAAGTATCCATGGACTTTGATGATGATGAAGAATGTGAAGCTCCTAAGGAGGACGTTTTAGGGCCATCCAATCTTGCAGAACATCCCTTAGATCATCAAAAGGAGCTAGAAAGGCTTAGCGAACTAGTGGATTTGATTGTTGTTCCTGAAATCAAGATGAGGCCAACATGGATTAGATCTACCTTGCAGGAAGCAAAAGGACATGTAACACCACGTGGTGCCTTTAGGGAAAGCAAGAGACCAAAGAGGTATTCTGGTTATGCAGCTTTGATGACAAATCTCTTTGATGTTGAGCCTTCCATTTTTGAAGAAGCAACTAACCAACAAGTTTGGAAGGATGCGATGTTGGAAGAATACCAATCAATTATCAAGAATGATGTATGGGAGATTGTACCTAGACCCAAAGGGAAATCAATGGTGTCCTTCAAATGGATATACAAGATTAGGCATGCAGTGGATGGCAGTATTGAAAAATGCAAGGTGAGATTTGTAGCTAGAGGGTTCTCCCAAAAAGAGGGAGAAGATTATGATGATACTTTTGCTCCAGTTACCATGTACACTACCATTAGATCTATTATTCCTATTGCTTCTTCTATGGGTTGGAACTTCAATCAAATGGATGTAAAGACTACTTTCTTAATGGCGTAATTGAGGAAGAAGTGTATATTGAACAACCTCAGGGTTTTGAGGTCCATGGTAGAGAGTTTCAGATTAGCAGGTTGAAGAAGCACTTGTATGGACTTAAGCAAGCACCGAGAGCCTGGTATACACGAATTGACAGTTATCTGACAAGACTTGGTTTCTCCAAAAGTGATGTTGATCCAAACTTGTACTTCAAGGTCGAGAAGTATGAACCTGTGATTCTATTATTATATGTTGATGACTTATTTCTGACAGGTGTGGAGCATCTCATTATTCGAAGTGAGAGGGAGTTGGCCTCTGAATTTGATATGAAGGATCTTAGTTTGATTCACTACTATTTGGGGCTAGAAATATGGCAGAAGCCTGACAAAATGTTTTTTGGTCAAGGAAAATATATCCTCAAGATCTTGCAAAAGTTTGGAATGATGGACTATAAGTCAATGTCAACTCCCATGGTTACAAATCTGAGAAAGTTTAGAGACATCGAGTCTGGTTTGGTAGATCCATCCATGTACCGGAAGTTGATTGCATCACTGATGCATTTGGCTAATAATAGGTCAGACATTTGCTTTTGCAGTGAACACATTGAGCCAGTCTTAGGTTGAACTGAGACATGGTCATTGGATAGCAGCAAAGCACATATTGAGATATTTGCGTGGTACAACCAACTTTGGTTTGAGATATATCTCAAAAGGTGACATACAACTGCAAGGCTATATAGATGCAGGTTGGGCAGGGAGTGCTGAAGATAGAAAGAGTACCTCGAAGGTTGCTTTAGTTTGGGCTCTGCTATGATTTCTTAGATGAGTAGGAAGCATACATCTGTCACACACAATATTGCCAAGGCAGACTATATTGCAGCTAGCTTGGCGAGTTTCGAAGCAGTATGGCTTCAAAAGTTACTTGCATGATTGTTTGATCATGTGCTTTGATATATTGTGAAAGCTGTGTGAAGTTGATAGAAAACCTAGTTTTCCATGATAGGTCGAAGATCATTGAGATCAAGTACCACTTCATTTGTGACATGGTGCAAAAGGGAGCAATGAAGCTCCAGTATGTCTCCATTGATGAGCAGATTGTTGATGTTCTTACAAATCCTTTGTCTTGAGCGAAGTTTGTACACTTCAAAGTTAAGCTTGGACTTGTTGAGAATGTCTCTCTCATTGAGAGGGAGTGCTAGTGAGATAACATTGTGGATTGACATTCTCCCTGTGTCAAGTACTTTGACCCGAATTAGGTGAATTATCCCTATGTCAAGTGCATTGACCCAAATTAGGGAGAATGGTTCGACAGAGGATTGACATTCATCCTGTGTTATGTATGACCCGAATTAGGAAGAATGGTCCCGGAGCATCATGTTCATTTAGGATCGAGTCATGGATTGTGTAGATAGAGTTTGGCCTTCGACAATTCACTATGTGTCATTGACTCGAGTAACAGTGAACCCGGATTCATCGGGAAGCCATGTGTCAGGTACCAACTCGAATTATGGTGACTAGTTGTATGCTAAATGATATCCCATGTGTTTGAAGTACCGACCCAAATTATGGTGAGAACACACCATAGGTCTAAAGTACTGACCCAAATGACGAGATTAGTCGATGTAGTTGATTTACCATGTGTCTGAAGCATTGACCCGAATTATGGTGAGGATATACCATATGTCTGAAGTGCTGACCTGAATTATGGTAAATGATTGATGCTATTGGATTACCATGTGTCACAACTGTGACCCGATTATAGTGATGACTTGTTATAACCTTTTCTTATAGAAATTTGTTCGCAATGAAGAACATCTGTCTAAGTCATTATGAATACCTCCCTAGCTAAGAGGGAGTGTTGAATTTTTGTAGCTATGGTCGGTCTTCATAATTTATATTTTAGCGCTTGTAATGTATAAATAATTTGTAAGACATGTTTTTCATGTCATTTTGATTATTTAGCCCTTGAAAGAATTTATATAAGACATGTTCTTCATGTCCGATTTAAAAGATAAAATTTTGAAATTCAAATTTTGAATTTTTGGCTCGAAAATAGTAAAGACGACCTTCCTTCAAGTAAAGTCAGCCCAGTGAAGAGACACACCCATTTTGGACAGGCAGGTCACTACATAAAGGCATTCAACCTCCTCCACAAAGGCACCATTCGACCTCTCACAAGAAAGACAATTTTTGGGCATCCAAGCGAAGAACAAGAAGAACAAAAAGGACAAAGATCTCTCTCTCTCTAACTTGCATTTCTCTCTCTGGCCCTCGCACGTGTGACTTTTTGAGCAGTAGTTTGTTGGGCCGGCTAAAATTCTGAGCAGGTCGAAATTCTTGAAGGCCAAGTTTTCTGGGCATAATCTGGAGGCCAAAATTCCGCATAGGGCAGATCAGATTAGAGCGAGTTGCTGCGCAGATTGGGAGGCTTGACTTGAGGGCTGTTGACTAGGTTTGACCATAAGCATTGTTGGTCTGTTTGACTTCATAGTTGACCAACTGCATTAGATCTATCTCTTGTTGAACTGAAGAATTTCTCTAAGAAGAAGGTTGCTGGGTTTTCCCATGGTAAATCTTGTGTTCGCTTTGTGCATTGTGATCTCTACTGTACTTATGGTTTTATGGTTGAATTTTTGAAGTGTAATTGCTTAATGATAAACTGGAATTGTTAAAAGAGGATCTATATCATTTGAAGTAATTATCAGTGTTTCAGGAATATTGTGCTTTTATCTATTGCACTCGAAAACTCAACAGTAAGCAACAATTAAAAGCATTAGAACAATGAGCCACGCATTGACAGGAGAAAAGCCTTACACCACATATACTCCAAGAAAGATATATCCATCTGGGTCCAAGGTTGGGAACTCCAAAATCCCAACCATGAGAAATGATGAAGAGAGTAAACCCTCATTGAGGTTTGAGCTCCATATTTGTCTACAATAAAATAACAATATCCATTGCAGAGATAAAATCCATTCTCTTGGAAAAGTTGAAGATTATGCTTCATGACATTTTTGTGAGTGTTGTTTTGAAGATCTCTTTCACAAATGGCAACTACATGATGGGACGAAGCCCTTGTTTCTTGCAGCTTTTTGAAGGCTTTGTTGTATGTAGGGGTGAGCACATGCAACATCTTGAAGACACTTTGAAGGTTCATCTTGGCAACTTCACGTTTTGGCATATGGTATGGGGTATGATTGGTACAAAATTTTTAAATTTAAAAAATAAACACCTTGTATGTTTCAAGATTTGAGGAAAAAATATGACTCCTACCTAAGGAATGTTTTTGGAAGATTTGTTTGGTCCTTAGCTATTTTTCATGCATTCATATTGATATATTGACTAACCCATGTCCCAAAATTTGATGGAATCCTTCGGTGACTTTGAAGACATCTTGCATCTTTTATGAGTTATGTGGTAGATTCTAACGTCGCCCATGAAGATATTTTGATGAAAATGTTTGCACATTCAATGCGAGGAAAAAGAACACGGGATTGGCTTTGAACCTTTTAGTGATATTACAAATGGCATTAAGAAAAGATTAAGAGAAGATAATCTTGTCAATGTTCAACAAATGACCACAAATAGGTCAATGGGTCTGCTAAGTACAATAGTATCAGTACACTGTGAGAGTGGAAAGAGTTGCTCCTATATACAAACATGGAGATACAAGGGGAAGGGAAGGAGGCAAATGTTCACGTGCCTCTTTGAGAAGGCTACCTTGAATTAAGTAGTGCTCCAATAAAATGATTATCTTTGGCAAAAAAATACATAGCTCTCTACCTCTATGAATTGTTTTTATCTACACCAAACCCTAATTGCTGGTGGGAACTACATTAATGATTGGGCCCTATTAGACTGATTGAATGCTAACTACTTAGTGAGCCTTTTTTAGTAACTAACGTAGTGGACCTAGTCCACATTACATTTAATGAGCACCATACATATCCTATTATTAACTTTAATGGGTCCTTAGGTGCTTATTACATCATCAATGGGGATCCCATTAGGGTTCCACAATGAGGCCTTTAAGAGTAGTATTGCACTAGTTACATCAGTTTCATCTTGATATGCACTATTTTTGTTGTGCTATATTTTCTTTTGTCATAATTGTGAATTACAAACATTTTTTTTAACGTAACGTGTCCTTGCACTTACCCTCATTCCAAGGATGGCATTGAGGCTAAACCCGAGATTCTTTAGGGCACAAGGCCAGGTCAACAACTCATGGATAGATCATATATAGCTCATCAAGTTTTCCTCACTACTCAAGCTACACCAAATTGACATGAACTGCAAACATGCTTCAGCATATTAGACATTTGAATCAGACAAGTACGATTTTGTTGTGATTACTACAATGTAGTGTTTGGAAGATCTTGGTTAACTTTTGACTGACATTAATTATGTCTGATTTTGGTTTTTGCTTAGGCTGCCATGGATGAGATTATGGAGAAGATACTTGAAAAACCAATTCGGCCAGACTTTGCAATTGCCTTTGCAGGCCAGAAGTTCAGCTTGTCAAGGATCTCTATCCTTGTATGTTCCTTTCTTATATAGATTTTAAAATATAAACACAGTTGGTCAGGGACTCAATATTATATCAGAGCAATAGTGATTTTTTTCTATATATTCAGAACTTATGATAGCTGATTTTCATTTTATGGTGGACTTACTGCAGCAGATGTAGTGGACAGTGACTTTGCTTTTGAAATTAAGCTCTGTCTTCTGGAAATGAAATGTTGACCTTCAGATGCACGATTTTGTGTTTTTGGTGATCTCCTCCACTGTCATTTATACGTTTTTTTTTAAACTTTATGCAGCTGAAAAAGAACTTAGGTTCAAGAATCCCTATTATTGCATGTTATGCTCCAGGTATAATTGGTCCAGATGCAATCACCAAGGAACAAAAGGAGGTGAGGCCTGTTTTTCACAAATAGTTATAAACCTTTACCAGGCAACACAGTCAACAGGGCTTTAGATTTTTCATCCAATCTGTAGGTTCAAGCTTCCAATACGGTCATTGGAACAGAGTTGATTGACTGTAATTTCTTTTTTTCTAGGTGAAGTGGCCACAGCCAGTATTTGAGACAAGCAAAACTATTCGTCGCAGGATTATTGCTGAGCAACATGGCCTGGTTGTCATCATTGGACATTTCCCTGGTTTGCACATAAAGGCATTTTCTTTACGTAATTCCTTTGTGGTAAGCATTTTAGTCATTGGCATTTATTGCTGCCACTACAATTAAATGTCTGTATTACAGGATTCCCTAATTTAAGTGTTTGAATTTGGCATCTTAGTTGCAAGAATAATCATAAGAACTGAAAGTATAATGGGAAAGCCCCAAAAGGAAGAAATTCTATGAATGCTTATGCATGATTAAAGGAGCTATTGATTTCTATCATTTTAGGACACTCGATGACTTAGGAATGTCACGACTCACAAGGAATTTGTGTTTGATTTCTGAAAGTTATTTTTTTAGAATACATAACAAACTTACAGCTGAAACCATAAGTGTAAATTTGATGTTTTAAGGGAGAATTTATAGAGCTAGTAGGTATGCTAGACGGATAGATTTATGTGAACAAGGGATTGACCTTGGGGTCATTTGTTGGGTAGTTTTCAATAGTTATTCATCCAGTTTAGTCGTTTTCACTTGATGAGTCAGTTGGTAATTCGCAATGCCAACCCCTGGCTGGAAGCATCGCCCAAAGAGAGGATCTCCCGAAATAGCAGCCAATTCTGCATTTAGGTCAGCTAAGTGTAACTTGATCGCAAAATAGAATGTCATGCTCATGTGGGGCACATTCTCCTAGGCTATGAACATCAGTGATGGATCCCACCAGTTTGAGGATTATTCCTCATACATTGTGCCCAAATTCTATGTCAACCTAATGAACAGTGGAATCTACTAGGCTAGTGTGCCTTAGGTCTCGAAAAATTAAAAGAGGCTCTCAAGTGGGTGCCCCCAAGAACCTCGTAGAATGCCTTGGACCTTTCAAATTTCTCAGAATGGTGTGAAATCTGACCCACATGCTATATGCAATATTAGGTTTCCAAAATTATGTTCAGTTCCTAAGCCATTCTGTAAGGGTCCAAATACGGAAATATAATTTTAGACAAATATTAATCTAAATATGTATTCAGCAGTAACGTATTTTAATGAAAATTTGCAGTAATCAGCAGTGAAATTTAATTGAGAAACAGTTCTATACATAAAAGAAATACCTGGGACACAGTTGATGATTTTAATGGTGGCTCTCCTCCCGTGCTGTTGATGCTGTGAGATACTGTGGATAGTTAAACAGTTCACCGAAACAACCAAGTCCTCCCAGCTAATCCGGAAACAATCCCAGACCCAGAGGATGTCTCCTCTGCCCCCGTGCCCAAATTTCCAAGAAGAACCGAGACTCCTCTCCCAACAATTAAATCTGACAATTCAATCTCCCTTCAGTAGCATACCCCGTTATTTCTCTCAAAACCTCCTTATATAAATTTTCCCCACCGCCATTCAACCTCCTCACCGCCTCTTCTCCATCTAGATAAGATCTTCTTAAAGGGTGGTACGATTATCATTTAAGAAGATGTCAGTGGCATTAAAGAGGAGGTGTGATATTTGTGTTTATTTAATCTGTTTAGAAGTATACGGCTTGACTTTAGAGTATATTTAAGATTAAGGCTTATGTTATAATATTTAACTCAACTTTGAGTATACGTATGTACTTTAATTAATTAAAATTTTATTATCTTTTCATTACTCCTTTTTATATATTTTATGCTAAATCAATATGAATTTTAAATCTGAAACTTTATCATTAATTTCTAACTTAGGTAAGCTTGATATTAGTAGTTAGTTGATATTAGTAGTTTGATGTACTAGTGCGATGTGTGCGAGGTAGGCAGGTGTAGCTATCAAATGTCTGCTTTTATTGTCTCATTGTGTATAACTTGGGAACGGGTTGTTACATACTTCCTCTCTTCAAAAAAACTTCGTCCCGAAGTTCAGGGTTTCATATTTATATCGTTTTTTTATTTTTTTATTTTTATTTTATTTTATTGATTTGCATTTCTGTTTGAATAAGTATGTATTGGTAATTTAATTGTTACTTCCCATCTCATCCGAATCTCCAAATTATTCTAAAATCATCCTATCATTCCTAATCTCTTCCACTCCCATCCTATCCGTCCTCTACAAGAATATGCCATGACATCAGTTCCACTGATCCATTCATAGACCTCAAATGATATCAGTGTCGATTACATTGACCTGACATGTTTGTAGGCATCCGGCAGTCATCATCACACGTCTAGGGGAGTGTGACTCGCACAGTTCTCCCATGACTCCAGGTATTGGAAGTTAAACAGTGGGCAACACCTCCACTCCTCCCAGTAGGACTAGGGTCAACACCCTATCATGAGATCTCAGGGAGTCTCAGCTGTTCTTGGAAATCTGTCATCATGTAGATTGCTTCGGTAATCTGTTTTTCTGCATAATATTCACGGGTACATAATCTGCCATGTAAACACTTGTACACATATTACAGCATATGCATCTATATTGTTCATATCCAATTGTTACCCATATAACAAGCTCTACGTATTCAAAATACTTTGATATGTATGCTATCAATCCTAGAACTTATATATAAAAAGAAAATTCGTTCACATAGGTATCCATATGTTCAACAAAATTTCTCATTTCAGATGCTGTTTCTGTTTCGTTCATTCATGTTCTATTTATGATGCATTGCTTTACCATTTTCAATCTGTATACCCATATGTTTTCATATTCAAAATGTAGTCACTCTTTTATTTCTTTTTCTTGAATCATATTTGAAATGCAATGAAATAAATTGATAGATATTTTCATCTATAATGTCTAATCTATGATTTCACATTCTTGCAATGTTAATTTAAATGACTTTTTGCATATCAGTGTCCATGCATCAGTGAATTTTTAAACAAACAACATATATCCTGTATCAGTAGAGTGAAGTAGCATTCTAGCTTTATGGGTATCCATGTACCAGCAAAGTAAAAACTCATATTTACATAGTGTTTCAAAATGTCAAGTATCAAAATAGTGCTGTCATATACATAAAAGTTTTCAGTTCTCAAAATTTAGCATAAGCTGGGGTAATTCTGGCAGAAAGTCTCAGCATCCTCCCAAGTCGCTGATCCAGGGCTATACTTGTCCCACTGGACTTTCACTTGGTCTATTCGACGGTTCCTGAGCTGTCGAACCCTACGTTCCAGAATGCGTAACGGTTCAACTGTTAGAGTTCCCTCGTCCGATACCTGCATTTCCTTCCATTGAAGGTCATGAGATTTATCAGCAATATAGTGTCGTAAGGCAAATACATGAAATACATTATGAATTTTGTGCAGGTGGGGTGGCAGTGCAAGACGATAAGCGATAGGTCCAACTTTTTCCAGGACTTCAAACGGTCTTATAAACCGGGGGGATAATTTTGTCCCCCTCCCAAACCGGATGGTGCTCTTATTTGGTCTGATGCGGATGAAAACCTGATCTCCTACCACATAGCTTCTATCTGTCCTGCGAGTGTCCGCATAACTTTTCTGTCTATCCTGAGCCTCTTTTAACCGTTGTCTAATCAGTTTTACCTGATCCTCCATCTCTTGGATCAAGTCTGGTCCGACAATTATTCGATCTTCTAACCTGTCCCAACTCAATGGCGTTCTGCAAGGTCTTCCGTATAATGCTTCAAATGGCGGCATCCCGATTGAACTATGATAGCTATTGTTGTAAGCAAATTCTACCAAGGGTAAGTACTTTTCCCAGCGTGATTGTTGGTCCATAACATACATCCTTAGCATATCCTCGAGTACTTGATTTACCCTTTCTGTCTGTCCATCGGTCTCAGGATGATAGGCTGTACTCAAATTTAACTGAGTTCCCAAGGCCGACTGCATACAATTCCAGAACCTTGATGTGAATTGAGGATCTCTGTCGGATATAATTTTCTTAGGTACTCCGTGAAATCTGATGATTTCGCTTATGAATACTCGAGCTACATCAGCTACTTCATAAGTATCTCTTACTGGGATGAAATGGGCGCTTTTTGTTAATCTATCCACTACAACCAGAATGACATTATGCTTTTGTTGCGTAAGAGGCAGCCCCACGATAAAATCCATAGAAATTATCTCCCATTTGGTCATAGGGATGTCATGAGGTTGTAAGAGGCATGCAGGGTGACGATGATCAACTTTTACCTGTTGACATTCAAGGCACCTAGCAACAAATTGGACAATGTCATTTTTCATGCCCGACCAGAAGAAAAGTCTCTTGGTGTCAGCATACATCTTCTTTACCCCAGGATGTGCACAATACACTGCTCGGTGGGCTTCCTTCAAGACGGTTTTTCGGAGATCTCCACTGTCTGGTATATACATTCTTCCGTGAAATCGTAGAATTCCGTCTTCCTCCAAATCATACCCTTCGAACTTAGGTTCCTTCGAATGGTTGCTTTCGAGCCCTGACCTTACTTTTAAGTACCAACTATCTCTTACAAGATGTTCAAGCACTTGATTTCTCAAGTTCACCTTGATAGGTACGAGGGAGAATATTCGGGGTCTTCTACTTAAGGCATCAGCTACCACATTCTCCTTCCCTTTGATATATGAAATGGCAAAATCATATTCGCTTAGGAGTTCACTCCATCGTCTTTGTCTTGCATTCAAATATCTCTGGGTGAATAAATACTGCAAACTCTGGTGGTCACTTTTAAGCACAAAGTTTCTCCCTACCAAGTAATGTCTCCACATCTTTAAAGCTAAGACCACCGCGGCTAACTCCAAATCATGCGTAGCATAAAGTTCTTCATGAGTTTTTAATTTTCTCGAAGCATATGTTATTACGCCTCCTTCCTGCATTAAAACTGCACCTAACCCTTGCTTAGATGCGTTAGTACACACAGTAAAATCTTTATCCATATCCGGTACCCGTAAAATCGGTGCACTAGTCAATAATCGCTTAAGTTCAGAAAAAACTTTATCACATTCCTCAGTCCATTCATACTTAATGCCCTTGCGCTGAAGATTTGTGATTGGTTTCGCAATTTTGGAGAATCCCTCCACAAACCGTCGGTAGTAACCTGCTAAACCCATAAAACTACGTACTTCATGTGCATTCTTAGGTATCGGCCACTCCCTGATTGTATTTACCTTTTCAGGATCTACAGAGATTCCTTCGCCTGATATGATATGACCTAAGTAATGGATTTCCTTCTGGAAGAAAGCGCATTTGGATAATTTTCCATATAACTTGTGCTCTTTGAGACAAGATAACACTATCCGAAGATGCTCTTCATGCTCCTTCTCATTCTTAGAGTAAATGAGAATATCGTCCAGGAAAACTTGTACAAATTTGTCAAGATATTTGCGGAGAACGCTATTCATAAGGTTCATGAAGAATGCAAGTGCATTGGTCAACCCAAATGTCACCACAATGAATTCATAATGCCCGAAACGAGTTCGGAATGCAGTCTTAGAAACATCGCTCTCGCTAATCCTGAGTTGATGATAACCTGATCGCAGATCGATCTTTGAAAATACTGTAGCTCCCTTCATTTGATCGAAAAGGTCGTCAATGCGAGGCATCGGATACCTATTCTTCACCGTGGCTCGGTTCAAATCTTGATAGTCCACACACAGTCATAATGAACCATCTTTCTTCTTGACAAAGATTACAGGAGCACCCCATGGTGAAACACTGGGTCGAATGTGCCCTACATCTAACAGTCCTTTTAGCTGTATTTGCAACTCTTGAAGTTCCGGGGCAGTCATTCGGTAAGGAGTTTTGGATATAGGTTCCGTACCAGGTTTCAAGTCAATGGTGAGGTCTAGCTCTCTCCGAGGAGGCAGTCCAGGTAGTTCTTTTGGAAAAACATCCGGAAATTCTGATAGAATCGGATATTGATCTAAGGAAGGCCCTTTTTCTTTGCTTACCATTTGAACGACATATACTTGACAACCCTTTCTCAAGCACCGCTTCATCTGCAGGGTTGAGATGAAACGCAAGGATATCTTTCTCTTAATACCTTGAATTTGGATTGTCTCACCCATATCATTTACGCAAAGTATTGTTTTCCCGGAACAATCTACCCATGCTCGATGAGATTCTAACCAATCCATTCCTATCACCAGGTCATAAGTACCTAGGGCTGTGACATATACTTTTAGTTTGGTCAAACAGGCTCCTAGATCAACTTTGCAATCTTCCACACTTAATTCTACCGATTGAAGGTCTCTTGAAGCCATTTCTACTTGTCTAAAATCGTCTTGTTTGCAGGCTACCAACCCACATTTATTCAATGCATAAGATGAAATAAAACTATCAATAGCTCCAGTGTCAAACAAGATTTTGAGTTTTATTCCATTGATAGTACTTGAAGATTCCACTACCGTGGATTGATGCGCTGCTTGGTTGTTGTCGACGACAGCATGGATTCTGTGATTGCTTTGGGCATCTGTTGACGGATCTTTTCCTGTTCGCCGTGAGTTCTTCGGTTCTTTTCCTGTTCGCCGCGAGTTCTTCGGACAATCCCGTCGAAGATGGGGTCCTCCACATCCCCAACAGTCCACTCGGGTTGGTCCTTTTTCGTTTGATTGAGAAATCCCCGACCAAGAACTCTGTCCCCTGGTGCTGCTTCCTCTCCCATTCCTTCCCCGATTACCAGTCCCTCGAGACCTCCAAGTATTGATGTTTGAGGACCCGGAAGCTATTGCATTTATGGTCCTTGGAGCTCTTGCCCCCGCTCCTCTTGGGGTAAATCTGTTACCATAAGGAGTTGGTCTCGAGTTATTTCCTCGGAAGAAATTCCGGGGAGTCTTTCCTGTAAATGCCTGCGGTATTGATTCAGCTGGCCTGAATTCCCTTTTAATTCCCAAATGCTCTTCTGCATAACGAGCACATTCCACCGCTTCTACCACCGTTGGTGGTTTCCACATTCTTACCATGGCTCGGATCCGAGGATTTAACTCAAATATGAAACGCTCGGCTTGGCGTTCATCCGTATCTAGACAAGGAACATATTTCACAAGTTCCATGAACTTTGTCTCGTATTCTTCCACGGTTTTACCCCTTTGGGTTAGAGTATGGAAGGCTCCAGCTTGCTGCTCTTGAAAGAAAGGCGGCAAGTATTTTGCACGGAATCGGTCCACAAACAACTCCCAAGGAACAGTATCTGAAGTGAGATGCAGCTGTTTTTCCATATTCCCCCACCAAATCAGAGCATTCCCCCTGAGTTAGAAAACAACGATCTTTGTTTTGGAAGTTGAAGAATATTCTCTTAATGCAAAGCATCTGATCATCCCTTCCAACCATGCTTCGGCATGCTCTCCACCTTGTCCTCCAGAGAATTCCGGGAGTTTAATCTTTTGCAGTTCCCGTGAGATATCTTCTCTGTGAGGTTTGTCATCAAAATCCTTCGGCCTTTCTGAATGTCTTTCCTCTGACTGGCGTTGCTCCTCCTTGTTCCTGGTTGACTGCGACCCTTTCAAGGTTTCCATAATGGCTTCTAATGAGCTCATCATAGTAGCGAGATCAGGCGGAGCAGCAGGTGCTGACGGTGATCTTGATGGTGGTGAAGGTGATGGTGAAGGTGGAGGTGGCGGCGCTGTATTTCGCTGGCGCTGCCGCCTTTGGTACGTATTCAACATGGTAATTTTCCCTAAAAATCATAATAATAAATTCATGAGGAGTGAATAAATTTTTAGACTGACAAAATATAATTTTCGCAGGATTTGAGTTGGCATACGGGTATAGTTCTTTTGCTATTTTACCTGCAGGCAGGTCTCACTGGTACCGAGGTCAAGGAGGGTGGCAACGCGACCTTCTTGTCCTATGCAAGGTAATGTATGCTTACTAAATCTAGAGTGGAATGCAAGGTTTTCATCGATCAAAGTGTTAGTTTACAAACTTCTCTAGAAGGTTTTATTCCTAGATGCAGTTATAGAAGGGATTATTGATTTTCAGCTACTTATGACATAACTAATACTTGAATGTTGATTTTCTTTCTCTGCTTTTGTAACAAAATAAATGAGAGTTAAAATACAATTTTTAAATTTATTTGATATAAAATCGAACTTCCCAAACAAATTTATTTGTTATCATATAAATATATTGGTAAATGTTTATGCACTGCTCTATTTACAATTAGCTTAATTATATATATATTTTATTAATAATTACTATTTTTAATAATGTATATAAACAAAATACACACTATACCTTTTAAACCATAGATACAAGCATTTAAACTGTTACATTATATACAATAGCTTAACTCTAAACTGTCTATATGCAAAAGCTATTCAATCTCAATCCATCTTTGAAGTGAATCATCTAATTAGGTAATTTAAACCATTTTCCCAAAATTAACTATAGTTTAATGTACTACCACGCACATAGGAATACGATCATAATATATAAATGCCACCATTCGGACTGTGTTTAATAATATGCCATATCATAAGGTTGGTCACCTCATTCTTAGATATCACTTTCTAATATGCCATACGACAAATTTAATTAATTAATTAATTTATATTTATATATACATAAACCCAACGCCTTTTAAGTAGCCCCACCCTCGAATATCTATCCGTGGCGGCAATCGTTTAACAAGGGCTTCGATGTCCTATCCCGACCTCCGTCCCCTCTTCATATGTTTTGCACCGTTATAATAATACGCCTTTAGACCATTAATAAACGTCCAAACCTTTGAATTAATATAACCTTCCGCCTGATTCATTATATCCAATGTTTAAACATGCCACTGTATTAAACGTAGAAACTTGGCATTAATAATAAAATGCGCTCCATATGTGTATAAAACCCATAGTTTAAAAATCATGTCATCGGACTATGGTTATTGTAAGCGAAATTTAATATATGTGTAAAATTTGGATTTAAATTATATAAACCAAATTCAGCGCACATATATCTAAACGTTTTAAACTATTTTTAAATGGTGGAGTGAATTATATGCTATGTACAAACATATGGAATTGCGTTTTTAGGCTTGAATGTATGATACCCATGTTCCGGCAATATGATATATTCATATATACGTATGTGTGGTGACCAATCTATAACGCAATCATCTAGCTGATCCTTATTAACCAAATATATTATATGACAAAATAAATCCCGTGTCATATTTAACCTAGATTTTATTTGTGGCTCCATCTTGCTATTGTAATCTTTGACAGCAGATCATGTATAAACTAGACGTCAATTTCACATCCACGCTGTTTCCCTGAAAGAGCTCCAGCTCGAGCATCGCCGCCGTAAATGCTTGAATTTTAAAATAAAACGAAATCAGTTTTCTCTCCATCGAAGAAACGTCTTTGCTCTGTTTCACCGGATGCTATTGACCGAGCTTGATCTGCATCGCTTTCTTGAGTTTCGACCGTCCGCTGCCTGTGAGGGAAAAAGCGGTCATGAGGGTGCCGAGAGGTGATGAACACCTCCAGTCGGTTTGCGGTATACTCGATTGTGGAATAGCTCGGTTTGCGGATTCACGTTGGCACTCTTTTGATTGTGTGTTTTTTTTTTTTGAGACCATATCTGATTTGATCTATAGCACATCAGAGTCACTTATTTCTTGAATTCTTCCAGTCTTAAGGACCGTCTAAGGTTTTGCAGAGGGTGCAATACTATAACTCTGAAGTAACATCTATTGTCCACAGGTTTGAGATATAATTGCAAAGCAAAGTCAAGTTGAAGTGTATTCCTGTTTGGCATCAGAAACTGCCCCATCTCTTGCAATATTGTGTAACTGATATTGAAGTTCCTGGAATGCTATTCAGTGTCTAAGGGTTTCATTTGAACAGACCTTATTAATTCTCGAGTCCCTCAAGAATTAATGAGGGTCAGACTTTTGGAGAAGAGGCTTCATCCACAGTAAGGGCAGAAGCATCAGTGTACGTGAACAATGAAGGTACAGGTCAGAGCAGTAGAGAAAGAAACTTAAGGAAAAGGCTAGTTTTTTTTTGTTTTGTTGTGAAGGCACATTTTGGCATCTAATGTACATTATCCAGGGATTTCATCCTTCAGTAGCTGTATTTGTGGCCTAGAAGAAATTCGACACTCACTGTATATCTGAAGCATACATTGACAGTGAAACTTGTTGAACAGTGAAAAGAACTTGTGATTGCCACTATTATATTGATCAATGTGTTGAGGTTTTGGCAGTGAAAAGTTCAGAGTTGTGATGGTTATAGCATAAAAATGAGAATGAGGCAGAGGCTAATTGAAGCTTTGTATAGCTAGGAATTTCTATTGGAATAGAATAAATTGGTAGGCAAGGGTTATGCCAGTATGTACTGTTATTAGGGTTTACACAAGCCTAACAGTTATATCATCGTAGGAGTATTAAATTAATTTTCCCATATGAGTATTAAATTCAAGTACTAATATTCTTCCCACATAAGCTTCGTGGCCTTTCTGAGTGCACAAGGTATATACTTTTACAGGTTCTATGTCATCAACGTTTAATTCATGGAGCCCATCTAGCTCTAACATTCACCTTTTCTAAGTCTATAAAAAGATGTCTAATGAAAACTCATCAATCCAACAACTTTCGTATGTCTTAAATAAGCTCTGAAATTCTCGGTTTTTCTGAGGAACAGAACAGTGAAGAAATACAGGAGCATTAGCATGAGTCTAACTTAACCAGTGAAGGTCTTTTGGCACTGGAATCTTCAGCCTCTTGAAGTAAAGAAGTTTCTAGCACTGTTTTGAAGTTCTTTTTTTCTTTTGAATATCACCTTGCTAACAGAAAGCCAAGGTCTGAATTTTTTTGTGACTCGAATGGGCATATTTTAGCTATGATGTGTCCAGCAAAAAGCTACAGCGACTCTTATCTAACAGTGCCTTCAATCAGAAGATAATAATGATATCTTATTCCCTTTATATCTGTGTGTTAGGGTCTCAACACTCCAGCAACTTATAAATGAGTTTTTAATGGGCCTATAAGGTCGTAAGAGGGTTTGAAACAGCCTCTGATACCATATGTAAGGGTCCAAATACGGAAATATAATTTTAGACAAATATTAATCTAAATATGTATTCAGCAGTAACGTATTTTAATGAAAATTTGCAGTAATCAGCAGTGAAATTTAATTGAGAAACAGTTCTATACATAAAAGAAATACCTGGGACACAGTTGATGATTTTAATGGTGGCTCTCCTCCCGTGCTGTTGATGCTGTGAGATACTGTGGATAGTTAAACAGTTCACCGAAACAACCAAGTCCTCCCAGCTAATCCGGAAACAATCCCAGACCCAGAGGATGTCTCCTCTGCCCCCGTGCCCAAATTTCCAAGAAGAACCGAGACTCCTCTCCCAACAATTAAATCTGACAATTCAATCTCCCTTCAGTAGCATCCCCCGTTATTTCCCTCAAAACCTCCTTATATAAATTTTCCCCACCGCCATTCAACCTCCTCACCGCCTCTTCTCCATCTAGATAAGATCTTCTTAAAGGGTGGAACGATTATCATTTAAGAAGATGTCAGTGGCATTAAAGAGGAGGTGTGATATTTGTGTTTATTTACTCTGTTTAGAAGTATACGGCTTGACTTTAGAGTATATTTAAGATTAAGGCTTATGTTATAATATTTAACTCAACTTTGAGTATACGTATGTACTTTAATTAATTAAAATTTTATTTTCTTTTCATTACTCCTTTTTATATATTTTATGCTAAATCAATATGAATTTTAAATCTGAAACCTTATCATTAATTTCTAACTTAGGTAAGCTTGATATTCGTAGTCTGATGTACTAGTGCGATGTGTGCGAGGTAGGCAGGTGTAGCTATCAAATGTCTATATCGCACACACGCTAATATCATTGTGTATAACTTGGGAACGGGTTGTTACACATTCAAAGACTAAAAATAGACCAAAAATCCACTCTATGATTGCCACGAAACTTCACCCCCATCTTGTACTCAATACAGGGTATCTGAAAATGTGATTATCTTTGAAAACTCCTAATATCAATTTTTAGATCTTTCGGGTTGACTGGCTTTGGTTGAGGCCTAAATATGTATTGAGACTTAACAAAAACAGAATTCGATGCCCATCTCTCCAATGGGTATGTAAATCTACTCTTACATTTCAAGAAAGATAAAATTTCTAAAAATAGAATGTTTCCAAGATTGCGAATCTTGAAAAATTGAAAGTGCCCAGTTGAAGAACTCAACTATGTCCCAACAATTTATCTGTTGCAGGAAAAAGTTCAAATTTTTAGAATTAGAACCTGTCGAAAATTACCAAATCAAGATTTTGAAAGTGCCCATCTGATTATCCTCATCCTCCCATACATTCTCCAAAATTTAAATGACGAACCTATGCATGGGGGAAAACTGCTAAAAACAGATCTTTGAAAGCTTGAATAGGAAAACCTCCAAAATTAACAAAGTCACGAGCTATCCTCTTGGAATACCAATTTTTGGATAATCTATAAACACTTATACAAAGGAACACTGGAGCAAGGTCGATCTGGATAAAGATCTGCAATATATACCATATGGTCAAGGTACTCACAAACTGTTGATGCGGGATGATGAGTTCTCTAAATGTGAGTTCACCTTGTATGCTGTCCACCAATTGCTGATGTGGAATGGTGAACTTTCTAAATTTGAGTTCACCCCCTTAATATAATGGTGTACCCCTCAACTTGACCCCATGTCCATGTTCACCCATATGACCACTCTATATGATGTCCCTAGATAGCTCCTTGCCCTAGTCACTTTCCACCCTGTCCCCCTCCCATCTTCTTGTCACATGTTTTGGGCTTAGTCACCTAGTTCTTTTTGTGGTCGAATTTGATGACTATGAAATTCGATAAAAAAATGGTCATATTAAAAATCTTTGATAAAATTTTCCATTAAATTCATATATATATTATTAAATTATATAATTACATGTTTAATATTAATATTTATGAAGTAATAAATATATTATTTCTGAAAGTTAATATATATATATATATATATATATATATATATATAAGCTATTTTCTATTACACTGATATCATATTACATAATATCAAAATCCTTGCTGTGGTTTGCCAGATTGGAAACTAAATCTATGAAAAAAGTTAATGTCTTTTATCCCAAAGGTCCATATGCTAACTGGATACATACAAAAATATCTACTATTCAAGACTTCATTATGCAACACATTATGCCATGGTACTGGTAAATTCAAAGGAGAGTAGAAAAACCATAAGTTAACTAAAACCATCAAGAGGACATGGAAATATCAATAATGCCTGGAATTGCTAGATTCACTGGAGGTACAGGATTTGGTTTGTTGTAGAGTTGCTTCTCAATGCTAGCTGGTTCTTCATATTCTTCCACCCCTTGCGAAGTTTCTTGATCTTTGTTTATCAAATCGATGAGTCTTGATCTCCAGTCCTTCCATAAGTAATTGTTTGAGCTTGTTGAAAGATGAAGGTGAATGCCATTGCATCCCAAGTTGGCCAGAAGGTCCACTACTTTATTTCCTATTCTCCTAATGTGAAAGGGAATAATGATTGGAATCATATGGATCAAATGGTTAATATGTGTGATATATTCTTCAGCAAGATTTCAGATCTGAAGTATTAATTGTAGCAGTAATTTAAACCATAGATCAATAAACAAACGATAACAGCACCAATGCCCAAAATGACTAAAAATAGTAAAATTTATTGAACTTGAAGAAAAATAATTTTTTAGGGCTTGTTTAAGAGAAACTTCAGATCTAATATTTTTATTTCAGCAGTGAAACAGTGACAGATCAACAAGATAAAACTGCCAAAAATAGTTGCCAAATACTTCTAGAAATAGCAAAAAATTGAAAATTTCAATTTTAAGGCTTTAAGAGAGTTTGATTCAGAAATTTTCAGAACTGGTAAGTTTATAACAACAGTAAATTGATAACAGATCAGCAAACTGAAAAAACTGAAGATGATCCCACAATGTCTAAAAATAGTAAGTTTCGCTGAAAAACTGAAAATTCAAAATTTTTAGACCTTATTTAGGATATGCATCAGAATCGATAACATCCCGATTTTATCTCGAAATTAAGATTTTTTTGGTTTAGCCTATGTTTTCCGATTTTTAAAGATATTTTTATGGTATCTTAATTTTGCTGATGTTTGCCGATTTTTTAGCAATATTTTCCCGATTTTTACGATCTTTTGGTTTTCCAGACCCTTGTTGATTTTATCCCGATGCCGATGTTCGCAACATTGGTTCAAATTTGATTTTTCACAGTTATGCAGTGATTCCAGCAAGCTTCAAAGTCAGATCTAGGGAAAATTAAAGATGCCCAAGTGGCCAAAAACTTTGAAAATGAAGATTTTGCAATTCTAAACAACTTTGACCATATAAAATGTGTTTTATGGCCTAATTAGTTGTGATTTGCTTGCTGTAATACAATTTGCAGTAAATGAGGGTTTAGAGATCAAACCCTTAGCCCAAGGCTTTGAAGATCCCACTGTTGAAAATGGTTGAAATATTGGAATAATGTTGTAGCTTGAAAATTAGAATTTTGGAGACCAAAATCCTGCAAAAATATCCTCAAAAGCCTAGACGTCTAGGGTTTTTGAGGTCTCCAATGCCAACTTTTTAAATTTGAAATTCCTGCAAAATTTTCAGTGGCTGACTCTGCAAATTTTTTTAGAGACTAGATCTTACTCTCAAGGGCCTAGATCTAGCTCTTCTTCCACTTGATCTCCCTGCAAACAAATATTGAGCCTAGATGTTGCCCTCCAGGGTCTAGATCTGGCTCAGATTTGAATATTTCCTTGGCTGATTTTTCAGATTCATTCCTGCACAAGTGAAAAGAGAAAAACCCAATACCCAATATGTACAAAAATAGAGAAAATCATAAAATCCGAAATGTTAGAATTCAAAATTATGTTACAAAACTTCAGATCTACACAAGTAAATTACAGATCTATACAAATAAGTCGCAGATCTATACAAATAAGTTACTGATGTATATAGTACATCTATAGATCTATGCACAAGAGTTGCAGATCTGTCAGATCTGAGGAGTGTAAGTCTGACGTATCTGAGGAGTGTAAGTCTGACTTCGCTCCCAGATCTGAAGATCTAAGGCTCTTAGTAGCCAGATCTAACTTTAAATTCAATAAAAGTTAAGATAAAATTTTTGTATTTAGGCACAAGCTCTAGAAAACCCTGCAATAAGAGAACTTAAGATAAGCTTGGAGAATTAGATCTGGAGGACTCTTCAGATCTTATTTCCTTGGGAGTCAGCTAGTCCAACCGAGGACTTCCTTAAATGTCCAGTTCTAAATCCGAGAAATTTCTGCACACTTAAAGTTAAACTGTTAAATCAATAGAGAAATAAGATAAAAATTATTTTTTCAGGAGTTAGAGATACCTGCTAACTCAATCCAATCAAAATTCTTACCCTAAATCTAGTAGCCTAAGAAAGATACATGTGCAATAGATTACTCTACAAGAGCTATTAATCAACAATTCTTTGAAATAATTATCAGCAGAATATAAGGAACAAGTTTACCATAAGATGCTGAAGAGGAACACGACCGTCAAATAAAACCCCAAAGACTTTGTTTGTATTATTCCAGAAAGTATTACAGGGGAGCTTCAAGAGCTAGTACATGATCAAGAGATTAGATTATCAAAAGACTGACACTGACCTCTAATTTATAGATAAATTCTCCAACGGCTAGTTCTTTTGATCCCTGTCAAAGTAATCTCGACTGTCAAAAAATATTTGATCATCTTTTAATCTCGTCTGTCGAAATTATTATTTTTTGAGGAATTTCGAAATTTTCATTTAATTCCTTTTTAATTAACTCGAAAATAATAATTTTGAGTTAATTACCTCAAAAATTTGACTTTGACTTAACTACCAAGGTTCAAGGGTCCAAAATTTCTCAAAATTTTCAATATTCCTTTGGCCTGAGACCTTTAAAAATTTATCTTTTAGAGACCTGCGATTTTTTCTTTTGAAGAATTTAAATTTACCTGGGACATAAAATTAATTAAATTTCTAGCTTAGGATTTTTAATTTAATTTGAACAGAAAATTTGATTAATTGACTCAGGAGGAGATTAATTATTTTTCCAATAAGATTAATACATTAAACCCATGAGGGAGAACACCCATTCGTAACAGACCTTCAATAATCTACCCAATTCTGCGACTCAAAAAATATTACCTAGTAGACCCAACAATCTGTAATAAAGTGATCTAGCCAATTAGCTAGGATCATTCCCAGATTACTTTTACAAAGACTCGATAAAAAGACAAGAGGACTCACTTAATCTTGACAACAAAATCCACCCTAGCTTTGGGGTGTGATTGGTGGGGAAAATTTTTGCTGATCATTTGTGTCTAGAGACACAGATGAATTAGTGAGACGAAAAACCTTGTAGGATAGAAATCGTCACCAAAATACTTGGCTTATCTAGGTTTTTACATACATGATGGTCTTACTAAGATCATTTACATTATAGATATGCATAATGGGTTTACATCATTTACGAAACTGTCGATTGAATGATGAAATCTGAATGGTACGAACACTTGAACATGATGGATCCCTTTTGCGAAAAAAGGGGTGTACTGCTATGGGGTCATTGACAAAGAGTGGTCAACAGGACCCTAAGTCTAAACTTAGAAAAATAAAATAATTAAAGGGTATTAATAAAACAGAGTGAATGTTCTAGAAAGGGCGGAGATCAAGTCAAAAGTTAATCTTAGCCGTCGATTAGAGATTTAATCTCGGCCATTGAAGTTTCAATGAGAAGATTATAAGGACTTGAATGGTCATTTGAAAAACACACCAAGAGAGCCAGAGGATCAAGAGATCGAATTTCTAAAGTGAGTAGTGCTTAAAGGAAAGATCGATTGAGAGATTCTTTGTAGAGCGGGGAAGTAAATCCAGTTGGAAGAATCCTTGATCTGGAGAGTGCATAGCAGAGGAGGCAGTAGAAGCCATAGAGGCAGCGTAGAGCTAGTGACGTAGAGGCTATGCAGGCCCTGAGAGGGATTTCGTTTTCTGTTGAGGAGGCAGTGTTGGGTCTGTGCCAGATCCCAAAGAGAGTTTCTAGAGGCTAGAAGGCCCTATTTTCTAGCCAGTAGAGAGACCAACGCAGAGACAGAGGGTAGCCACATCTGTGATGCAAAGACTGCGCAGAGGCAGCATAGAGCAGCTCGTTTTGGGTGTTGATTAGTGCCGGGTTCTCGTGGAGGAGTGAGATTTGTCTCACAAGTTTTTACTTGTTAGTTTCTCTGCATGATTTGACAGATTCATAAATCATAGATTTGTACTCAAAATTTACTACATATTATATAAATCCTTATTTGCTGCATTGGTTTTCTTGCATTGGGTTTTTCCGGGGAAATTAGTCCAAAAATAATGGTGTCAGATGTGTCTATGATTTTTTATTGCTCAGATCTTGTTTCCGCACTTGTTTTTCTTTCGCAGTTTTATTTGTGAAGGCTGTAGTGAATGGATTTCGATATTTTTCTTGTAGAACACAGTAAATAATTTGTTAAGTAAATAACAAATAGAAGATTTTCCATCAATTGCTGCAATAGGATTCCATGTAATACAAATTTTCACAAGATAGACACATTATTCTTGTCTTCATATTTTGAAGAAAGAATGGAGGATTGTGTAAGCATCTGAGATTGATTCCGATACTCTTTGAGGATGTGGTAGGGCATCCAAGATGTAAGAGTAGTCAAAGAGGAAATTCCTTGAGGATGTGCTATTCCAAGATAGGAATTGTCCTAAAAGGACATACCCTGTGAACACTCGGTGGGGTATGTGCCTTAAGAGACAATGATCATGGTGTCTGTTAGCCGTTGGTCTCGCCAACATTGTGCTTTGATCTTGTGGAGAGAGAAAACTGTTAGTCAAGGCCTTGCTATGTGACAATGCTGGTTGGTATGATAAGATGCTTTGGTATAAGCTGATAAGATAGCTTACCAATCCGACTTTTCTGATGAGAAGTCTTCAGTTTGAGAATGTCCAAGTACTTTGTATGGATTGTGAATACCTCCCTAGTTAAGAGGGAGTGTTGAAATATGTAACTAGGTTTAGTCTTCATAATGACATATGTAATCATGATTTTATGTATTTATTGCAAAGAGAAAGATAAATTTATTATTGTCATTCTTGACGCATAGTTTTCATGCTCAAGGGAAATTTATTTTTAGGTCAAGCACCCATTGAGTGCTTCTAGGGCTTGTCTTTGAGTCAGCAAGTCATTAGAATCATTGTCATGTATGAAAGAGCATGTTACATATTGTAAAGAAAAAATTATTTGAGTCAAATTAGAGTCAAAGACCCTCCAAGACCTTGTCATGGTGCCTCAAGCAAGTCGACCTACATGAAGATCAAGTCGGCCTCAAGGAAGTAATTCGTACCCCTGGAAAGCCTATATATAAAAAGGAACTCGATCTCATTTGGACACACCTCAAGCAAGTTCAATCTCCTCAAGAAAGAAGTTGGAAAAGGACGAAAATCAAGGATAAAAAGAAAAGCAAGATCGAAGTTTTTGGATCTCTCTCTCTCTCTCTCTCTCTTTCTTGTGTTAGGGTTTCTAAAGTTGCTGGGCAAAGTCGAAGTGCTGGAAAGTTGCTGGGCAAGTCGAAGTACTGGAAAGTTGTTGGGCAAGTCGAATCGCTGGAAGGTTGCTGGGGTTGAAGTTGTAGAAGAAACTGCTTGGGTCGAAATTGCAGAAGAAATTGTTGGGGTCGAAGTTGTTGAAGAAGTTGCCGGGGTTGAAATTGTTGGAAAGAAAGCTCATCAAGGAGAAAGATTGACTTGGTCTTGGAGGGGTCTTTGTCAAGGGTCCTAGGTGTTAATTTTACATAGGGCTATATTGTTCTTTGCTTTGATAATTGCATTTCTTCATTAATAATTAAGTTCCCCCCATAACATCATAACATTATTCAAATTTACATCATTATTCATCAGCATATGCAATTATGTAGAAAGAACAATATCATCATCATCAATGCAATGGAACATAAAGGAACAATAGAAGAAAAGCATGCAAACATAGAGACACCAGGATTGGTCAGAGACCAGGGCAAAACCGACTATGGGGAAAACCCTTGCAAATTATTCTTTTTAGATTGTCATCAAATGATTCAGCAAAAGAGAGTACAATGATCCATATCTTCATCTATGCAACTAACCAGCAAAACAACTACAACATCCATGAAATGAACCCAACAATGTATATACTCAGAAATCTGATTCTAAAGTCTTTACTAAACTGTCATTGTCTGAAGTCAACTGCCGAACCCTGTGGTCACCGAGCAGAATCTTCGAAATATTGAAACTTCATCTTTTAGTCCCCAGTCACATGGAGGAGGCGTCATCCGTGCAAATATAACTTCCTAGTTGCTCCCTTAAGCCTGACAAGCGTGCAACTAGGGTTGAAACTGGATTGCAGAAACCCTAATCTCCTGGTTGCATGCAAAGAGTGTTATCCGTGCGACTGGAGTGGAAGGCTCCGGTCGCACTCATGAGCCTGTGTGGGAGCGACTAGGGTTGAAATATTTTTGTTTTGTGCCTGCAACTAGGGCCCAAAACCCTAAATCATAGATGTGAGCCTCAGACTTTGTAATTTCACCTAAGAGTGAACCTATTCCTCTGTGGACGAGCCTCAGACTTGTGCGAGCCAAAAAAACCAAGATAGAAGAGTGTTTTATCGTTGTGTCTAAATGAGGTAGAGGTCGCTTGTATTTATAGCCTTCCAATGGGTCCACTTTGCTTTAGTGCTGACCATATCAAATAACACACGTGTGTGAGGCCCACCTGATCCAATGTACATGAGAGGGATCATAAATTCAAAAAACAACTTCTGCTTGTCCAAATGAGGTGATCTTTAGGTCGATTTTGGTCCTCTCGAAAATAGGAATTCAATGCAATCATTATCTCCATCATGTGAGTTGTCCAAAGTGGAATTTTGACCGTAGTTACATATTTTAACACTCCATCTCAACTAGGGAGAATTCCACCTGCCAATATCTGTCCATTGATTAACATGCCGTCCTGGTATCTCAAGTATCATTGGGTATCGTCACTGATCATCTCTTGCTCATTCCTACTTATCTCTTGATTGTCCTTGTTCATATGATGAACATTCTCGAATCTAGAAGAAGAATTTGTTATTAGAGGGGAGCCTTAGCTACCACCATCTATTCATTGGGCTAAACTAATCCATCCATAGAGCTTCAATGCTTCGGTCTTCAAGCTATGATACGAACTAGATTTTCATCTATATTTTCGTGCAGTTAGAGATGATCCAAACTTTTGTCCATCGACCATTATTGTCAATTTTTGTCAAGCCATACATCATCTCCTTTTTGCAATATTGTCAAGTCATTGTCACATGAATGACATCCGATCACTGCCATATAGTTGTACAACATAGGTATGAGGACATTCTATCATATTATTGTCAAGAGTCCTATAGAGTGTCACTTCCATACAACTGCCATAGATTGTATTCCTCACAGCAGAGATAATGCAAATTAGGGTTGATAACTTTGCAAGTCTTCTCATTAGGTCACTATCATATGTAGGTTAATGTCACACACTGTCACAAATACAATGTCATATCATAAGAATACTACTGCCAAGCTATTGTTATCATTATCATTACTGTCATCAAGAGCATAGTCTCACTGTCATTTTCTCACTGCCATATAAAACTCTATCTCATTGTCAAATATACGTCAAGTTACTGTCTCACTATAATGTCACAGAGTATAGGGTTTTCCAATGTAATGTAATTGATGCGAGCCATGGTATAAGCGATGTCGCTATGCTGTATGTAAGTTCGAGCCACTATATGCAAGTCAACACAAAGAGAGCCACAAGCCACTGTATACAAGTCAACAAGAGAACGTTATGTGCCACGATCCCGAGCCAATATATAGAATATTCTAGTCAATATGATGAGAGCGAGCCAATGTCATAGAGAACGAGCCACACATAGTGCGATGCTATAGAGAAGCGATGTTATATAGTGTAGCAATGTCATTGTTATATGGTGCGATGCCACAACATATAATCTACGATGCCTTTGTAAATATAACCCTTCAATGTGAGCCACAAGCAAACAATGTGAACCAAGCGAGTCTGTAAGAACATAACCAAGACATCGAACCATTGATAAATTCCATACCTAAGCCTCAGAGTAATTGAGCTACAATGATACTGAACTTATCATGTGAGCCAAATAATGCAACACATCATATGCAAGCCATAGAACAAGGTAATGCGAGCTACAATTTGAATGCGAGCCATACAGAGAAGACCAAGCGATAGATACAAGCTACAGGAGATAGAAGCCACAAGATTTATAAATTATTTACTGTTAATCTGGTTATGCTCCTCCTACTTGGACAAGTTATTAACTGAATAAATTCAAGTTAAAATCAAAGCAAAACACATAACAGATCTCCACCAATCCAGATCTAGAACAAGTTCATGCACACATAGACAAAGTGACACAGTTATTTCTAGACAAATAGTCCCTGGAAAAACCCAATTCGGGAAAACCGGTCTTCTAGTTGCTGGAGGGTTTTATTATTAAGAATTTTCTGAATACAACAAGCGTGGGTTCTAAATTTGGAAAACCCGACAGAAATATTAGATCTACAACTCACTGGTCGATCTAGGGCCAAAATAATGACTGATCCACACTCTCAAATGGGATTTACAGAACTTAGCCAAAATTAGGGCCTAGAAACCCCAGCGCTGCCCCTGAAGCCTCTATGTCAGCCTCTGAAGTCCCTCTGACCCTCATGCTGCTCCGGAAAGGGCTGCGTTACCCCAGACTGGGTGACGCAGTCCCTACGCTGCCCCTTAGGGTCTCTGCATAACCCCTGAGGGTTTCTTGCAGCAATTTACGCTGTCGAAGTTTTTTTTCCTCGAGATCTCATGCTCTTGCATCAACTTCCTCTCTTGGAAGTCTGCCAAATCACAATGAATTAGCTCTCTTCAATCCTCTGATCAAACTGCAGATTTCTTTGGCTGGAAATCCTCTTAGAAGCTGTTCTCCTCTCGCTCTTTGTCAAGTAGTGCTTAGGCTAATTTCTGCACCTTCAGAAATTTAACCCCACCAACGACCACTGAAGCTCTGCAGCACTGCTTCCGGTACTCTGAATCAGCCACAACCATAAGACTACGTCACCCTGGCTGGCCTCTGCGTGAGCAAACAATCCCAACGCTGTCTCTACGCTGCTTCTGTGCAGTAAGTATGTGGGCCTGCGTGGAGGCTGCGTGGGGACTGCGTCACTCTGGCCTCTGCGTAGCTCTGCGTCCCTCTTCTGATGCGTTGTCCTCTTTGGTCCGGCTTTCTGCGGCTGCTGTTGCTTTCTGCAGCAAGGATTCTTTTGTCTTCTTGCTAGATCTGCAATCCCTTTGATACCATGTGAAAGTTTCTGAATATTACTTATGCAGAAACCCTACTGTTAAATCTGGTTATACTTCTCCTACTTAACCAAGTTATTAATCTGAAATTTGAGCATTAACATCGAAGTAAGCACATTAACAGTAGATACAGATCTAAAACTGAATACATGCACATAGACAAAGTGACACACAAGATTTTCTGGACCACTGTCCTCGGAAAAACCCAGTGCGGGAAAATCGGTCTTCTGGCTGCTGGAGGGTTTATATTATTAAGTAGAATCTAAGTACATCAAATTTGGGCACTTTACTTGTTAACTCGACAAATAAATATAAGATCTGCAACAATACCTTTGTTTCGGAGAAGAAAAATTGGATTGATTCACACCCTCAAACGAGATTTACAAAACTCAACCCCTTTCAGCTTCTAGAAACCCATGCGCTGCTCTGAAACCCTCTGCATCAGCTCTGCTAGCCTTTTGATGCCCCTGCGCTGCTCAGGAGAGGGCTGCATAACCCCAGACTGGGTGACGCAGTCCTTACGCTGCCCTGGTTGGCCCTGCATAAGCCCTGATGGCCTCCTGCCACCTCTGTGTTTCCCTTTCTGGGTCTGCGTAGCACTTCCGTAGTGGCTAAAACCCTCTGCGCTGTGTAGCCTCTGCTCCCTTTGCGCTGCTCTAGTTGTTGTTTCTCTGCCTCTTGCTGACTCTTGGTTCTGGGATTAGATCATCCCCTTAGCCAATACTACCCCTCGTTGCAGCTGAAACACCTCTGGAAATTCTTAGCAAACCACACCTTAGAATCCCAGCTTAGTCTCAGTGCTCTGCTTCCGTGTGTGTGTTCTCCAGTTGACCCCAAAGCTTTCCTTTATACTTTTCTCGTTTGGAAACCAACGACTGTGATCTAATCTTGATTCGACGACTAAGATTAAAAGAAGGCTTGATCCATGTGACTTAAATCATTTCTATCACATGTTTAAATTAATTACCTTTAATATTTTAATTTTCCTAAGTTAGACTTAGGTTCCTTAATTACAAATATTAATTAATTAATTTTCTCTTAAACTGGATGGAATTTCTCGAATCCCTTTCTGGGTCTTGGAGATCTCATGTACTCTAGTCCCTCCACAAAGTTTGGGAGCTAGAGCACATTCGAAGCTACTCCAACACTCCACAAATCTCAACAGTGGGTAGGTTGTTCTCCCCAAATTTTGATGGCTCTTCTAAGAGTTCAACGAAGGTATGGGTGGAGAAGCTGGATGTCTATTTCCAACTGAATCAGATGACCGAGACAGAGGCAATCAAGGTTGCCACGTTGCACGTGGAGGGAGAAGCCCACAATTGGTGGTTCCATGGGCTAACTACGCTAGGTCACGCAGGAGTATGATGAGTTCACACGGAGGGTGTTGGACTGTAATATTCGTAATTAGCTATTATGCTAATTAGAAATATTAAATTTTTGATAATTTTGTATTTCCTAATGTTGTCGAGAACCCACAAATTATATTAGAGCAAACTATGGCATTTTCCTATAGTGGAGAGGCAAGTATTGCGGCCTTGGTGGGGGCACGATCAGTCAATGAGGAGGCACTGCACCATCCAGAAAGGCAACACAGTGATTGGACAGGGAAAGGCAACACAAGAGTGGCTCAAGGAGGGGCATCACATAATTTGGTGGGGCCTAAAGGGAACGTTGGGCCTTTGGAGACAAAAGGGAAGAGGCAGCTCGTTTTTGGTCATTCATTCATCATCTATTGAACTTGTCTTCTAACAGAGCATGCTTGAGGTAAGCGAAGTTTGCATTTGCTGTTTAGTAACCGAGTGTTCCTGAGCCGGAATCTAAACCTCTGCTTTGGGGGACTTTAAGTCCTTGCCCTAGGGAGGAGAATTCACCATTCTGATTCAGGGAGGAGATGTGGGATCCACTCACAACGTATTCACCAGTAGAGACAACGTAGCACAATACCAACAGCGCAGTCACTGTGCAGTAGTGAGAGGTAGCTCATCCGGGTGCTGAAGAGTGTAGAATATTTTGAGGAGATTGGTGGGGAGGCTAATAGCTTCCTAACAGGGTTATTGCACATCATTTGGAAGCAATTTGCAACAACATTTATAGGTGCACGAAATTATCTAGCAGCGCAGAGAGCCAAGCCCAAGAGGGCCAATTTCCAGGGTTAGCCATTCCACAATTCATTTGTGGGTTATTGTGGGTTTCATGAGTAGCGATTGGGGTTAAAAGCCCGAAATTGTCTGAGTAGTGTAGCAGGCCCTGTTGAGATTTTGTGTATTTGGGGTAGCATCAGTTGTGCTCTAGGTCCCAAATTTTGAGGAAGGACTAGAGTTCCCCTGATCTACAAGACCCAGAAATGGATTTGGGAAATTTAATCTGGTTTAGGAGATATTAAATTAATTAATTATTTTAATGTATTTCATAAGTTAAAACTTAGGAAAATAAAATAATTAAAGTGAATTTAATTAAACATGTGATGAAATTGTCTTAAGTCACACAGATCAAGCTTTCTTTTAATCTTAGCCATTGATTAAAAATTTAATCTTGGTCGTTGATTTGTCAACGAGAAAAGTATAAAGGAAAGGCTTGGGGTCATTTGTAAGACACAGAGAGGCAGAGCACTGAAGCTAAGCTGAGATTCTAGGGCGGGGTTGCTAAGAATTCTCAGAAGTGTTTCAGTTGCAGAGGGGAATTTAGACCAAGGGGACGTTCTGCTCCCAGGGTCTAGAATACACAAGAAGCAGAGAAGAGACCAGGAAAGACAACGTAGAGGAAGGCGGCAGCAGCAGCAGCAGATGGCAACAGCAGCAGCAGCAACAAGGGCAACGTGATTTTCAGGAAACCCTTTAGGGGTTACGCAGAGACCCTTAGGGGTAGCGTAGTGACTGTGTCACCCAGTCTGGGGTAACGCAGTCCCTTCCAGTGACAGCGTCACCCAGTCTGGGGTAACGCAGTCCCTTCCAGTGACAGCGTCACCCAGTCTGGGGTAACGCAGTCCCTTCCAGTGATAGCGTTGAGCATTTGGAGGCTAGCCAAGGTTGACGTAGAGCCTAGCAGGGGCTTCAGAGGCTAACCCAGTGTCTTTCAGGGGCAAATCTGTGGTTTCTAGGCCTAGATCTGGTTGAGTTCTGTAAATCCTGTTTGAGGGTGTGGATCAGTCAGTATTGTTGGTCTTAGATCAGCTAGGTGCTGCAGATCTAGAGTTTTCTCTGTAAGGTTTTCCAGATCTGGAACCCAAAATTGTGTATTTAGAAATATTCTTAATAATAGAGCCCTCCTGCAGCCAAAGACCGGTTTTCCCACATTGGGTTTTTCCGGTGACAGTTTGTCCAAAAATAACTGTGTCGCTTTGTCTATGTGTGCATGTGCTTATTCTAGATCTGAATTGGTAGAGATTTGTTATGTGTTTTGCTTTGATGTTAACTTGAATTTATTCAGTTGATAACTTGTATAAGTAGGAGAAGCTTAATCAGATTAACAAAAATAATTTCTGCATAAGAATTAAGATTTAGAAATTTCTACATGGTATCAGAGCAATTGCAGATCTAGAAGGGTCATCAGCTGAAGCATCTGAAGGATCTAGCTACAGAAAGCAGCTGGAAAGGCAGCAGAAAAGCAGATCTGAAGGGACAACATAGTTTTCAGGAGGAGATTCACGTAGAGGGAAGGGTGACGCTGTCCAATGCTGTGTCCTAGCAAGCCCATGCAATTACTGCGCAGAGGCAACTCAGAAACAATGCTGGTTAGGTCTGAAGCCAACCAGTGTGATTCAGATCTGAATCTGTCAGATCCAGAAAAAGTTTGCAGAAAAGTTGCAGAAATTCAAAAGAGCTGGTAGGGTTAAACTTTTGAAGTTTTCAGATTTTTAACCTTAGCACAAGTGACAAATTTTGGGAAGAGATCAGCTTCTCAGAGAGTTTCTTGCCAAAGGAAACTTGCAGTTTGGTCAGAGGATCAAAGAAGAAGCTGAATCATAGTTGATTTGGTAGATTTCCAAGGAGGGAAATCAAGTGTCAGAGGGAGTAGAGGGTGCCCAGTTCGAAAAGGACCCTAGATCCAGATCTCTAGCATAGAGAAGAGGAGCGCCGACACATTCTGAGCAGATGGCTCCTCATGGACCGCGTGATCAGGATAGGCTAGAGGGCCTTTCAAACTTTTTGATGTGGAAAGCAAGGATCTTGATTGTCCTTGAGGCATACGGTCTAAGAGACCATGCAAAGCAAACCCTAGCCACACCGACAGATGCAAATCTTCTAAGGAAGCATAGAGATGCTACTAGGCATGCCAAGTGGCTGATAATGGACAGTATCAAGGATCATATTGTGCCACACATAGTTGAGAAGAGGACAACCAATGAGATGTGGAAGGGCTTGACTTCCCTATATGAGGGAAAATCAGTTCAAAGAAAGATGCTGTTGGAGGCCCAAATGAGGTCATTCATGATGACCAAGGGAGAAGAGATCGAGCATTTCCTCTTCAGATTGTAGTCAATCAGGGATCAGCTGACTGCAACAGGTGCAACCGTAGATGATGCAGTGATAGTTAGGACTGCCCTCAATGTAGTCACGGATGAATGGGAAACCTTTGTCCAAAGTATCTTGGGCAGAGGGGACCTCCCAGATTGGGACAACTTGTGGTCGATCCTGTGGCAAGAAGAACTACGAAGGTTCACCAAGGAGCAGCACAACCCTGCGTTGAGCAAGGTTAAGAAGGAAGAGGAGGAAGATGCAGCCTTGGCATCAAAGAAGCAATCGAAGAAGAAGAAGGATCTTTCAAAGATCAAGTGCTTCCAGTGTGGCAAAATGGGACATTTTGCTAGCCATTGTCTAGAAAAGAAGAAGGACAAGGAAGCATCTTCTTCCAAAGCAGCAGTGTCTGGAGATGATGTGGCCATGAGTGCTCATGAACCACGAAAGTGGGGTGACATGGACATGTAGAGGAGCTACATGGAAGTGAGGCGGGATCCTTGAGCAGCTCATCTCTTGGATCACAAGCGAGCTACGACAACCTTAAGATAGTAGCGGGACAAGTGGAGCAGTGGGTGCATAGATCATAGATGGAGGAGGCAGAGGCAGATCTGGAGGCTGGGAGGAGCAGCGCAGAGTATAGCAGCAACAACGTAGAAGTAGTAGCAACGCAGAGCAAAGCAGCAACAACAACAACGTAGAAGCAGTAGCAGCGCAGAGGCTGATGTGAGATCATCAGCGCTGTGCAGAGCTGCGACAGCGTAGTGCAGAGCTGCAACAGCGCAATGCAGTACTGCTTACGCAGTGCAGAGCTGCAGCAGCGCAGAGAGCTTCAGAGGGACAGCGCAGTATAGCAGCAGCGTGATAGATTTCAGCATAAGGAGTTGATGTGACTTCAGTAGTGCAGAGGGAGTCTGATTACGCAGGCAGAGCTGTAGCTGTGCATCGTTCTTTAGATGCCAACACAGATTTGTAGCCTATGGAGCTTCAGTGATGAGGATGCAACCCATCTGACTTGTTTGTCAAAGATTGGGTAGGAGATTCAGTTGTTTCTCTCAACAACTGAAGTTGCAGTGCAGCAGATCAACAGTGGCTGTGCTATGAGCAACACAAATGCATCATATTGAGAGGGAGCTGTAGTACAGTGGTTGCAGTGGCAGTGGTAGAGTCATGGGCAACAGTACAGAATGGCAGCAACAGTGCAGAGTTGAGTAGCAGGAGGCCAAGCTTCAGCAGCACAGAACCAGTGCCCAAAATCTTGTAATGCATAAGTGTGATGTATTGCTAGAGCACACCCTTGATGCTAAGAGGGAGTGTTGAGATTTTGTGTATTTGGGGTAGCATCAGTTGTGCTCTAGGTCCCAAATTTTGAGGAAGGACTAGAGTTCACCTGATCTACAAGACCCATAAATGGATTCGAGAAATTTGATATGGTTTAGGAGATATTAAATTAATTAATTATTTTAATGTATTTCCTAAGTTAAAACTTAGGAAAATAAAATAATTAAAGTGAATTTAATTAAATATGTGATGAAATTGTCTTAAGTCACACGGGTCAAGCTTTCTTTTAATCTTAGCCATTGATTAAAGATTTAATCTTTGCCGTTGATTTGTCAATGAGAAAAGTATAAAGGAAAGGCTTGGGGTCATTTGTAAGACACAGAGAGGCAGAGCACTGAAGCTAAGCTGAGATTTTAGGGTAGGGTTGCTAAGAATTCTCAGAAGTGTTTCAGTTGTAGAGAGGAGAATTTAGACCAAGGGGATGATCTGATCTCGGGGTCTAGAATACACAAGAAGCAGAGAAGAGATCAGGAAAGACAACGCAGAGAAAGGCAGCAACAGTAGACGGCTGCAGCAACAACAGACGTAGCAGCAGATGGCAACAACAATAGTAGCAGTAGCAAGGACAACGTGATTTTCCGGAAACCCTTCAGGGGTTACGCAAAGACTCTTAGGGGCAGCTTAGTGACTGCGTCAACCAGTCTGGGGTAACGCAGTCCCTTCCAGTGACAGTGCTTAGCATTTGGAGGCTAGCCAACACTGACTTAGAGCCCAACAGGGGTTTCAGAGGCTAACATAGTGTCTTTCAGGGGCAGATCTGGGGTTTCTAGGCCTAGATCTGGCTGAGTTCTGTAAATCTCGTTTGAGGGTGTGGATCAGTCAGTATTGTTGGTCTTAGATCAGCCAGGTGCTGCAGATCTAGAGTTCTCTCTGTAGGGTTTTCCAGATCTGGAAATAAATGTTATGAAGGCTAATCATATCACTTTTTGAATAGGTTGGAGGAAATGGAAAGATTACAAGTACAAAAATTCTAGCTTAGGTCAGATGACGAATGGGAAAAGAATAAAGAAACAAATCATAAGCCTCCCCATCCTCTAAAGCAAGCTTCATCTCATTATGAGGAGGGCATTTATTCCATTGAAAAATGGCTAATTGAAGGTGACCTGGATAGAAAGGAAACTAAGGGGAATCAAGTTTATAATTATGAGATTGATCCATCACCCATGTCAGAGCAGATGCAAAATGGAGAAAGGCGGGTCAAAGAAGTCTTGGATACTTCGAATTTGTTGGGAATCACGATTGCCGTTAGACCAAAACCCACAAGTGTTAGTCTTCGCTACAATCGCCAGAGTTAGGATCCACGAGAGGTGGTTAGTCCATGTCGCGAAACACACGGGGAGCGTTGAAACCAATGTCCAACAATCTCCCCCCCAACGCGAGCCGGGTGAGTTTTGAACTCAAGACCTGTCGCTCTGATACCACTTGTTGGGAATCAAGATTGCCGTTAGACCAAAACCCGCAGGCGTTAGTCTCCGCTACAATCGCCAGAGTTAGGATCCATGAGAGGCGGTTAGTCCATGTCGCGAAACACACGGGGAGCGTTAAAACCAATGTCCAACAAAATTTTCCATATAAGCATCTTCAAGATCGGGCAGAAATGTCTACTTTGATTGCATCAACATCAACATCACAATCTATTAAGAAGAAAAAATAAATTGGAAAGGATTTGGTAAATCTGATGACCAGGTACAAAACAGTGTTGGGATAGATCAAAGTCCTAAAATATTCAGAATTGGACAAGGCACATCAGAAAATCAGCCCATGGATCTGCCGAAAAGTAGGCAGTTTCTCAGCATGAACTTCATTGAAGACATCTAATGCCATGGGACATCTTTTTGTATCATATTTCTAACCTTATCCCTTGTCAAATTTTGTTTAAGTAGATTTCTTTCATGAATAAATTGTTATTTATGCTCTTCCAATAAATTTCCATTTTTGTACTTGATTTTATTTGATGATATTTTGAATGGATATTGCTAATATATATCTTTGGTTGGTGGATGTAGATTCCAGATTCTTGCACACTATCACTTCATATCTAGCATGCATCCCCATATGGAGCCAAATGTTGACCATTGGAGTGGCACCTGATGATTATGTGAAGACTCCATGCCCAAGGATGAACCATAGGACACTTGTACCATCAGATATCATCATATATCATCAATTCAACATAGTGTTTAAGCTCTACTTCTACTTCTCATCATCTTTCCCTTGTACTTAGATTCCACGCCCTACAGGGAATTGTAATAAGTGATGCTAGTAATGATGAGTTTTGAGTCAGTATTGAGTCCATGACAGACCTAGGTAGTCTAGGAACTTGCCAACAAGTGAGTATTATTCTGAGAGGTTTCTTTTTCACTTGGTTAATTATCATCTCCCTACCAGGAGTTAATAATTAATTGAGTTTTTTACCTCCAATTTTACCCCAAAGCCAGAGTACGGCTTAATGGTGAGAACTTGGGTGAGTCCTAGTGTCTAGATTCAATGTATATTACCATACTAGATCACACAAAAAATTTCGTGGAATTTGGTTAGGTCAAGGTAGTGATTTTTTAATTTTTTAGATTTCCCGCAAGTTGAAAATTGCAATAAAAATTGTAATTGAATTGTAATAAGTGTTTCCTAGAGAAGTTGTATGGGGTGCGAGTAATCAAAATTACACCTCTCACCCTCAACTTTCTACTATGACACACTTTGAGGGGTTAAAAATGTGTTTTGAACCCTCAAACCACACTTTTCTTAAGTTTAGTGGGAAATTTGACAATTAATTAAGCCATAAATTAAATAAATGGAGAAAAATAAATACCCACACATGCTAAATGAGGTGGAAATGAGGTGGAAAATTATGGAGGAGTTAAAGTGAAATCCCAAGGTGATGTGGACTCCTAAAATAAAGGAAAAGACGTGCTCAAATAAAATTGAATTTCTGGCATTAAATGAGAGCTGCTTACTTGAAAATTCAGATTTGTGAAGTTAGTGCATATTTGGGAGGATTTGGGAGAATGTTTAGTAGAGATTTTTGTGGGAAATTGTCCCTACATGGGTTACCACTCATATACACTTGTCATTCCATCATAAAATTCGAATTTGGCACATAAAGGAAGAAGAAAATGATGTCCTCTTGCCAGAATCCGATTTTTACACTTGGCAATGGAGCTCCACATATCAAATTCGAATTTGACTTGTGATCTTCTCTCTCTCACCACTTGGCATTTGGTTCTTCATTGAGATTTTATCCCAACTTTCTATATAATGGAGTCATGGGCCCTCATATTGTATATTGGACACGAGCTATTGTGTTTGCACAAGTGCTGCTACTTTGTGCACTTTTCAAGTATATCAATAAAAAGACTTTGGAGGTCCATTCACGGGTGTTCTTCCTTTGGAGCATGTTGCATTGGGAGCTATTGGTATAATATTTTTTGTGCTTTGAGTTATTTCATTTTCCATGTATTCTTGTGAATTTGCTAGTGCACAACTATCTTGTATTAGCATTTGATTTGAAAGTAGGCTCTAGAGGTTGAAAGTTCTAGTTTATTTTCAAATAAATTTCTAGAAGTTTCAATTCATTGTTTGCTTATCAAAATCTATATGGACTAATGTGTGACTTGAGTATTGTAGAAGAATTCTTTTTGGATCAAGCGTGAGGGGAAGTCTTTGGGAGACCAACCCACTCTTGAAGCACCTTCAAAGGAACTCTCATTTGTTATTTGGATTTTCATAGTTTATCTTATGAAAAAGTGTCTTGCAGAGATTCGTTTGGACATAGTTTGTACTCATGCAATCATTTAGAAATATTTTACTTTTCATTGTTCTTCATTAGGTCATATTTTGCTATTTAAAGAGCTTAAGCATGGCTAGACAAAGAGGAAAGTTTACTCATCCTTTTTGACTTAGCCCTTTGTAGATTATTGTGCAATATTTTGTGATTTTCTTTGTCTAACACTTGGTTGGTTTTTTGTAGCCTTCTTTTTTTAACTTGTTTTCTTGTAGCAACTTGTGGGATTCACTTTCAAGAAACTATTAACAAATTGTTGTAGGATCTTTGAGCTCTAATGTCAAACAAGGAGGACTCTCTTTTTCCTTTGGTCATGGGAAGTTAAGGAGCTTGTTTGAGGAAGGCCAAGTTCCTTTTGTGGCTTCTTATTTCTCTCTTGGCCGTGAGCATTGAGGAGGCTTAGCCTCTCTTCTTCACTTGTAAAAATCTTATTTCTATCGAGTCTTTATATTGCAAAAATTTCTCATTAAGGATAAGTCTAAGACCTCAAGTTTTGTTTGTAAAGGTTTTCCTTGAGCTTGTAGGAGGCTTCATAGTCTCTTACCTCTAACAACCAACAAAATTTCTGATTTTGGGAGTGTGGGTTTTACCCATTGGCATATCAATCTCTCCATTTTTGGAAAGGACTTGTGGTGTAATTTGTTGATCTCTTTAAATTGCATGCATCTCATCTAATTGGTCAATTAACACAACCATGCATTTCATTCATTTCACTAGCTATTCACTTTGATTTGCTACAAGTTTTAAGAGCATTTACTTTCATAGCAAATTCAGATTTTTTTATATGCAAATATCTTTACTTGAGTTTATTTAGCTTGAAATCATACTTCAAATTTGCTTATGCTTCACCATTGAGCACACTCTACAATCTAAGTTTGATGCATCAAGTAAAGCTACATTTTATTTCATGACAAACAAATATATTTTAAGTTGAAGTTGAATTTTCATTTTCTTGTTAATTTACTTTTAGATCTTACATGTCTCAAGCATCACTAAAATTTACCTCCAGCTTAAATTGACTGAATAGACATTTTATGGACACCCTACCTTTATGGACTCATCACTGTGAGATCCAAACCTTTGGGCGAGGGTGAGGTCTGAGGATTAGAGTTCAATTGTAATTTTGCTTTAGAGCTAACTAATAAAATAAATCAAGAGCACTATCTCATCACATTTATTTGTAAATTTCTCAATTTTTTCTATCTTGATGGTTTAAAGTTTCACATGCAAATCTTATCTCAAGAAGCACTTTGGATGCAAGCATTTTATTTTCTTAAATTTTGCAACAAGTTTAATTCTATGATACTTCGAAATTTGCTTACTCTTGCAACTTCATTGCATGTTGTCATTTTAATGGTCATTATGCTTATGGATGAGTGATATATCTTGTTTCATTGGCAAGTACCCTTATTTGGTATTGCAAATTTAATTGTATGTTGTTATCTTGGTCTAACATTTGAGTTTTTCTGTCATATCATCATTCTCCAAAGTAGAACACTAATTGTTTCCTTTTGAGCAAGATAGCTTCTCATGTTTTGATTCATAAATCTATTTATCTTGAAAACATTTACAATATTTTGTGCTAACATTTTCTTGTTTCACTTTTCAGGATTACTTTTGCTTTCCATTTGAAAACATTTTACTTCATTTAAGCAAATACATTTTCATTTTAAAGAGCAATACTTTGAAGACATTGGTTTTCATATGCTTTATGCTTATTTAAATTATGTATTGATGGTTATTGCTCATAACACTTTTTGCTTATAAATCTTAAGAAGTAATCTATTTAACTCTAACAATTCTCTTAGAAACTCACATATTTTAACTTAGTTTTCTATTTAGGGACCACCCCCCATAGCTAACCTAGGAGTTGGCTTAAACAGAGAGAGTTGGGATTAGTGTGACAACCCCTTCTTTGGGATCCTTTCCACCAACCACACCTTGTGGGGTTGAAGGCTTTTCCCGCTAACTTGTAGGTATGTGTAGGTGGCTAGATGATAACACCTCCCTCACGCTACCACCTAAGGAGCTGCAACTCGTTCGATATTGGCCACTCAGACCCCACTAAAGCCGCAATATTCTCTTACGAACTACAGGAATTGACTTTAGCTTTCCCCAAAATAATATTTGTGGGTCCCAACCCACCTTATTTCCGCCAAACATTAGAGCTAGCAAAATTTATCAAAATTTAATATTCTAATTAGCAAAACTGCTAGTTAGGAATATTACACATACAACTTAAGCCTCCTGATAATAGCTGAGTTCACAACATTTTTCATGTATCTTGCCTTAAGAAAGCATTAAGCAAACACCAAGCAACACATACAACACTTCCAACATTTGATGATGAAGGGAAGATCGTTTTAGAACTAGAAGGAATCATCACCACCAGGAAAAAGAAATTACGATCACGAGTAATTAAAGAGTACTTTATCAAGTGGAAAAATCTACCAGAATAAGAAGCCTCTTGGGAGACAGAAGCATTCCGTCAACGACACCCTTCGTTACCTATGCTTTGAGGACAAAGCATTTTTTTCAAGAGGAAGGCAAAAATAATATTAATTATGTTTTAATGTCTAATTAGGAAGAAAGGGCACGATCAAAGTTCATCCCTCGTGTAAAGGCACCCAAGGCTATAGTTAAGCCAGGGCCCTTCCATTGTAAGATCATCATTCAATATATATATATATATATATATATATATATATATATATGTATGTATTTATGTTATCTGTCAATTACAGTGTTCAGTTGTTTGCGATCCTGCTTTTTAATTTAGTCAGCATGGTGGGTGTGTTAATGACCCAATCTTTATTCATTTTCCAATTTCGAATCAAGACCAATGGTTGGTGAGTCCAGGTAATGGTTGTTTATAATTAAAAACATTTCCAATTTTTTTCTTTTTTTAAATTTTTATTTCTTTCAACAAGAGAGATTTAAGTAGATGAAGCTGAATTTTCTTCTTATTAACCTTCTAACCACGTGTAAAGCATGCTTTCCTTACAACAAAGGCTAAGGCTATTATAGTAATTAATAGGTGGGGGATATCCTCAACAATCTAGTTTTGGTTAAAACATATAATTGTGTAATTGTGTCTATGGGGAAATATTTAAACAGTCCTTCCAAGTGTTGGTTCATAAGTATGTGCAACAATACTTTAAATGTTTCCTTTCTTCCTTGTGAATAGTGTACTTTTGACTTCAGCACCTTTCGTATTTGTGTTACTGTTTTTATAAATATATAGAACTTTTAGAGGGAGCACACCTTTTTCTTATAGTCTTTTGTTGGTTTCTTGTGCTTACATCATATTTATCTTTGGAAAAGGTGATTTTAGTTCACTGTATCCTACATGCATGGAATTTTGTGCAGAAAGGGGAGGTCGATTCCTTTGTGGCTAGTTTGGTGCGTTACGCATCAACATTGTCAAACGATAGACATCCGTTGGCGATGATTTTGCTAGCAGTAAGCTTTTTTTGCCTTCCATCAAACAATGAAAACAATGATTTAAGCTTGGGTTGGAGATTAACTTTGAATTAAGATAATGAGAAGGAAATGATGATAGCCAAATTAGGAAGTAATTGTATTAAGTCATTGAAGCTTTTTCCATTCACATTTGAAGTTTTTCAATGAATCTATATTATCCACAACATCATCATTATACCAATTGTATTTTTGCAGGATCCACGGGCAGACACTAGACATATGCTGGAAAGTCTCGGCAAGTTTCAATTTTTTATTTGTTGCACTTTTTATTCATCCATATTTACTTGCTTTGAGGGGATATATTTTTTAATGCTTTCAAGAGACTTGGTAATTGATGACTATTATATTGATTCTTCAATATACCTTTGACATTCTAGATGAAAATCAGTAGTGTAAAACAAGTTCACCATACCAAAGAATGAAAATGATAGTCATGATTTATAGGATATTAATTTCTAAGGAATGAAAATTTGGATGAAGCTATCTTAGACCTCTCTCTCTCTCTTTCATGTTAAGTGGAAATTTTTCCATACAAATTAATTAGATAAAATTTATTTTAGTAGTTGCATTTAGAAGAGTGAACAAATATGCATGCTTAAACTTTTGGAAAATCTAGGCTAGTGTAGTGGTTCAATGATGTAGAAAATTTCAATATGTGGGAATCTATGCAAATTCTGGAATTCACCTCAAACTTGAGGCTTGTTGCGATTTCTTATGAACTTTCAGCCTTGAGGCTGAATCTGAAATTTAAAAATGCAGCAACAAATACTTCACTTCTCTTCAGCCCAATTCAAAAGGCAACCCAAGAAGATAAACACTGAACAAGTGTACTTCAATGCATCAGTGTTTCAACCCTTAGGGCACAGTTCTCAAGCATATAACAGATCTGGAAATGGCATATTACAGAAGATTATTATGCCAGTAGATATACTGCTTTAGCTTCTATATGTTTGTTTAATCAGTTAAGGAAATCTTTTCAATGTTATGTCAAATCAGCAAGCATAGCTGGAGAAACTGCTTGATCATGAAGATAACATAAGCTGAAATTCAAAATAGCAAACACAAATTTTGAACAGCATCAGCACTTCATAGTTCATACAGCTTGTGTGGGTCTAATGGTTATGAACATGTGTTTCCTCCTAAGAGGTCACAGGTTCAAATCCAGGGTTTGGGTGGGGTAGGGCGGGCAGGGTTTGAGTATGTGCACCTCTGTAGACCTTAGTAGTCAAATTGTTGCGTGGAGGTGGGTCCCTTGTTCCCACTAACAAGGGGTTTCATACCACCAATTTGGTGTCTAGCATGGTTGTGGCCTTAAAATTATATTATTTTATTATTAAATATTTATGTATAAAATGAAGTACATACCACAACTTAGTACACACTGGTACAAGCCATTCTCTGCAAACTGTAGCTAGAGGAACCATAAGAAAACCCTAGCCACTAACTCCTAGTTAGAAGTCACTTATAACCAAAGTTGGTTTCTTCACCAAAGATCCTCAAAAAGCTACTATACACACTGGCAAACCCTTCCCAGTACCTTCACTTGCATCACACAAGTGTACAAGATTGTCTTCCTTATTTTCTTTGCATCAAGTGCCTCAAATAGCATTGGGGTTTCCAAATGCCACACAATCTTAGCCTTCTTCTCTCACAAGAACCACATGATCAACTGCTCCCTTTGTTACTTTAAGGTTTCTCTCAAACCCTAGTTTCCATTCACTTCTCAATGCAAAATCCTATTCCTATCCTTCTGTTCAATCTCCTCAAGAACCCTAGCACTCGAGACAAAAGAGAATAGATACAGTGAAGAAGAGTACAAAGGGACTAGTTTTCTCTAGGTCTTACATATCTAATACAATCATGTGATTACATGAGTGAACAATAATGAATATGTGAAAAGACTCTCTATTTATTTGAAAGGTGAGGGAGGCCAACAATAATGAAGTGGACCTAGTATATAACAAGCTACCTAACGAAATAGTAGATAGGTTCACATGTGAATTGCTCCAACTCGAGATGACACATTGCAAGCTCCAAAGCATGCATACCTAACAAGCAAGGGTTCCAAGGTGAGTAGTCCATGCAATGTGTCCATCGCTTCTTCTTTAAAGGCCTTTAACAATCCAATGTTTTCTCCTAGGCCTTATGTACCTTCGAGTCTACAACACTTATACAATCACTCCTTAATCCAAGCATTCTCAAATCAAGTACAAGCCTTCATGCACGCTGTAATATCCCGTTTCGGGGATATCTCTAAAACTCAAGCAAACTCCAACCAGAGATGGACTGGGAGGGCGTTTACCAGATATTTCACCTCTGAGAAGAGGGTGAGATCTGGAGGCTACCTGGCCCTTTCCAGACTTTGTCTAAGAGTATGGGGAAAACACACACAAGTGGTATAGAACTAGAATGCTCACAGATAGAAGAACAACAGTAATGCAAGCATACAATAGCATAGATAGAATGTATAACAAATGCTCTAGAAATATAGAGAGAGAATGCTAAGCCATTTTATTATACTGAGAAATATAATGAAGTACAATAGGTGATCAGAGTGATGGCACCTAGACTTGCTCAAGGCAAGTGAAGAAATACTCTCAGAATGACCAAGAAATGGCTGCTCTCTGAACTGCGTCCCAGCTACTGGAAAACTGCCGTGTAGCTGCTACTGCTGAAATGAAATGATGATTTGGGGCTGTTCCCCTCCTCGGAATGAGCTGAAAATCTGGAATCCACCTCTACTCACCAATCACAGCAAAACCCATAAATCGTATCTGAAATGGCTGACCCCCGAAAATCACCCCCTTGGGAAATTACGCTGTCCTCCAAGGCTATGCGCAGAGGCTGAATAGAAACCACTGAAATGTAGCCTCAAACTCCACCAAAATCCTCCAACAAGCAAGGGCTGGTCTCGTGCTCAATCTCCAAGCTCAAAACCCTTGCAAGAAACTCAATCCGGAGCTCCCCTAGAATGGACTGCGTCCTCCCTCTCAAGATTGCGCAGTCTCTGAATGCACAGCTCCGCAAGAAAACCCAAACACCAATCCTCCTACAAATGATGATGAAACTACCTTGCCCGAGCAGACACTCGAAGTCCACCGGGGCTAAGGGTGAGATCTCCGAACGGAGACACTCGATGCACTAAACAGTGCTGCAGACAGGCTAAACAGCCAGCGTGCTCAAGAAGTCAAAGTGACTAGCTCAAATGCATAAACTCGAATGCCCAAATGAGGAGGCTCCTCTCTTTTTTATAACGTTGGCCTCTCTCAAAACCCTAAGGCCCATCTCCTCAACGTAGCCTCCCTCTTGCCACGTGCTCCTCTCCATCTGTGCAGTCCCTCCTAGTGCATACGTGGGCCCCCTCTCTACATGGTCCTTGGCCCCCCGTTAGCTCCCTTTAAGTTACAACGTTGTGGCACCAATGTTATCGGAACTGAACTGGTTATCGAGCCGGAAAACCTTGTGGACTGGGAACCGGTCGGAACCGGACCGGAACCAGGAGAAAACCGGAAAAAAAACCGGTTTACCAAAAACACATAAAATATTCATATTTTAAAGAAAAACCAGATATATTCATGTACATCCATATTAATCCAAACCATTTAAACACAAATATGCAAAAGTTTTCATTTATATAGGTGCAGATAGCCAAAATAGCACTTAGTGCAAAACATCGTTGAACCAAAAATGTAACAAACATCAAGAAGCAGGCTCTAAAAGGCCTTTATAGTCCAAAATAACATGCTAGATCATAGTATTATACTATAGCCTACAATACTACAAGCTAAATATGATCAAATCATCAGTCATCATCAGAATCACCATCCTCCTCATCCTTATCCTCATCCTCCTCATCCTCATCTGAAGAATGAGTAGCATGATCATCCAAGTCTGCAATGGGATTATGGCTTGATTCCCCTAGCCCTGAAGCTACTACTAGTGCTTCTGATGTATTTGCCTCTGAATCCTGTGGAGGTGGGTCCAAGTCTAACCAAGAAAGGTCTTCATTGTCAAATACTAGTGCTTGACTCTCCACAACCCATTCTGATGTTGGATCAAAGTCATCCAAGACAATGTTGCTTGTTTCAGGGGTTTTATTTAGCAATTGATTGCGCCTCAACCTAAGGTTGTATTGAACAAAAACCATGTCATTCAATTGTTTTTGCTCCAAACGGTTCCTCTTCTTGGTGTGTATGCGCTCAAACACACTCCAATTCCGCTCACACCCTGAAGCACTACATGTCTGGCTCAAAATTCGAATTGCAAATTTTTGCGATTGAGGGCATTCACTACCAAATTGTTGCCACCAATAGGCCGCAAAAAGGGTAGAAGGAAAAAAAGCATTAGCAAATGAATTTGAAACTTGAAACTTGAAACTTAGAGTCAACAATTTGCAAATTTTAAAATTTCTTACCTGGGGGACTCTTTGCTCTATTTCTTATAGCCATAGAAATTCCAAAGGTACCAATACTCTCACTGAAATTCAAGAGCTTGTTATGAATTTGATCTTGAGTCTTGGAATCTGGGACCATGCGCTCAATGCATTTATACAATCCCCCTAAAACCTCCCCATCAACCTCAAAATTTGTAGTGTAATGGTACCTTCAAAATTCAGAAAACAAATACATATTCATCAAGTCAACAAAACTAAAAGCTAAAACTTATAACTTATAAGCAATGACTCAATGAGAATTGAAATCCAAAATTACATACCTTGGATTTAAGTAGTAGCCGACTGCATGTAAAGGTCTATGGAGTTGTTTGTTCCATCTTTCATCAATGATTCTCCATAGAGGAATGTACTTTTGTCTTTTATCCCCATACACTGCCTTGATTCGTTCCTTGGCCTGATCCATTGCCTCATAAACAAAACCCATAGCAGATTTATCACTATCCACCATCCGCAAAACTCTGACAAGAGGCTCACTAAATAGCACAATCTCCCCTGCCTTTAACCAAAATCTTTTGTCATATACTTGGTCAACCATCTGTTTCCCTTCTGCCTTTTTGCTCCACTGAGATGAATTCCATTCATCAGATGAAAACATCTTCCTCAAGTTTGCTTTTTGTTGAACAAGGGATTGCAACGAAAGGAAGTTGGTTGCAAATCGTGTGATGGCTGATCGAACAAGCTCTCTACCCCCTGTGTGCTTTCTCATAAGGCTCAAAACCCATGAGTGATTGTAGATGTACTTGGTTATGGATTTTGCATCTTCCACACACTTCTTCACCCACTCAATTTTCCCAATATCCTCAAGCATGAGGTCCAAACAATGGGCTGCACATGGAGACCACCAAATGGTGGGGTGTTTTTCCTCTAACATCTTTCCCGCTGCAACATAGTTAGAGGCATTATTTGTTATAACTTGTACAACATTTTCAACCCCTACTTCCATAACTACTTCATCCAAAAGACGAAATAATAATTGTGCATCCTTCACCTGATCAAATGCATCAGCTGATTTCAGAAACATAGTACCTTTTGGACAAGCAATTAAAAAATTTAGTATGGTGCGAGATCTACCATCAGTCCATCCATCAGACATAATAGTGCATCCAGTTTTGGTCCATGATTGCTTGAACTTTGTAAGGTACTCCTCTATTCTTTGGACCTCATTTTGTAAAAGTGGCCCCTTAATATCATGAAAGCTAGGGCCTTTGAAGCCTGGTCCACATGCAGCTATAGCATCAATCATGGGTTGATAATATGCAGAATTAGTAGCATTAAAAGGTATGTCTGCATCATACCACCATCTAGCAATGCATTCATATGCAACCCCCTTCTCTATTTTTTTCCATTTAGCATCAAGGGTTGGTTGAGAACCAGGGGTGGTGTGGGGTACAAAGAAGGAGTCAATCCCTTTACGGGCTACTGTCCTCTTCAGGTTTAAACCACTTGAACTACCCTCTCTAGCTTTACCAGGAAAACTAGAGGAATCTTCAAAACTAGGCATATATTCCTCAAAATTAGGGTTACTAAACATAGCATCATCCTTTTGGCTTTTGGCTATGTCTTTTTTAAGTCTTTTGTTTCTCTCCTTCTCTTCATTGTAGGCTTCAATAAAACTTAGCATCTCTGCTTTAAGGTCATCAGAAACATTTTCACAAGGTTTAACTTGCCCTCTCCAATGTGCTAGGTGTTCTTTGACTCTATGGATCCCCCCACCCTTAACTTTTTTCCCACAATAGTTGCAGACTTTTATCCCTTCTTCATTTAAATGACAGTGAACCCAAGCTGGATTATTCTTGATTTTGGGGGCCATGAGGAAGAAATGCAAAATCTGCAAAGAAAACCCTATGGATTTTAGAATTTTATGACATATTTTTTGTTTTTTAGGAGAAAATTAAAAGAGGAGTAGAAACAATGAAATACCTGTTGAAGATTTGTAAATTTTGAAAAGAGAAGAAGCTCCAACCAATATGAAAATAAACTCTTCAATCAGCTCCAAAATCTCTCCCAAAATTTTTCCAACGAAATCCCTCAAAATAACCCTGCAAATTACAATAATAGTTGAGAAAAAATAGAAGAAAATAACAGCTACAATTTTTATTCCAACAACAAATTACAAATCTGAAATTTTGAATTCTGCATAAAAAACTGGGGTTTTAAAATTTCAAGGGAAGAAAAGAATAAATTTCTGAAAAAAATAGAACATTTATGGTTGAAAAAAATACTTTGAATTTCCCTCTTAGTTTTCTGAAGAAACTCAGCTCCAAAATCAGCGTTGGATCAGCCCTTACAAATCTGCATAAAAACACTGGGGTTTTTAATTTTTATGAGAAAACAATCGCTGGTTTTTGTAGAAAAATTTAACAAAAAAAAGGGCAAAAATTTCCTTGATTTACCCTCTAAATTTTTTGGAGTAAATCAACTCCAAAATCAGCTATGTAGCAGCCCCAACAAAATAAAAAAAAATTCTTCCAGCAGCTGCAAAAACCACTGAAGAAAACCCAAGGATCTCCGGGAAAAAAAAAAAAAAACTTTGAAGTAGCTCAGAAATCTTCCAACCCAACAGCTCTCCAAGACTCCAATCAACTCTTCAAATCTGCAAAAAAAACTCTCTAAGAACAACCCTGCAAAAATTCTCCTCACCGAACTCAGCTTAAGAATTGCAAAATACTTGAATGAATAGTGTGAGTGAAATAAAGGGGGTGGGGCTCTTTAAATAGCATTGGGGGGGGGGGGGGGGCTAGGTTAGTTTAAAAAAAAAAATGATTTTTTTGGGCCTTTGGCCGTACGGCCGGGCCCAGCTAAACCGATTGAACCGGTCACCGGACCGGCCGGTTCCATACGGAAACCGGCCGGTTCGGTACCAAACCGGTCTTTTCCGGTTCGGAGGGCCGGTTCAGACCGGTTTTGCCTCCAAACAGGTCGGACCGGCCGGTTTTGCAGAACTGGTTCGGTTCTGATAACATTGCGTTGTGCTACTAGGGAGTGAGTTATATCCCCCCTTTACTCACTTTTTTATTTATAAATAAACTATAGAAGGCAAAATTGAGCAAAATCGAATATTCCAATTAGCCATTGTTAATTAGGAATATTACAGTCTCCCCCGGCAAAATGTTGCGCTTGTCCTCAAGCAACTGAAGTGATGGATGCTGCAAAATTTTCTTACTCTCCCAAGTGGCATCCTCATCCGGCAAATTCTTCCACCTCACCAAGAATTCCCGGACTGTCCTGCTCCGTAGCTGCCTCTCCCTGGTATCAATAATAGCCTCTGGCTGCAACACCAAATGCCCCTCATCATCCGTGGGTGGTAGCTCATCTGTCACTGTCACCTGCTGCCCTAGTGCCTTCTTCAGGCATGACACATGAAAAACGTTATGAATCTTGTTGCCTTGGGGCAGCTCCAACTCATATGCAACCTGCCCAATCCTGCGTATCACCCTGTATGGCCCATAAAAGCGGGGCTCGAGCTTCTCAACTCCCTTTTGCTTCAGTGACGACTGTCGGTATGGCTGTAATCGTAGGTAGACCAAGTCCCCTACCTCAAACTGTCTCTCCACCCAACCTCTGTCGGCATACAACTTCTGTTGATTTTGTGTTGTAGCCATATTATCCTTGAGAGCTCGGAGAATATCCTGACTCTCTTGGATCCAAATCTTGGCTCTTAGAGCCTTGCTGGCACCAAACATCACATTAGTAAAAGACAAAGAATGATACCCATACAAAGCATAGAATGTTGACATATCATTGGACATGTGATGTGTAGTGTTGTAGCAGTACTCCCCCAGATGCAGCCACTTCAGCCATGCTCGCTGCTGCCCACTGACATAGTTACACAAGTAGCCCTCTAGCCACTTGTTAACTATCTCCGTTTGTCCGTCCATCTGTGGGTGATAACTGGTACTTGGTGTCAATTCCGTCCCCACCAACCGAAAAAGATCCTGCCAAAATCCGCCCATGAAGCGGCTGTCCCTGTCACTGATGATGGTCTTAGGAAGACCATGTAGCCCGAAGACCTCTCTGAAGAACAACTCGGCCACCTGTGCTGTTGTGTAGTGTGCGGATATGGCAAAAAAATGTGCATACTTTGTCAGTCGGTCAACGACGACAAAGATACAATCCTTGCCTTGCACCATGGGCAACCCTGTGATGAAGTCCATCGAAATACTCTCCCAGTTCCCCTCCGGAATGGGAAGAGGCTGCAATAATCCTGCGGGATGGCTCATCTCCCCCTTATTCCTCTGGCAAACATCGCACTCCCTGATATGTTGGAGTACGTCCTCCTTGAGGCCCTTCCATGAGAACCTCTCTCTAATGGCCCTGTAGGTTTTGGTAAACCCCTGATGGCCGGCCAATGGTGAATCATGTGATGCCTATAGTATCTTCTTCTTGAGCTGAGATCCCTCAGTCAAGAAGATCCGGTCCCTGTAGTAGATGATCTCATCGACCACCCTGTACCTGTCATCCGACCAACTGAATGCCCCCTTCTTCGTCAAATCTGTAAGGGGTGCAGCAAGTTGTGAGAAACTCTTGACGAACTTCCTGTAATAAGTACAGATTCCAATGAACCCCCGAAGTTCTATCACGTTCCTCGGCTTTGGCCAATCTCAGATAGCCCTGATTTTCTCCTCGTGGACTCTCACTCTGTCCACTCCTATGATGTGCCCCAAGTACAACATCTCCGTCAACCCAAACTCACACTTGGAGAGCTTGGCATAGAACTGCTGCTCCTCCAAAATGCGCAATACTATCTCAATGTGCTGGAGATGCTCCTCCCAAGTCTTGCTGTAAATGAGGATATCATCAAAGAACACCAACACAAACTCCCTCAAATGTCTGCGGAAGATGTGATTCATGCAAGACTGGAATGTCGTTGGGGCGTTGGTTAGCCCGAAGGGCATCACCAAAAACTCAAAGTGCTCATAGTGACACCTGAGGGCGGTCTTGGGAATGTCCTGTTCCCTCACGCGAATCTGATGGTACCCCGATCTCAAATCAATCTTTGAGAAGAACTGTGCTCCTCTCAACTCATCCATCAACTCATCGATCCTGGGTATAGGGTACTTGTTCTTTAGGGTCTTCTTGTTCAGGGCCCTGTAGTCAATGCACATCCTCAATGTGCCGTCCTTCTTCTTCACCAACAGCACGGAAGAAGCAAAAGGATTCGTGCTCGGCCGGATGTGCCCAAGAGCCAGCAACTCCTGGATGTCCTGCTCAATCTCATCCCGATAGGTCTCGGGATGCCTATAGGGGGTAGTAATCACTGCCTGTATGCCCTGCTCAAGCTCAATGGTGTGCTCAAACCCCTGGTCCGGTGGCTGTCCCGGCGGAATCTCCCCAAACACTGTGGCATACCTGTCAAGGATGGACTGTATCTCTGGGTGCACCGTCTGCCCTGTAGTCCTTGCCTCTGGTGCATGCAGCTCCACTGCCCACTCTACGTCTCCCTTCCAGAAGACTGCCTTCATCCGATGAGCCGAAACAGTCTAAGGCGGATATGTGTGCTGACCTCGTGTCTTCTCATGCCTCCCTGTCTTCTCGTCATCCCACTCCATCTCTAGGGCCTTCCAATCTGTCGTGACCTTCCCTAGAGTGATAAGCCACTGAACACCTAGTACCATGTTGGTGTTCGGAATATTGACCACGAAAAAGTGGTCAGTTAGTGTGTAGGTGCCCATCGTCACTGATAACTCTGGAACATAACGAGCACACATCATGGTCTGATCTCCTGGGACCAAAACTGAGAATCCATCGAAGCTCTCTGTCTGTATACCTCTCCGCTCAACCATCTGTGCATCGATGAAGTTGTGGGTTGCCCCACTGTCAACCAAAACTGATACTTGCTAGCTACGTACTGTCCCCCTACGCGCAGCGTCAAATACTTGGGAACTCCTCGCAATGCTACAAGGGCCCCTCCGGTAGGTGCAAAAGCCGCACCACCTGCTGGTGGTGGTGGAGGTGGCAAAGGATCCTGCGCTGCATGACTGTCTCTTGCCTCCACGTCATCCTCCTCATCCTCTTCCTCGCTGCTCTCGGAGAAGACCTCAATAAAATGTGCTTTGCCAGCAGCACATCTATGTCCCGGTGCCCACGACACCTGACAGGTAAAGCACAACCGCTTCTTCTTCAGCTCCCTCCTGGCATCATCATCCATCTGTGCCCGTCCTGGATTCCCCTTTAGAGGCGGAATCCTCACATCCTTCCCCTTGGGTTGAAAGCCTGTCTCTGGGGATAAGGTGTCCGGGTCCTGGGTAAGGCATCCTGTAAGTCCCGGGTCCTGCTAATAGCATCCTGGAGTGTGGCTGGTCTATTAGATCTGACTAGACCCTGAAGTGGCTCTACTAACCCCTCAACAAACATGTAGATCATCCGTGCTGTGGATAGATTTGGCATCATCACTGAAACCCTCAAGAAGTCTGCAATGTATGTCTCTGGGCTCCTGGTCTGTTTGAGCCTCGTCAGCTTAACAAAGTGCTGTTCCGGATCCCTCCGGTCAAATCTCTCTATCAATCTCCCGGTGAACTCTGCATATGTCGTCACTGTGGAATGTCCGAGTGTAACCATCCCATGGAACCACCAGTCCTGGGCCTCACCATCCAAATGTAATGTCGCCACCTTGATGGCCTCCGTCTCTGACATCTGGTTGAGCTGGAAACAGATGTCCAACTTGTCCACCCAAGACTTTGCCGAGCTGTTTGATGAACCATCAAACGTAGGCAAGTGGAATCTGCTAGCTGTGCGGTGGGTATCTCCATCATGATAATGTCGGTGCCCTCTATGATGGTCGCGGGGTCTACTGTTCCGCTGGAGCTGAACAAAGTCTCTGAATGAGAGAGCATCCCTAAACTCCTGCCCATAGGCCTGATACTCTGCAAAATAATTGCCCATATAGCCGGGCTCTGTCTCCTGCTGGGCTCCTGCCCCTGTGTTTGCTCCTAGAAAAGTGGGCATGGTAGAGCGTGTAGGTGCATGTGATGCTTGGTGTTGGGTAGCATCACACTGAGTGGCAATACGCTCCGGCAAATGGTGGGATGTACCCAATCCCTCACCAATCTGGAAACCCCTTGGGATTTCACGCTGTCTAGCCTCCACAACGGCAAATCTCTGCTCCATCACCTCGATCTGCCTCGCCAAATCCTGTACTGATCTGAGGAGCACTTCCCCAAACTGTTTGACATCACTATCATCTGCCATCGTCTCTCTCTGCTCTGCGTCTACCACAGGCTCCTCCTGCTCTGCGTCTATCACAGGCTCCTCCTGTTCTGTGTCCACCACCCGAACACAGTCCCCCTCTCTGTAGGTGTTCTCCAACCTATGCTCAAGATCTCTGTACTTCCTGCCTCTGTAACAAATGTAGGGCTTCTTCCCCGGTGTCATAGACAACTAGCTCCACAGGCTGAGCCAGAACTATGCTCTGATACCACTGTAATATCCCGTTTCGAGGATATCTCTAAAACTCAAGCAAACTCCAACCAGAGATGGACTGGGAGGGCGTTTACCAGATATTTCACCTCTGAGAAGAGGGTGAGATCTGGAGGCTACCTGGCCCTTTTCAGACTCTGTCTAAGAATATGGGGAAAACACGCACAAGTGGTATAGAACTAGAATGCTCACAGATAGAAGAACAATAGTAATGCAAGCATACAATAGCATAGATAGAATATATAACAAATGCTCCAGAAATATAGAGAGAGAATGCTAAGCCATTTTATTATACTGAGAAATATAATGAAGTAGAATAGGTGATCAGAGTGATGGCACCTAGACTTGCTCAAGGCAAGTGAAGAAATACTCTCAGAATGACCAAGAAATGGCTGCTCTCTGAATTGCGTCCCAGTTGCGGGAAAACTGCCGTGTAGTTGCTACTGCTGAAATGAAATGATGATTTGGGGCTGTTCCCCTCCTCGGAATGAGCTAAAAATCTGGAATCCACCTCTACTCACCAATCAAAGCAAAACCCAGAAATCATATCTGAAATGGCTGACCCCCGAAAATCACCCCCTTGGGGAATTACGCTGTCCTTCAAGGCTCTGCGCAGAGGCTGAATAGAAACCACTGAAATGCAGCCTCAAACTCCACCAAAATCCTCCAACAGGCAAGGGCTGGTCCCTTGCTCAATCTCCAAGCTCAAAACCCCTGCAAGAAACTTAATCCGGAGCTCCCCTAGAATGGACTGCGTCCTCCCTCTCAAGACTGCGCAGTCTTTGAATGCACAGCTTCGCAAGAAAACCCAAAGACCAATCCTCCTACAAAATGATGATGAAACTACCTTGCCCGAGCAGGCACTCGAAGTCCCCCAAGGCTAAGGGTGAGATCTCCGAACGGAGACACTCGATGCACTAAACAGTGCTGCAGACAGGCTAAACAGCCAACGTGCTCAAGAAGTCGAAATGACTAGCTCAAATGCATAAACTCGAATGCCCAAATGAGGAGGCTCCTCTATCTTTTATAATGTTGGCCTCTCTCAAAACCCTAAGGCCCCATCTCCTCAACGTAGCCTCCCTCTTGCATCTGTGCAGTCCCTCCTAGTGCATACGTGGGCCCCCTCTCTACGTGGTCCTTGGCCCCCCTTGGCTCCCTTTAAGTTACAACGTTGTGCTACTAGGGAGTGACTTTATTCCCAAAGTGAGTTATATCCCCCCTTTACTCACCTTTTTATAGAAGGCAAAATTGAGCAAAATCAAATATTCCAATTAGCCATTGCTAATTAGGAATATTACATAAGCATCCAGTGTTCTCATGTTATGTAGGTGTCAATGTCCTCTTCCAAACTGTCAATTGCTCCTCCCTCAAGTCTCCTAAGCAAGCAACCAAACTCTCCAAGTGCACACTGCTACCCACCACCCGTGGGTGACACCCACGAGAGAAATTTTTCTCCTAGATTGTCTTCAGCTGGCAGCCAGTAGCCCCTTGCAGCCACCAAATAACTTGATGTGCCATCATCTCTGCCACCTAAGCCAACCATTATGCACCCTTTCCCATCTGTCATGATCGTATGTTTGAAGGTGGGCCTTCTAACCTCGAAGGTATGGCTTTCATTATGTAGTTGGGTATTTTTGCTTACTTATTATGGACACTTATGGGTATGGATTGGTGGGGGGATTCAGTGGAAAGAATGAGCTTGGTCTGTATTCTTGTCCCCTTGTCCAACTTGGTGGTTAGCCTTTTCTCCTAGTCTCGTGGGATCTCCTCCATTGGATACTAGCTTTAGGAGTGACACTACGTGGAAAACCCCAATTTTGGTTACGTGGTTCCGCTTCCTGACATCACATACATCACTCCCCTCCGCTCATTATAACCCCTTTACACATATTTCTCATCCGGGTCCACATTTGTCCATTGCATCCACAAGGAGTTAGCCTCCCCCTCCCCTTGTCTACACTTTGGGATGGCCCTAGAACGATGCCCCAGAAGTTGATGCAGCTAAAAAGAAAGTTAAAAGCATAATTATGTCCGACTTGAGAACTGAGTTGAGGGCATAAATCACAGTTCACGTTCAACAACAACAACAATAGAATTTTTGGGCAGTAATCCACAGGTGTAGCTTATTGATTTCCAATTCTATTTTGGAGGCCCTTATTATTGTTGCAGATCTTATATGGCCATCATTGCAGCTCTTTCTATCGAGAACTTTGTATGTAATTGCTCCAGTAAATAAATAATGTTGCTCAATTCTCCATTTCTTGTGATATTTGCAATTGTGGCATTTCTGGGTTTATTTGGAAATGTTGTTTTATTTTTTGCTGCAATTTCATAGTTATTGTTCTGCAATTGATTGGAGAAATTTATGGTAGAAATTTTTAAGTAATTTCCTGAGAAAAGTAGGAAAATTATAAACTGAAACATTACACATTTTCTGATAATTGGAATTGGAAATGAAAGGGAAAAAGTTTGAAAATGAAAAGAAAAGAAAACAACTCTTAATTTTCTCTAGAAAATTTACTCATTTCAATTTCCAGATCTGAAAAAAAGAAATGAAAAATAGGGAAAGATTTGAGAAGTAAAAAAAAACATACCTGGAGCCTCCTCAATGCTGCTCCAAAAACCAACTCCTCAATGGAAAATGCTGCTCCAAAAACCAACTCCAACTTCTCACAAACTCCTCACAAATACTCACACAAATGCAATGAGATAGTTGTGAGGAAATATGATGGGGTTGGGTTACCTTTATAGGTGTGGGAGAGGGGTAGAGGTGCTAGAGTTTTAGAAAAACAAAAAAATATAATTTTTGGGGTCTGCAGGCCCGTATTTTTTTGGCGCGGTCAGGCTGGTCCAGTTCAAGTCGGACTTGGGCGGTCAGACCAGTGTGAGTTAAGGGCTGAGTCAGACTGGAAGGGGGTTCCAACTGATTGAACCAACCAAGTTTCAGTTGGACCGACCGGTTTTAAAAACAGTCCTAGAACAGTGAGGTAGCAGGTAGCTTGTGGTTTTGTGGAGCATTAAATGAGCAACATGTCTCCATTTGAGCCAGTGGAGCCCTTCTAGGGCAGTGTCTGAGGTAGCATACCCCTTTTGAGACAATTTTGGAGCAGGGAGTTAATACAAGATCTCTTCTAGGGATTATCTGTGGCAGCATTGGGCCCTAGAAAAAATATTCCCAAACAACGAATCATTTCTGTGGTAGCAAGGGTTCTTGAGGCCCAAATTATGGCTGCGGACCAACTCGAGGAAGCAACAATCCACCTCCTAAGTCCCTACTGAGACAACGACATCTCCTTGACAATCGGACTGCAACTTTAGTCCAACACAGTGACAGATGGTTGGCATTGATTCGATAGGCGAGATGACATGGAAGCCTTCCTTGTTACCCCACTCTCTTCCATCACTATTTCAAATGACACTTGCCATATGATGGATGTACCATGGACCTGTCACTCCCTTAGAGGTTGAAACCACCTAATGGGGTCCTTGATTAACCTCCTTCTTGAACCTGGGGACACCTGTACATTCTAAAGCCCATTATGGAAGGGCATGCCTCAACAAAGTGCCCACTTGGTTCCATGATTTATAAATTCATTTTCTTAATTACACTAAGGAATTGTTGTACTAGAAGGCGAAGAAACACATTGGATCTTATATAGGATTGCAGATAGGTCTTCATCTTGGGGTTTGGTCTCCCTATACGGGCTCCAGGCCCTTCAAAGGGTCTTAATGACATTTATAGGGTGAGCGTTGAGTGCCATGGGCCTCCACTACAACAAAGAGAAGATAGCTACACCATGGGATCCTCAACACCACTTACTGCTTGCTCGTGTCCCACTTGTTTGATAATGACGATGCACCTGGACCACCTTGCCCAGCCGACTACACACTTGCAAGTTGCATCACACTCTTAACAATTGATCTAGGGCCTAGATGGGGTTTTGGTCTCACCTAGGGAGACAAGGGAGGGCTTGCATCATTGTTCCAACTCTTACAGATGGAGCACAGACTTGTTTGATTCAGTTGGAAACTCATGGGGATATTCTTTGTGCCCACACAACCACTTCAGAGCACCACTGGTTAATTGCTTGAAGATCAAGGGGCCACCCCCTTTATCACTGTTATTGGACCCCTCATATTAATTATGGTATGTCAGGGACTTCATTTGGCATTCAATGGCCCTTCTAGCTACTTTTAGATCATTTCGGCCCACTTGAGAGGCTAATTATTCACGTTATGGAGCTATTTGGCGGGCTTGTCACCAAAAGTATTGTTATTTTGCATATTATTTAATTAAGGGGCATCATTAGGCTAATTTAGGCTATTCGAACCCCTTAGAGGATCATATAAATGTAAGGGAGGATCATTTGATCTCTCATCATCACTTGGACTTAGTGTAGGAATTTACAGGGTAAGTTCCGTAGATCAAGAACCAAAGGTCACCGCTCACAAACAGAGCAAAAATCAGTACACTAGTATAATCACGTGGTTAAAAACCTCAAAGAGGAAAGCAGTCCACGGCCTGAGCCAATGCGGCCACTTCAGGCAATTTATTAATATAAAAAGAAAAGTTACATATGTTTCTCTCATAAACAGTTACCAGACAAATGACCCTCCATGCTCTTTAAATAGAAATCATGGACCAATCGAGTGTTAAGCCACATATCAAGTGTCGTTAATACCGAGGAGAGAGATAACCGTCGGATCACTACAAATCGTGACCGTCAGATCATAAGTTACAAATGTACATGGTAAAGAAACACACTTTACCTAACTCTACACTAGACTAAGTTATTCTTAACTATTTCCTATGTGTCGGAATATCCTAACATTCCCCCTTAAGAACAACTTGGGATAGGATTGAAGGATTTACAAAGGTGACACAAAAGGAGCCTATTTCCTCTGTGTCGAAATATCCTAACATCCCCCCTTAAGAACATTTTGGGATAGGATTGAAGGATTTACAAAAGTGACACAATAGGAGAAGGAAGGAGGCGTTAGAGCCTATCCCCCCTTAATGACAACTTTCCTGAACTCTAAGCATGGATTGAAGTTTGGTAAACTTTGCTTTTGTGAGAGCCTTTGTAAAGATATCGGCTACTTGATCATTGGTTGGACAGTACTGCACTTCAAGAGCACGATCATGAATGAGCTTTCTGATGAAGTGTATGTGGAGTTCAATGTGTTTCATACGCTGATGCTGAACTAGATCTTTACATAGCTGAATGGCACTCTGATTATCACACCAAAGTGTAGTTGGGTGCTGCTGATGGAGACTAAATTCAGACAGGATTTGACGAAGCCAAATGGCTTCCTTGCTGGCTTCAACTGCACCACGATACTCTGCTTTTGCTAAAGAAAGAGAGATGGCACTTTGTTTCTTACAAGACCATGTAATAGGTCCCGAACCAAGAGTGAACACATATCCTGCAGTAGACTTTCGATCATCAGGGTCACCAGCCCAATCAGAATCAGTGAAACCAATCAACAATGGAGATGCTCCTGCATTGTAATGAATCCCGAACTGAACTGAACCTCGAATATATCGAAGTATTCTTTTAGCTGCTTTCCAGTGACTTTCATGAGGTTGGTGCATAAACCGAGCGACAAGACCAACGACAAAGGAAAGGTTAGGACGGGTATGGGTTAGATACAAAAGTTTACCAACAAGTTGACGATATAAGGTAGCATCAACTTCAGGGGTAGTACAAGTGACTGAAAGCTTGACTCCAGATTGAAAGGGAGAAGGCGCTGGCTTACTGTCTTCCATGTGAAAGTGGTGTAGAAGATCACAGGCATACTTGGACTGAGAGAGGGTAATGCCTTCCTTGGATTGCAAGACTTGAAGACCAAGGAAATAATGCCAGTGTCCTAAGTCTGTCATTTCAAACTTCTTTTTGAGGCTAGACTTCACATGGTTTATATGGTTTGGATCACTACCAGTAAGGATAAGATCATCAACATAAAGAACAAGGATGGTGAAGGACTTACCCACTTTCTTGGTGTAGACAGTGTTGTTAGAATGACACTTAGAAAAGCCATTATCTAATAGAAATCTATCCATTTTGGCATACCAAGCCCGAGGAGCTTGTTTGAGACCATAGAGAGACTTCCTAAGGCGACAAACAAGGCTGGAGTCTTTTTGGATAAAGCCAGGGGGTTGTTCCATGTAGATTTCTTCATGCAAATCTCTATGTAAGAAGGCTGATTTAACATCCATCTGATGGACTTCCCATTTAAAGAAGGCAGCAAGGGAAAGAACAAGGCAGATAGAATTCATTTTGGCAACAGGGGAGAAGGTTTCAGTATAGTCAATGCCTTCAACTTGTGAAAATCCTTTAGCGACAAGACGAGCTTTATGTCTATCCACTTTTCCATTTGGTCCGAACTTTGTTTTGTAAACCCATCTGCATTTGACAAGTTTTCTTCCTTTTGGAAGAGGAACAAGATCCCAAGTATCATTCGCTAATAAGGAACGATATTATTCATTCATAGCTTCATCCCAGGCTGGATGACCGGAGGCTTCTTCAAAGGTTTCTGGACCAGGATTTTCTGGAACTTGAGCCAATAAGGAAGAAGCTCTTTCGAATTGAGAACGTGTACGTCGTCGATCGACAGGGTCACTTGCAAGAGAACCTGTTGCATCCCGAGTAGAGCGGACCCATCTTGGAAGCGATGGAGTAAAAGGAACAATTTCAAGAGGTGGAGGAGGATTGTCATCCTCGCTGTCATCATCTGAACTAGAAAGAATGCTATTAAAAATAGAAGAGAGAGAGAGAGGTGGTACATATGCCGAATCAGGCTCGCAGGCGGGAGGATTGTCATCCTCGCTGTCATCATCTGAACTAGAAGGAATGCTATTAAAAATAGAAGAGAGAGAGAGAGGTGGCACATATGCCGAATCAGGCTTGCAGGCCAAAGGTGGCACACCCTCTGAACTAGGCTCGCAGGCCAATATATTTTCATCAAATTTTACATCTCTTCTAATGATTATATTTTTGGATTTTGGTTGAAGAAGTCTATATCCTTTGACATCTTCAAAATATCCAACAAAAATGCATTTTTCACTCTTAGGTTCTAAGGCTTTATGTTTCGCATCTGGAATATGGGCCCAAGCATCACTTCCAAAAACACGAAAGTGACTTACATGTGGTTTGATTGTGCTCCAAGTTTCTTCTGGAGTTATATTCTTTAAAACCTTAGTAGGAGTGCGATTTATTATGTAATTTGCATAGTTAATGGCTTCTGCCCAAAAATTGAGACCAAGTCCTTTAGATTGAAGCATACAATTAGCCATTTCATTTAAGGTGCGATTCTTCCTTTCAGCTACACCATTTTGTTGTGGAGTATATGGAACAGTATGTTGCAATTGAATGCCATGCTCAGTGCAGAAGTTGATAAATTTGTTGTTAACATATTCTCCTCCATTTTTTGATCTTAACTTAAGAATTTGATGTTTAGATTGTTTCTCAACAAAGGCCTTAAAGGCCAAGAACATGTTAAAAACTTCACTCTTGAGTTTTAAGAATTATACCCAAGTGCGTCTGGAGAAATCATCAATGAAAGTTAAGAAGTACTTGCAACTAGAGAAAGAAACAACAGGAAGTGGACCACATAAATCACTGTGCATAAGCTGCAAAGGAGCTGAAGTGTGCCAAGAGGCACGTTTGTCAAAACTATCCTGATGATGTTTTCCGAGTACACATCCGAAGCAAACACCATCTCGGCAAGATACTATAGGAAGGCCCGTCACCATATTTTCCTTACATAGAGTTTGAAGAGAGCGATAATTTAAGTGACCAAATCGCTCATGCCAAAGTTTGCTCACATCATCATCACGAGCAACAAAAACAGAGGGAAGACAGGATGACCCAAAGTTGTCAAACTTATACAACCTTGTGGAATCATCAGCAATTCCAGTAGCTAAAATATGTTTAGGATCTTTGAGGTCCTTGATTACAACATCATGAGGTGAGAATTCTACTATTTTCCCTTCGCCTGAATGAGTTATCTGATAAACAGAGAGAAGGTTGCATGACAAGGTAGGAACACATAGTACATCATTAAACTGACCATTATCGAGATGAATGGTTCCAGATCCTACAACACTAAGAGATCTATCATCACCAACATAAATATGTTTGGTGTTACAATCATTTAAAGAAGAAAACTTGGCTTTATTTTTGGCCATGTGGTAAGAAGCTCTAGAATCAATGAGCCACTCATGAGAAGGAGAAGAGGAAGATACATTTAATGCATAACCAGATCTTGATGCTTGACAACCACAAGCAGAAAGTGCCATTCCTGAAGATGAAGGTGAAGAGTGCTCCAAATTGATGTTGTGCTTCTTCATTGCTGCTTCTAAGGGTTCCATCTTCTTAAAACATTTGGACTCTATATGGCCATCACGATTACAAAAATTGCAATGTCTATCGGTCTTCTTCCCTTTGTTTTTATTTGCTTTATCATTTCGGTGATTTGATTTTTCAGTTTGCGGTTGAAATTGCTTAGGACCCTTGTTTGGTTTAGGACCATACTTTTTAGGATACTGCTTCTTGGGATTCTTTTGATATGATTGTTGTTGGGCTGCTAAGGCTTTCTTAGAAGCGTTTCCAGAAGTGATAAGACCAAGGTGTAAGAGTTTTTCTTGTTCTCTTATCAAAGAATCACAAAAGGAATCAAAAGAGGGATTCTTGTAGGTGGTTTTTGAAGAGATGATGGCTTCTCTAGTGGAATGGAAGGCGGAAACAAATACAGAGTATGCAGGGCCAAGTTTAGCAAAAATGCAATAGATGAGGCTGCCATATTCCTTTTTGACCTTACACCCTTCTAAAAGAAGTCTAAGGGTCTTGAATTTGGACAAAAAATCTTCAATAGAGGAGAAATTATTGGGGTCCAAAGTAAGCAACTCATTTTCAAGCTGGTGGGCCCTGATTTGATTTTGAATGCCAAAAACAATATTTAGCTTTTCCAGGGCTTTATTAGGGGTGTCAATGTCAAGGATGTGAAATCGAAGATCTTTAGCAATGGACATTCCTATCAACCCTCGTGCTTGATCTTGTTTATTTTCCCATTTATGAACTTTATCATTATCAGAAGGTTTAGTTTCTTGACCTGTGACTATTCTATAAAGCCCTTTACTTCTAAGTATATCTACCATGTGAGGTAGCCATTGGAAATAATTGGTGTTGTTAAGAATAATCGGGCATGCACTTTCCATTTTTTGAAAAAATGAAGCTGAGAAAAAGCTGAAACTAACTGCTCCAATGGAAAGATCTCGAAAAATTAGGCCGTTTAAAAAAAAAACGATTCGAAAAATGGCTTCCGGATGAAAAAGTTATGTCTCTTTGAAAAAAATGGGTTGAAGAGGCCGAATAGTTACGAGAACGGGATGAAATGCAGCTTTTAAAAAAAAATTCCGCCCCTTTTAACAAAAACTTTTTACAAAAAGAAGCTTGAGAAAGAGATTTGAACCCAAGACCTCTATTCTCATAAACTAACTCTTCACCATGTGAGATAGTAAAATTATTCTGTTATTGTTTGAAAGGAGGAAGGGGCGGTTTTTTTTTTTTTACTCTTCGGTGTGCGTGCCTTTTCCTGCACAAAAAACACAAAAACCGAGCAAAAAAAAAAAAACGAAATGCAAAGTCTTACGACAGAATGTTAGATTTTTGGCTACCCTTATCGACAACTATCAATTTTCTTGCTATTTCTTATTTCTCGAGATCGCACAAAGACACGGGGAAAGAGCATACGTAGCAAAAAAAATCCCTTTTCCTGTTTCTGATTTGCTGAGATCGCACGTAGCGCACAACAAAGAGCATACACAGAGAAGAGGGTACAGATCTGGCAAATAAATAAAACCTATAAATCGAAAATAAACAGAATAAATCGAAATAAGCAGAACTATTAACAAATATAACTGCGAAAAAGATGCTTTATACCTCCAGATCTAAACTGTCATAACTTGGGCAGCCAGAAACCTTTTCGCATGAAACGAAAGGTGTTCCTCACTGTAACAAATGCTCCGGACACAACAGAGCAGTTCTCCAAGCCCAAAAAGGTTCAGAAATAGTAGATCTACAAAACGACATTCCCATGCAGTCAAATCGGCTTCGGATTTTGATCAACAACAGATGCGGCCCTCAAAATAGCTCTGATACCATGTAGGAATTTACAGGGTAAGTTCCGTAGATCAAGAACTAAAGGTCACTGCTCACAAACAGATCACAAATCAGTACACCAGTATAATCACGTGGTTAAAACCCTCAAAGTGGGAAACAGTCCACGGCCTGAGCCAACGTGGCCACTTCAGGCAATTTATTAATATAAAAAGAAAAGTTACATATGTTTCTCTCATAAACGGTTGCCGGACAAATGACCCTCCATGTTCTTTAAATAGAGATCATGGACTAATCGGGTGTTAAGCCACAGATCAAGTGTCGTTAATACTGAGGAGAGAGATAACCATTAGATCACTACAAATTGTGACCGTCGGATTATAAGTTACAAATGTACATGGTAAAGAAACACACTTTACCTAACTCTACACTAGACTAAGTTATTCTTAACTATTTCCTATGTGTCGGAATATCCTAACACTTAGGGTATATCTTTCTAAAGATTTCGGACCTGCAATTTGTGGAATGATTTGGATGATTAGATGCATTTCGATGTGTGGAATATCTTCGCTATCTCTCTTGGAGCTTTTATTTGGCAAGTTTATGCATTGATATACTCTGTTTGTCATGTAAGTGGTCTTTTCATGTGAATTTTTCATGTTTTATGTCTAGTGTATGGAACACTATGCTTTGATGTTGCTTGTGCCCTAATAATCAATGCGAGTTTTTGAAACACTTGTAATCTTGGCTCGTTGCTTATGTTATTCATCTTAGCAAAAAGAACAAATTTTCATAGGGGTGGGCTGTGCACCTTTCACCTTGAAACTCTATCAAATCTTGCATATTGAAGTATAAAAGCCTAAAGGTTCCGTGTAGCTGCATCCATTATTACTGACGCTGCTTCTTTGGGCCTCCTTGAAGAGCGACGTTCCCAAGTCTTGATCATTTTGACTCCAATCTTCCCAATAGCTAGGAACTGGTCCTAGATCCTTGATGATCAACCCTAAAACCATTGTTCTCTCCTTTTAAATTTCTTCCCTAATTGTAGATGACTAGCTAGGGCCTAGTGCGAATTGTATTAGAGACATTTCCTTGCGGTGAAAATTTGTACACTATTGTGCTGTCCTGTCCTCTAGTTGCCATCAAAGTCTCGAGCAATTCTTGTCGCTAGTTTGAGAGAAATCTCAAGCCCTAGCTCTAGATCGTTCCTTTCGTTCACCTTCTTGGTTAAGGACATTCTCTAGGGTCATTTGCTATCAAAAACTCCTTGGAAGTTCATTTCTTGTTGACCCTTCTCATTTGCTATCAAAAACTCCTTGGAAGTTCATTTCTTGTTGACCCTTCTCTTCCTTGCACGACCTAATCATACTGTTGATGATCATCCTGAAGCTTAGGTCTTGTTTGGATCCCCTGGATCTTTGTAATATTCTTAGTGGGAAATATTAAGTGATAACAACAAACTAGTCAATTCCCAGGTGAAAAGGGAGTTGCCCAAGTGCTGGAAACTGCTCTCACCAAGTCTCTGGGCTGGTCCAGTAAATTCTCCTACTGGCTAGAATGGAATTGGTGTTTCGATGCTCTAAAATACTAAGAAAATTCTAGGTAACTAGAGCCTCCTCACAAGGAACCCAAAATAACCCAGAAAATGCTCACATACCCAAGTGGTGGAAATGGTCCGAGAGTGAACTACGCCCTTCTCCAATAATTTCTACTATTGAGTACTGACTAGAACACTGATTTCTGCCAGAACTACTACCCAGAAAATTCTGCGAAATTAACACTGGACTCCTCTCACCAAACCCCAAAAACCTAGAAATGGTTTACACTGAATCCCCTGACCCCTAGTGACCCCAACAAGTGCAAATCACCAATTCTGGCTAGAAAACGCCCCACAATTTGATATTACAAAATTGTGCCCAAATCTACCATTGACTAAATTCTCCCTTCCAATCTCTGACCCTTATCTCTCCACAATTATTCTCCCTTCTTCCCTTGCGCAATCTAAGCCGAAAACCCCTACGCACTTCCAAATGAAGAGAATTCCGTCCCACAGATTTGTTGCTCTCTATCGCTGCAAAATCATCACAAAATTCCTAACTCCAACTAGGAAAATCCTCCCGCAAATAATCCAGACTCCAAATTGATGTATGCTGGATCACAATGAATAAATCGAATTGCCTCTACGCTCAGAAAATACGTAGAGTTGGAAATATTGTTGTTAATGAAGCTTTATGAAGCCGAACAATGGACCCTCCGAATTCCCAACTAGGGAGGCACTCGAAGTCCTCCAAAGATGGGGTGGAAGCCCGCATGGAATTCCTGTGCTAAACAACACTCTACTCTTACGCTAAACAACTCCAAGAGAAGATGAAGTGTTAAGTGTAATAGTCAAAAGATGATCCATAAATGAATCCCTCTTATATTTTCTCTCCATCCTTCTAGACTCCTTTTAATATTATTTTATTGGTGGGGGCCATTTTCTGCTTAGTTATTCTTTCCGCCATTTTAATAAAATAATGATTTGCCGCCAATTTGTAATAAAATAATACTTGCCACCTTTTTCCAAAATACTAGTTGCCCCTTTTAATGAATATTACCAAAATTGGGCAAAATTCCCATGCTCACAAAATTGGGGATATTGCAAATCCTCCTTGCCAAAAATTGCTTGTCTTTGAGCAATGCTCGAACAAGCACTCTCTTTATCAACTGACTCAAATGGCTACTGCAAACGATATCGAAGTCCCAAATGTGTCACCGAGTCATCCCTATTCCCAACACTATCTCGACAAGAAGGAGTCCCTCGATACCAAAGTCCCAAGCCATCTTGCTCAACATGAAGCACCCCTTGCTCCACTTGTTGTCCCACCTGGTCTAGGAACCCAATGCCCTTTCAATATTGTTAGTAAGTAGAGCATCATGATAATATAAAGTCCTGATCAACTCGTCGTGCAATTGCTCTACTAGGTGATCCATCTCATGCACTCCAAGGGTGGACTCCCGAAGATACAATCCAACCCTGGTGGAGATGAATCCTCACCTGCATGAGCTTCCCCTGATCTCCTCCTGTTGATCACCCCTCCATGCTGGTGAAATACCCCACACCAACAACAAATCACTAAGATCGAATGGAAGATCAGAATGATCTCCCCCTATCGAAACCAACTCATCCTAAAGGGTAGTTGAACTGTCAAGTACTGTGACGCTAAGGGCCCATGCCCATTGTAGGAAGAAATTGTTTTGCAGACCCTGCGACACTTTGGTCATGATTGACTGCCCAATATGCTCGTACCAGAGCCTCTTGTCCTGTAACTCTCGGCCATAATATATGTGATGATTGAGGTTATGCCCATCCTGCCCAAGCGACTTAGCGATGCCAAAGCCTATCACTCCATGGTTGGCCCCAATCTTGAGTAACAACCTGCCTTGACATATGATGAATACCTTGGTGATCCCCCATGTGTTAGCCTAAGAATGAACCAGATTACCTGCTATCTTGACCGTACTCACTAAGAAATGGAGTGTCCCACCAATCAACTAGATCCCTAGATCCCATAGCCATACTAGAGGCCTTCAACTCCCAATCCTCACTGCTTGCTACAGTGACATGCAACTAGTTACTCAGACTCCTTTGTGCCTCATCCCTGACCCCTGTATATATCCAATAGGTGGGAACCAAGCATCAAGAAGCTATCCTGCATATGACAAACTGCTTTGCTCCTGCCAGACTGCACAACGAAATCTGCTATCCCAACTCCTGATGATGTACTTGGATACTGCCTGGAGCCTAGGCATCCTCCTACCAATGAGGACTACCACCCCCTGTACCTCGTGCTCAATAACACCTCGGGCTTTCCTAGCGATAGTGCCTCCTGCAAATCACTCATAGTCACCTCCCTAAGTCTGTACCTATCAACTCGTGCTTTGACCAAATGCCACCACCGAGAAGTCTCTCCCTGGATCCTCTATGTCCTAGCTAACTGTCTCGAGCGAGCCTCTTGTGTCCTGCTGATCTTGATGAAGGTATCAAGGAACAACATCCAACTCCTCTATGCTTGCAAATAATGTAGAAGTGAGAGAGGCATGCGAGTCCCCATGGATATCATCAAATGATGCTCATCTGTGTCCTTATCAATCCTAGGTGAACTATACCCAATGGCATGTCTGTCGTCTCTATCAGGCGGTCTCCCTAGTGGTAATGCTCCAAAATCCCAACTGGATGCATCACACATCACTACATACAACCAAGCATTCCTGTGCTCCCCTGCATAAGAACACGTATCTCTGTGCCCCTTGGCACACGATGACACCTAGTTGCACACCTTTGTGCACTATTGGACACCACTATTGTAAATTTTTGTAGATGTTCTATGCTTGGAGCAACTTTACTTTTCTTACAGCAATCACACAAATAGTAAGTAAAATGCAGATAGAACATATAAGTGGATCTTATAGAAGACAAACCAGAAACAGAAAATTTTGGTGGTGCGTTACGGCGGTCAACAGGATGCTTCAACCAACAAAGTCTCCTTGGTTAGCCAACCCAGAATGTGTCACAACAGTCCTCCAATTAGCAAACGAGTCAACCCAAGTCAACTCCAAAAAAGTAAACGCTGTCCAGAAAAGTCAACGCAGGGCAGCAAGCTAAAAGTCAACGCAGCAGTAGATTGGTCAACCCTTTGACCTCGATTTCTGTGCCAAACAGTACGGCCTTCCAAAATCGAACTTCTCACCAAATTTCAGCCCATTCGGACCATGCGTTGACCAAAGTCAACGCTAGTCAAACTTTCTGCAAAACCCTAACTGCAGAAATTCGTCCTTCAGCTCAGCCGTACAGATTTTGTCCTTCTTCTCCTTCACACGTGTGGGCTGAACTCGTCCTCCAAGGAGCTCGTACTAAATCAGATGAGAGAAGAAGATGTGAGTTGAGTTGTTGTGAAATGCTCTCCAACTTTGCCTGTATTTATATCCATCATTGGGGCGTGTGACACATCTGCTGGGGGTGTGAAACCTTAAGGCCGACCTGCACATATAATTTATTATGAATAATAAATTCAAAATAAATGTTCCGCTCATCAGATTAAGACATATTATATATGGATTTTACACCTCTCCGAAAGAGGAATCCAACAAAAATATTAGCCTCTTAATCTGAGCATCATAACATGGAGTTTGGACCTAGTTGTCCAAATTTAACAACTATCCACTGCCATATTGTTAAATTTAGATAACCATGGTATTCTATGCTTGAGGGACTTTTTCTTCAATCTTTCTTAGGCCCGATACAAAATAACAATATGAAAGTAAAATGCTGATAGAACACAATAATAGATCAATAGAAGACAAGTCAAATATAGATAAGATTTACAATTCCTTTTGTCCAACAAAGATATGAGATATTGTTGCGTTACGACAGTCAACAGGATGCTTCAACCAGCAAAGTCTTTCTCGGTCATCCAATCTTCCATGTGTCACACCCACAACCCTCAAAGACATCTCATCACAAGTCAACGCAGAAAACTCAACACATGCAACAATAGAAAAGTCAACGCAGCAAATTAGGGCTTCGGTCAAACAACCTAGAATTCCTCGATTTTAGTGCCCGGCTGTACAGCCTCCTAAAATCGGATTTTTGGTAGAAGGAGGTCAAACAACCAAGAGTTGACCACGGTCAACGCTGCAGCAAAAAGCCCTAGACAGATCCACAGAAAACAGCAGCTTCGCTCGACACGTGTGAGGGGAAAAGGGCCTCCAAAGGCTATCAAACCAATCAGATCACAATGAGAGAATGTATGATGAGTTGATGATGAAATGAACTCCAATTCTCTTCAGTTTATATCCATCAATGAGGGTGTGTGACACATCTATTAGGCATGTGAGCCTATATTACAAATCTGGCCGACCTTGCACATGTGGAAAATAAATTCAAAATAAATGTTCTGCTCATCAAGATGATCTTTAGATCAATCTTGCACCTCTTCGAAAGAGGAATCCAACAAAAATATGACCATCGTCATATGAGCAGTGCAACATGGAGTTTGGACCTAGTTACCCAAAATTAACACTCCCTCTCAACTACGAAGAACTCCGTTTGTCCACAAGTGCCATCCATCAGTATCATCATGTACTTTCACCAAACATTGTGCGTCATCCTGCTGTAGCTTGCTTTGCTGCCTCTTTATTTCAGATAGAACAAAAGGTAAGTCACAAAGACTTCAGACACAACTGACCCAAAGTTAGCTTAGAGGTAAAAACCTTTCTTGGACTTAAAAGAGTCTCCTACTAACCCAAAGTCAGTTTAGAGGTAAAAATCTCATCATACTTGATCCCAGATCAAGGTGTTGGACACGTGCTATTCTAGACATAGTGAGTACGACAATCTTCGATGCATCCATCGGTCTTGCTATTGGTCTCTATCCACATTTCCCACCTTATTGGCCAAATGAGAGGTACTTCCCATGAGTCTGAAACTCCATGGGTAGGGTGCAGGCGGGGCATAGATCAGAGAGAGGCGAACCAATTCAATATCATAACGGTGGGGTAGAAGCACAACAAGGTTTGGCAAGCTTAGCGTCGTATGTGCTTATAGCTCCAAAAAGCTATCCCCAAGCCCCCTGGAGCTCCCAGAGCTCATAGTCCAACTCAATCAGGACACTCAGAATAGGGTCTTTCCACGATTCCAAGCTTCTCGCGGAATGTTAGGAACTTGACCTACCCTAGGGGATTCGTGAGAATATCCACAACCTACTCATCAATTCCTATATGACCGAGCCTTATGACGCCTCGTTGTACGCTATCCCGGGTAAAGTGGTACCTGATATCAATATGCTTGGATTGATCATGGAACACGAGATTCTTAGAAAGACAAATCCCACTCTGGTTATCACAAAGGATAACGGTGGTATCTAGCACATGCCCAAACATCTCACTGAAGAGCTTTCATAACCAAACAACTTCACAATAGGCCATACTTGCTGCAATGTATTCAGCCTCAGCGGTGCTCAAAGCCACCGACTTCTGCTTCCTGCTCATCCAAGATATCGAAGTAGAACCCAAGGTGAAGCAACATGCATATGTGCTCTTGCGATCCACCACACTGCGAGCCCAATCAACATCAGTATAGCCATGGAGTCTCAAACTCCCGGCAGTGTATCTCAGCCCATGGTTGATAGTGCCCTGAAGATATCTCAACAGATTCTTGGCACCAATCCAGTGAATGTAATGAGGATAAACCATATGTTGACTCAAAGTGTTCACTGCAAAACATACGTCTGGATGGGAGTTCATTATGAACATCAGGGCCCCCACGAGTTGTCGATACTCGTTAGGATTTGCTAGCATGGCCCCAGCAATGTTTCCACTCAACTTCTTAAAGTTGAGTTTCATTGGTGTCGACACAGACTTATAGTCCACCATACCAAATCTCTCTAGCAGCTTCACGACTTTTCTTCCTTGAGAAAGGAAAATCTCGCCTGGCCTTTGCTAGACCTCCAAGCCTAGGAGGTAATGCATCAGTCCTAGGTCTTTCATCTCAAACTCGGAAGCTAGCTCCCTCTTACAGTGATGAATGAGAGGGTTAGCACTTATCAGGAAGAGATCGTCCACGTAGAGAACCAAAATGAGAGGCTTTTCTCTGTCAACCTTAAATAAAGGTTCAGATCAACATTACTTCGAGTGAAGCCTAGCTTCATCAAGTAGCTATCTATCCTCTCGTACCAAGCCCTCGGGGCTTGCTTCAACCCATAAAGGGCTTTCTTCAACCTGCATACATGGGTGTCTCTATCTCGAACTTCGAACCCCAGAGGTTTCTCCACATATACTTCTTCCTTTATAGATCCATGCAAAAAAGCGGTCTTCACATCCGTCTGATGTAGACTCCAACCTTGCGTAGCAACAAGGGTAATAATAGATCGGATGATGGTATAGCGGGCCACAGGTGCAAATATATCATCATAGTCTATTCCTTCTTTTTGAGAGAAGCCTCAGACAACAAATCTTGCCTTGTACTTTTCAACACTTCGATCAGATTCATGCTTGATCTTATAGAGCCATTTCGAGGTGACAACAGATTTGTCTTCCAGTCTCGCGACCTCTTCCCAGACATCATTCTTCATAATGGACTCATATTCATCGTGCATAGCATCCTTTCAAACTTGATGCTTTACGGCTTCTTCAAATGGTCTAGGCTCAGATTGTACTATCGTACTCATGGCTGCTAGATACCCTTGGTATCTCTTCGACTTCTTGCTTTCACGAAATGTCTCCCTTTGGAAAATATGTCTCTCAGCATCTTCGAGAGTATCCCTAATCCATGAGGGTCTTCTATTATTTGAAGAAGGTGGATCAATGGGATCCATAGGTCCTTCAACATCGAGCATCATGTCATCCTTCGGTTCTTCCTGCTTCCCTGCTTCTTCATCTTCTTTGTCTTCCTTGGAGCTAGAAAGATTTCTCACTTTCTTGAGGGCAACATCTTCATCGAAGGTGACATCGTGGCGTGTCTCCACTTCTCTTTGACCAGACACATAGATTCTATATGCCTTTGAAGTTTCACTATAGCCCACAAACATTCCCTTCTTTCCAGAAGCATCCAACTTGCTTCTCTTTTCTTTCGGCACATGAAATTAAACAGGACAACCAAAAACTCTAAAATGAGAAACACCAGGTTTCTTACCAGAGAAGACTTCTTTGGGAGTTTTGGAGTCTAGAGCGAAATGCGAGCATCTATTTTGAACATATACAGCAGTGTTCGCAGCTTTTCCACATTGAAACTTCGGAAGACCTTGGTCACATAGCATGGCGCGGGTAGCTTCCACAATGGTCCTATTCTTTCTTTCAACAACACCATTTTGCTCAGGAGGAGTGTACGCATCTGTGCTCTCCCTCTTAATGCCAGCTTCTCTACAAAAGTCATTAAACTCATTTGACTGATACTCGGTCCCATTGTCTGTCATCAAAACTTTGATTTTCATCTTGGTTTGATTTTCCACCAGGGCCTTGAAGGTACGGAACCATTTGAATGCTTTGTCCTTCTTCTTCAAAAAATATATCTAGGTCTTATGGGAGAAGTCATGTGTGAAAGTCATGTAATAGGAACATCCTCCCAAGTATGTCACAGGCAGCATACCAGATAAGTCAAAATGTATCAACTGCAAGATATCAGTTGTCTTTGTGACACTTGAGGGGAATGGTCCCCTTGTATGCTTTCCTTTGGCAGAACCCTGACATATACCTTCATGATCATCTCTAAATTCGGGCATCCCTGTCACCACCTTACTTGCTTTGGGAAGGGCTTTGTAATGAAGGTGTGCAAACCTCCAGTGCCATAACTCTGTTTGAAGAGTTGTATCACATGTCGTAGCCCCCACACATGTCATAGCCCCCAATGGACTTCCTCCAACCTGGTAGAGTGTATCAACTCTAAAACCAATAGAAAGAGCTTCCTTGAAGTTCTTTTTCCAGATAAGTACCTTTCCATCAATGAATGCCACCTTGAACCCTGTCTTGCATTGCGGAAATGGACACAAGGTTCTTCTTCAAATCAGGGACATACAACACATCCTGTAATCAGAGGACTTGACTTTGAGATAGATGGTGGGTCACAGTCCCTGTCCCTTTCACTAGATAGGTCGCATTATCTCCAAGGATAATTTCCAGATTAGTATCCTTCTCAACCAAATCAGAAAGGGCTTCTCTATAACGAGTGAGGTGCCTTGAAGCACTACTATCAATGAACTAGACATCCAGGGTGTCGGGTGGAGATGCAGCAAAGAGGGAAGATACAAGAATAAATTCATTTCTCTTATTATCAACAACATTAGACTCATCGTACCTGGAATTTCTTGACCTCTTGAAAGGTTGCCCATTTCCACTACGATCAGAGGGAGCCTTCCTTTTTCCTTGGAACTTGTTGTTCTTGCCATTCCTTCTCGAGTTGTTGTTGTCATCATCCCTGGGAGAGTCCCTTCTCTTAGGGCACCCTGTGCATAGTGACTAGACTTGTTACAAGTGTAACATCTTCCCTTCCTTCCTTTGGGACCCACTCTACCATGGTTTTGATTTCTTGGGCCACCATGGTTCTTCTTCTTTGCATGAGCGGCGAAGGCAGTAGGGTCACTTCCATTAGCATTAGAGGCATACTCCATCATTGTTGTTTCCTCTTGAGTGCATCTCGTCAATATTTCATTAAAATCAGGAATCACATTATTATTGATAATAGTGGTGTTGAATACTTGCCAATCTCGATCAGATATTGCTTCCTCAATAGCTAGGAGGTTATTCCTGATTTTAGTGAGCCTCATAAAATAGGATTGAATAGATTCATCCTTACCCTTGTTGATATTCTTCAATTGATTCTTGAAGAAGAGGATTTGATTAGCATTGCTAGCCTTGAACATGCTCACCAGCTTATCATACATCTCCTTAGATGTCTTCAGCTCAGAAATGTAAGCAACCAAGTGCTTATGAATAGAATCCCGGATAATCATCTTTGATTTGATTTCCCCTTTTCTATACTTCGTCTTCGTGGAAACAACTGCATTTGATGGAGGCTCTTGGATCTTCCCTTGCACATAGTCCATGACGTCTTGATCTTCTAGCACCAAATCCAAGGACATATTCCATGCATGATAATCAAACTTATTAGTCAATTTATCATCAGCCTGTAAACCCTTGTAGGTTGAGGAGGTCATTTGTCCTTGATAGGATTCCTTCCTTCAGAGATTTCTTCTAACACCAACTTGGACTCTTGGACTTTGTCTTCACCTCTACTTTGATCCCATGTTAAATTTAGATAACCATGGTGTTCTATGCTTGATGCACTTTTACTTCAATCTTTCTTAGGCCCAATACAAAATAAAAATATGAAAGTAAAATGATCATAGAACACAATAATAGATCAATAGAAGACAAGCCAAATATAGATAAGATTTACAATTCCTTTTATCCAACAAAGATATGAGATATTGTTGCCTTACGATAGTCAATAGGATTCTTCAACGAGCAAAGTCTTTCTCGGTCAGCGAATCTTCCATGTGTCACAACCACAACCCTCAAAGATAACTCATCACAAGTCAATGCTAGTCAACCCAAAGTCAATGCAGAAAAGTCAACATAGACAACAACAGAAAAGTCAACGCATCAAATTAGGGCTTCGGTTAAACAACCTAGAATTCCTCGATTTTAGTGCCCAGCTATACGACCTCCTAAAATCGGATTTTTGGCAGAAGGAGGTCAAACGACCAAGGGTTGACTGTGGTCAACGCTAATCAACGCTATAGCAAAAAGCCCTAGACTGATCCGTAGAAAACAGCAGCTTCGCTCCACACGTGTGAGGGGAAAAAGGCCTCCAAAGGCTATCGAACCAATCAGATCACAATGAGAGAATGTGTGATGAGTTGATAATGAAATGACCTCCAAGTCTCTCCAATTTATATCCATCAGTGAGGGTGTGTGACACATCTATTAGGCATGTGAGCCTACATTACAAATCTGGCCGACCTTGCACACGTGGAAAACAAATTCAAAATAAATGTTCTGCTCATCCCATCAAGATGATCTTTAGATCAATATTGCACCTCTTTGAAAGAGGATCCAACAGAAATATGACCATCGTCATATGAGCAGTGCAACATGGAGTTTGGACCTAGTTGCCCAAAATTAACAAATATCATCCTGAATCATCTGATATCCCTCAAGTGACGAAGTAGTTGTCACTCCATGCGAAACCTCGCGGTGGTGTGAATCGCTTCTACTCCACAGTGAAAGCCCGTACAACCCGACACTCATCCATGCACCTCTGTGCTCCTCTGCAGAACACTGAACTCTGTGGCACAACTCTGTGCACCACTGATCACCAACGCTAATTGCCCCACGACCTTGCATCCTCGACCATCCCACATGAGTTAATGCATTGACTACTTTGCTAGTGAATCCACCATGATGTGGGTTACACCTCCTCATCTGCCCTGGTAGACCTGAGCGGTCCATCTCCTCACATGCTAATGAGAATGATACTACTGTGTCTAGCCAAAGTAGCTCCTGCGTCCAATATGCCAATAAAAGAGCACTGTCTCCATACAATGCCCTGTCTGATGGCCTGCTGATGCCAATTCCTTCAATCGACCCTTGCCAAAGTATGTTGAACATCCAACAGTACTATGTACGCCCAACATCACGGGACAACCCGCAGAGTCTGCTTGCCCCCTTGTCAATCCAACTCGACACTAGTGCTGATGGAGAGCTGAAAGTGTGTGGGCACTCGGTCACCGGATACATAACTCTACTAATACCATCGCTAACCAAGCCCATGTTGTGACGAGGAATCCCACCTGAATCCCAACAACAATCTGGCCCTCGTACTCCTCTAGTAATCCACAAACTCTGTTGAAATGCGACTATGGATGTACCCAACCGCTTAACTTGCTCCTTCGGGTACCAGCTCAGTGCATCTCACCATCCTATCCCAAAGGAGGGATGGAATGTACAATCTCCTGTGTACGGGGCAAGCCCTCCATGCTGAAGCTGTGCCATACTCAACTCAAGCTGCTGGCCCTTGTTGACCTAGTCATCTCGTATGATCTGTCTTGACAACTCCGCCTCTCTCAATCTAATGCATAAGCGCAAGATAATAATGCCGTGGACCACGTTAGCATGCCTCTTAAGCAAACTTTGTTGAAATCCCAACGTGTGTTCTCCGCGCTACCGCTCGTCAATGTCTAGCCCTAAGGACAATTGCGAATCCTCCTCCATCACGACCTCAACTTGAGCCTCCAACTGCTCTTCCACCAACAACCCATCATATAAAACATCCTCACTGGTTAGTTGTAGGTGACTATCATCCAACAACTCTGTCATAGATCTGGATGCCTTTGTACCTATCGGCTCCTCATCAACAATGGAGATGTCTCCCGACACCTCATCAACTTGTGGTGTGCTGCTATCACTTTAAAATTGTTAGTTTCTGTAGCATCAGATATGTTCCAGCCACGAAATTTGGTGAAGAGGCTAGAATACATGAGATCTTCAAAACCCAGAAATCATTTCAGGAAATTCCACCTAGAGATGGTTTAATTAGATTATTAACCAATTTTTAAATGCTTCCTAAGTCTAAACTTAGGGAATATGGTTAATTAATCATAATTAATTAAGTCTTTGAAAATTTCTAAACAGAAATCCTACTGTAGTGTCTTGATTTAATTTTCCTACTTGAATTACATTACAAGTTAATTTTCTGAATTATTCAGTAAAATCAGCAAAGTAAACACAACTGCAGCCTACACATTTACAGATCATTTACTGAACATTACGCACACATGACAAAGTGACAGATTTTTCAGACAAATGTCCCCGGAAAACCCAATGTGGGAAAACTGGTGCAGCTAGCTCTAGAGGGTTTTATTATTATGCAGAATCTGAATACAACAATATCTGAGCATCGAAATGGTTCACCACACAGAGAAATTACACAACAATAGTACCTATTTCATTCGGAGATAAAATATATTATTGATTCACACCCTCAAACGGGATTTATAGAACTCGAGCCCTTTTTGGCCCACCAGAAACCCTAGCGTTGTCCCTCAGCCCTCCGCGTCAGCCTTTTTGGCTTGTGTCAGCCTCTGCGCTGCCCTGGAAGGGCTTGTGTTAGCCTCTCCGGGCTTACACTACCCCTGTGCTGCCCTGGCTGGGCTTGCGTCACCCCTGAAAGGTTCCTACTGCCTCTACGCTGCCTTATGTGTGGCTCTGGCTGAACTGTGTATCTTTGGCTGGCCTCTGCTCTTCCTGATACACTGCCTCTTTGTCGCTGTTGTATTCTTGGCCTCGGATTAGATCATCCCTTGCCAATCTCTGCCCCTCACTGCACTGCAAACACTCTTCGAAATTCTTAGCAAACCACGCCCTAGAATTTTGACTTAGCTTCAGTGCTCTGCCAATGTGTGTGTCCTCCAACTGACCCCAAGCGCTTCTCCTATAATTTTATCGTTGGCAAACCAACGCTGTGATCTAATCTCTAATCAACGGCTAATATTAGAAGCTGCTTGATCCACGTCACTTAGAACATTCTCATCACATGTTTAATTTAATTCACTTTAATCTTTTAATTTTCCTAAGTTAAATTTAGGGTCCTTAATTAAAAATATTAATTAATTGAATAACTATCAAACTAGATGGAATTTCTCCAAACGCTTTTTGGGTCTTGGAGATCTCATGTACTCCAGCTCCACAAAATTTTGGAGCTAGAGCACTTCTGATGCTACCCCAAAATCTCAACAATGTCAAGGTGTGAATCATCTAGAAACTCACACTGACCGACTCCAAGATGATCCTAGCCATTTATGAAGTTTTAATCTTGGTTGTTGGTGCTCCAATAGTGGATTATAAAAGAAGTCGATGGGCACTTGGAGAAAATACACTAGAAGTTCGATTTCCTTGGCAGATCGATTTACAGAGAGCAGCAGCAGTTGCCAGAGAGCCAAAGATGGAAGCAGTGAGTGAGGGGCAACGACAGTGAGCTTGGAGGAAGTTTTCTAGATCCAGTGAGTGCATTTGCAGAGAGGCATAAGTACCACAGTGAGGCTGACATAGAGGCTATGTTGATTTTTGTAGCATCCGGAAGTGTTCCAAGTCTCAAACTTTGCAGGGAGGCTTGGACAACAACATTCCAAAGAACCCAGAAACAGTTTGTGGAAATTCCACTCGGTTCATGACTTATTAAAATAATTAATTATTTTAATGAAGAGCCTAAGTCTAAACTTAGGGAAATGAAATAATTAAAGGGTATTAATAAGTCAGAGTGTGAATCTTCTAGAAAACATGGATCAAGTCAAGTTTTAATCTTGGCCATTGATTAATCTTCTAATCTGGGCCGTTGGTTCTCCAATGAGAAGATTATAAAAGAAGACTTGAGGGTCATTTGGAAAACAAGCCGGGCATACACTCAGTACCCGAAGGAGATCGATTCTGAAGTAATAGAATTCGATTTCAGTGGGAGAGTTGCAGGGCGAAGGGTTTGCAGAAGCAGAAGGCAGAGGGAGTCAGTAGTGATTGAGATCAGGAACTGTAGCGCAAAGAACCCACATAGTCCCTATGTAGACTTACGCACTCCAGCACTGGGACTGCGCAGTAAAACACGTAGATAGGCACAAGAGCCAATAGGGGCTGATCAGGGTGTCAAAGAATTGTCTGAGGGAGCCGAAAATTCAGTGTCAGGTGTTTCAGATTTGTCCAAAAATAATTGGGTTTTTCCGGGGACAATTGTCCAAAAATAATTGTGTACATGTGATTGATTCTGGTGCTTATGTCCTTTACTGTTTATTTCTCTGCATATGTATTTGTGAATGTTGCAGTAGTATTTATTTCGATATTTACCAGAAGATTTCTGAAAAAATAACTTCTTGAAATAATAAGTAGGAGGAAGAAATCTATCACTGTAGCTGTATAGTTTTCAGATTGAAAATTTCGCATGGTATCAGATCCAGAGATGAGTAACAGGAAGGGAGAATCAACTAGTGAACGGAAGTCTACTGTTGCAGCACCAGCGCAGAAGGGTTCACGCAGTTCTCCAGGAAGGGAAAGAAGCATGACAGAACAGATGGATCATGATGTCTCTGTTTTGGCATCAAGACTTGAGGAAGATTTTGCTTGCATATCAAGCACTGCTTATTCTGATGTCTGGTATATTGACAGTGGAGCCTCTGCTCACATGACTAGAGTACGGGACTATTTTTTTGACTACCAAGAAGGGCAGATGAATTTCAAAATAACCATGGGTAATAAAGCAAAATGCACTCCTGTTGGGAGAGGTACAGTAGTTTTTCAGACCAAGGCTGGAAATAGAATCTGGGCCACTAATGTACTACATGTGCCGGGTTTGGGGATGAACTTGCTCTCAGTGTCTCAGCTTCAAACCGAGGTAATGACGTCTACTTTATTTGCAATAGAGTCTACGTCAAACACCCCAATTGGAAGAAGAATGCATAGATCGGGGTAAGAAGCAACAAACTTTACAAGTTGCAGCGTGAGTCTCCAATGGCACTGGTTCGCAACGCAGATGAAATGGACCTGAATGAGTTATGGCACAGAAGAATGCGGCATTTGCATCATGAGGCGTTGAGAACTCTCCAGAAGACTATCACAGGTGTTCCAGAGCTGAGCACTAAACGAGATGATGTCTTCAATGGGTGCATATTGGGAAAATATGCCAAGGCAGCGTATCAAAGAAGCAACAATAGGGCCAAGGGTGTATTAGACTTGATACACTTAGACATCTGTGGACCGATGTCCACTAGAGCTCTTAGTGGTGCTGAGTACTTCGTCACCTTCATTGATGACCATTCCAGGAAAACCTGGATCTACTTCTTGAAGACCAAGGATGAAGTCTTCAGTCGGTTCAAAGAGTTTAAGGCTCTGGTTGAAAATCTGACAGGGAAGCGGATCAAGGTATTGCGATTAGATAATGGTGGTGAATACATAGATAAAGAGTTCACTGGATTCTGCGCAAGAGAAGGCATCAAAAGAGAGTGGACAAATCCATACAATCCGGAGCAGAATAGTGTGGCAGAAAGGAAAAACGGGACTATTGTTGAGGCAACAAGAGCTATGCTGTATGACGAAGACATGCCCAAATTCCTGTGGGGTGAAGCATGTAATACAACTGTCTACATTCAGAACAGGACTCCTCACGTTGCAGTGGGAAAGATCACACCAAAAAGTGTCTTCACTGGTAGTAAGCCTGAAGTGAGTCACTTCAGGATTATCGGCAGTACAACTCACTGTCATGTGCCCAGTGAGAAGAAGAAGAAGAAGTTGGAGATGACTGCAGAAAAAGGGTATTTGGTAGGATACAACAAGAATGCAAAGGCATATCACATCTACATTCCTGAGAGTAGAAAATTCATGGTGTGAAGGGATGTGAAGTTCATGAAGGAGTAGGCCTTGAGAAGATCTCGCGAGTTGCCTACTACTATGCAGTCTGAGGAAGAGCCTCTGGTACAACCCCAACAACCAGCAACAGAAAATTCAGTTGCTCTCCAAGGCATAGGGATCCAAGGGACGTGTCTCCTGAGGACTTTGCAAGAGGGAGAGTCGGTAAATACACCCACTACGAGTGGGAGAATGAGCAGGGAACTTCGATAGATTCTGAAGGATGCAGAAGACTTTGTCGGAATTCCCCAAAATAAGAAGAGACAACGTAAGCAACCTAAGAGGTATCAAGCCTTGGTTGCTCAAGTTGGAGAACCTTCCAGTTTTCGGGAAGCAGCTCAGCAACAAATGTGGGTTGATGCAATGGTGGAAGAGTACAGTTCCATCATGACGAATGTGTTGAGATTTTGTGTATTTGGGGTAGCATGAATTGTGTTCTAGCTCCCAAATTTTGTGGAGGGACTAGAGTACACTTGATCTACAAGACCTAGAAATTGATTAGGGAAATTTCATTTGGTTTAGGAGATATTAAATTAATTAATTATTTTAATGTATTTCCCAAGTTAAAACTTAGGGAACTTAAATAATTAAAGTGAATTTAATTAAACATGTGATGAAATTGTCTTAAGTCACACGGATGAAGCTTTCTTTTAATCTTAGCCATTGATTCAAGATCTGATCATAGCCGTTGGTTTCCCAACGAGAAAAGTATAAAGGAGAGGCGTGGGGTCATTTGGAAAGACACACAGAGGCAGAGCACTAAAGCTAAGATGAGATTCTAGGGTGGGTTTGCTAAGAATTCTCAGAGGTGTTTCAACTGCAGAGAGGGGAATTTAGGAGAAGGGGATGATTTGATCCTAATGTCTAGAATCAACAAGAGACAAAGATCAGCTCAGAGAGGCAACGCAGAGAAGTAGGAGGGCAACAACTTGTGCTACGCAGTCCCTCAAGGACAACGTAAATTGTTGCAGGAAACCCTCAGGGTTTGCGCAGAGACCCTAAGGGGCAGCGTAGGGACTGCGTCACCCAGTTTGGGGTAATGCAGCCCTTTCCGGAGCAACGTTGAGGGTCAGAGGGACTTCAGAGGCTGACGCAGAGGCTTTAGGGGCAACACTGGGGTTTCTAGGCCCTAATTTTGGTTGAGTTCTGTAAATCCCGTTTGAGGTTGTGGATCAGTCATTATTTTGGCCCTAGATCAGCTAGTGAGCTGTAGATCTAATATTTCTCTGTCGGGTTTTCCAGATCTGGAACCCAGGCTTGTTGTATTCAGAAAATTCTTAATAATAAAACCCTCCAGCAGCCAGAAGACCGGTTTTCCTGCATTGGGTTTTTCTGGGGACTATTTGTCCAGAAATAACTATCTCACTTTGTCTATGTGTGCATGAACTTGTTCTAGATTTGGATTGTTGGAGATTTGTTATGTGTTTTGCTTTGATTTTAACTTGAATTTATTCAGTTAATAACTTGTCTAAGTAGGAGGTGCATAACCAAATTAACAGTAAATAATTTCTGCATAAAGTGTAAAGATTCAGAAATTTCCATATGGTATCAGAGCAATTGCAGATCTAGGAGGGTCACCAACAAGAGATTGAAGGTTCTAGCTACAGGAAGCAGCTGGAAAAGCAACAGAAACGCAAATCTGAAGGGACAACGCATTTTTTAGAAGCAGATTCACGCAGAGGGAACGGTGACATAGTCTAACGCTGTCTCCTAGCAAGCCCACGTAATTACTGCGCAAAGGCAGCACAGAAACAGTGCTGGATTAGTTTGAAGCCTGTCAGTGTGATGCTGATCTAAATCTGTCAGATCCAGAAAAGATTGAAGAAAAGCTGCAGAAATTTCAGAAGGTGCTAGTGGAGTTAAATTTCTGAAGTTTTTAGATTTTTAGCCTTAGCACAAGTGACAAAGAGCGAGAGGAGACCAACTTCTAAGAGAGTTTCTAGCCAAAGAAACTTGCAGTTTGAGCAGAGGATCAAAGAGAGCTGAATCATAGTTGTTCTAGCAGATTTCCAAGGAGGGAAATCAATTGTCAGAGGGAGAAGAAGGTGCTTGTTTCACCAAGGGCCTTAGATCCATTTCTCTAGCAAAGAGAAAAGGAAGTTCTGACACATTCTGAGCAAATGGATCCTCATGGACTGCGTGATCAGGATAGGCTGGATGGCCTCTCAAACTTTTTAGTTTGGAAGGCAAAGATCCTGATAGTCCTTGAGGGATACAATCTTAGAGACCATGCAGAGCAAACTCTGGCCACACCGACAGATCCGAATCTCCTTCGGAAGCATAAGGAGGTTGCTGGGTATGCCAAGCGGCTGATTATGGATGGAATCAAGGACCATATTTTACCACACTTAGCTGAGAAAAAGACAACTAATGAGTTGTGGAAGGCCTTGATCTCCCTATATGAGGGAAAATCTGTCCAAAGGAAGATGCTGTTGGAGACAGAGATGAAGTCATTCATGATGGCCAAGGGAGAAGACATGGAGCATTTCTTCTTCAGACTGTAGTCGATTAGAGATCAGTTGACTGCAACTGGTGCTAAGGTGTAAGACGATGTGTTGGTTAAGACTGCCCTCAATGCAGTCACGGATGAGGGGGAAACCTTTGTCCAAAGTATCTTGGGCAGAGCGGACCTCCTAGATTGGGACAACTTGTGGTCAGTTTTGCGTTAAGAAGAACTTTGCAGATTTACCAAGAAGCAGTATAGCTCTGGATCGAGCAAAGTGAAGAAGGAAGATGAGGAAGATGCAGCCTTGTCATCGAAGAAGCAACCAAAGAAGAAGAAGGATCTCTAAAAGATCAAGTGCTTCTAGTGTGGTGAAATGGGACATTTTGCTAGCAATTGTGCTTAGAAGAAAAAGGACAAGGAAGCCTCTTCTTCCAAAGCAGCTGTGGCAGATGATGGGTTAGAAGATGATGCAACCATGAGTGTTGATGAACCACGAAAGTGGGGTGACATGGATATGTAGAGGAGCTACATAGAAGCAAGGCGGGATCGTTGAGCAGCTCATCTCTTGGATCACATGTGAGCTACGACAGCCTTAAGACAGTAGTGGGACAAGTGGAGCAGTGGGTGCATAGATCACAGATGAAGTAGAGGCAGATCTGAAGACCAAGAGGAGTAGTGTAGAGTAGAGCAATAACAGCGTAGGAGTAGTAGCGCAGAGGCTGATGTGACTTCAACAACGTAGAGCAAAGCTGCTTACGCAGTGTAGAGCTGCAACAACGCAAAAGGCTTCAGAGGGATAGCGCAGTGCAACAACAACGTGAGAGATTTCAACACAAGGGGCTGATGTGACTTCAGTGTTGTAGAGGGAGTATGCTTATGCAGTGTAAAGCTGTAGCTGTGCATCATCCTTCGGATGCTAGCACAGATCTATAGCCTATGGAGCTTCAGTGATAAGGATGCAGCCCATCTGACTTGTCTGTCAAAGATTGGGTAGGAGATTCAGTTGTTTCTCTCAACAACTGAAGTTGCAGTGTAGCAGATCAGCAGTGGCAGTGCTATGAGCAGCACAAATGCATCATATTGAGAGGACTTTGCAGTACAAATGTTGCAGTGGCAGTGGCAGAGTCATGCACAACTGTACAGAACGATAGCAACAGTGCAAAGTTGAGTGGTAGCAGGCTAAGCATCAACATCATAGAACCAGTGCCCAAAATCATGTAATGCATAAGTGTGATGTATTGCTAGAACATACCCTTGATGCTAAGAGGGAGTGTTGAGATTTAGTGTATTTGGGGTAGCATCAATTGTGCTCTAGCTCCCAAATTTTGTGGAGGGACTAGCGTATACTTGATCTACAAGACCTATAAATTGATTTGGGAAATTTTATCTAGTTTAGGAGATGTTAAATTAATTAATTATTTTGATGTATTTCCTAAGTTAAAACTTAGGAAACTTAAATAATTAAAGTGAATTTAATTAAACATGTGATGAAATTGTCTAAAGTCACACAAATCAAGCTTTCTTTTAATCTTAGTCATTGATGCAAGATCTGACCATGGCCATTGGTTTCCCAATGAGAAAAATATAAAGGAAAGGCTTGGGGTCATTTGGAAAGACACACAGAGGCATATCATTGAAGCTAAGCTGAGATTCTAGGGCGGGTTTGCTTAGAATTCTCAGAAATGTTTCAGCTGCAGAGACGGGAATTTAGGCCAAGGGGATGATCTGATCCCAGGGTCTAGAATCAGCAAGAGGCAAAGATCAACTCAGAGAGTTAGCACAGAGAAGCAGGAGGGCAGCAGTAGTAGGGCAACAACTTGTGCTACGTAGATGCTGCGCAGTCCCTCATGGACATCGTAAATTGTTGCAGGAAACCCTAAGGGGTTACGCAGAGACCCTAAGGGGCAGCGTAGGGACTGCGTCACCCAGTATGGGGTAACGCAACCCTTTCCGGAGCAGCGCTGTGGGTCAGAGGGGCTTCAGGGGCAGTGCTGAGGGTCAGAGGGGCTTCAGGGGCAGCGCTGTGGTTTCTAGGCCTTAATTTTGGCCGAGTTCTGTAAATCCCATTTGAGGGGGTGGATCAGTCATTATTTTGGCCCTAGATTAGCCAATGAGCTGTAGATCTAATATTTATCTGTCGGGTTTTCCAGATCTGGAACCCAGGCTTGTTGTATTCAGAAAATTCTTAATAATAAAACCCTCCAGCAGCCAGAAGACCAGTTTTCTAGCATTGGGTTTTTCCAGGGACTATTTGTCCAGAAATAACTGTCGCTTTGTCTATGTGTGCATGAACTTGTTCTAGATCTGGATTGGTGGAGATCTGTTATGTGTTTTTCTTCGATTTTAACTTGAATTTATTCAGTTAATAACTTGTCTAAGTAGGAGGAGCATAACCAGATTAACAGTAAATAATTTCTGCATAAAGTGTAAAGATTCAGAAATTTCCATAGAATGATGTCTGGGAAGTGGTCCCCAGACCTCAAGAGAGATTAGTTGTAGGATCGAGGTGGATCTACAAGATCAAGTTGTTGCAGATGGCAGCATCGAGAAATTTAGAGCCAGGTTTGTGGCAAAGGGGTATGCTCGGAAGGAAGGAATTGACTATGAAGAAAACTTCGCCCCAATAGCTAGGTACACCTCTATTAGATCCGTGATATCCCTTGTTGCGCAGATGGGATGGGAAATTCACCAGATGGACGTCAAGAGGACATTCTTGAATGGGGTGATAGAGGAAGAGGTGTATATAGAAACCAAAGGGATTTGAGACACATGATCAGAAGACTCATGTGTGCAGATTGAAGAAAGCGTTATATGGACTGAAGCAAGCTCCTAGAGCTTGGGATGGTCGAATTGACAACTACCTGCAGAAGATGGGATTTGTCAAGAGTGACGCAGATCTCAACCTCTACTATCTAAGAGTAGGGAGTGAGCCATTGATACTGGTTTTGTATGTAGATGATCTATTCTTGACAGGATCATCAAGGCTCATCACAGACTGCAAGAAGAATTTGGCTAAAGAATTTGACATGAAGGGTCTAGGACAGATGTGCTATTTTCTGGGGTTGGAGGTTTGGCAGCAGAATTGAGAGATCTTCCTTGGTCATGGGAGATACACTACAAAGATTCTGAAGAGATTTTAGATGGAGGATTGTAAACCCATGACCACTCCAATGATCACCAACTGGAAGAAAATTGACACTTCCGAAGATGATGAGGCTGATCCTACGCTATATAGGCAACTCATAGGGTCGTTGATATATCTGGTAAATACGAGGCCAAACATCTGTTATGCTGTAAATTCCCTCAATCAATTCATGGTGGAACCGAAGAGGGCACATTGGGCAGCATCCAAACATGTTCTAAGGTACCTTCAAGGAATAGTCGAGCTTGGATTGAAGTACACCCGTAGCAATGATGTCAGGTTGAGTGGTTTCGCCGACGCAGATTGGGTTGGAAGTTCAGAGGATCGGGAGAGTCCCAGTGGGTACTGTTTCAGTCTAGGATCAGGAATGACTTCCCGGTGCAGTAGGAAACAAAAGTCCGTAGCACTGAGTTCAGTAGAAGCAGAGTATATGGCAGCGAGCACAACTTCGTGCGAGGCCATATGGCTTCGAAAACTGTTAGTGAACCTTCTCAAGGAGAAAATGGAAGTGACCAACATCTTATGCAATAATTAGAGTTTCATCAAGCTCTCTGAAAATCCTGTGTTTCATGATAGGTCGAAACATATTGACATCAGGTGTCGCTTCATCAGGGACTATGTACAACATGGAGCTGTTCAGTTGCAGTACAATCCAACAGGAGAATAGGTGGCAGACATCCTCATGAAGGCTGTAGGGAAGACAAAGTTTGTCTACTTCAGAGAGAAGATGGGGATGATGAAGAATCCCTTCCAGTAGCCCGAATGGATAGATTCAATATTCCGAGGGAGCTGTTGTAAATAAGCAGCAGTGACAGTGGCAGTGTCAAAGGAAGCAATACAGAAGACAGCAGCGTAGCAGATGAGGGGCGGGGTCCAAAGATCAGCAACGCAGAGGGCGCTTCAAAAACAGAGCAACATGCACTAGGCATATTGTTGGAACACCTTCCTCGCTAAGAGGGAGTGTTGATTTTTGGAGCATCTGGAAGTGTTCCAAGTTTCAAACTTTGCAAGGAGGCTTGGACAATAACATTCCAAAGAACCCAGAAACAGTTTTTGGAAAGTCCTCTCGGTTCATTACTTATTAAAATAATTAATTATTTTAATGAAGCCCCTAAGTTTAAACTTAGGAAAATGAAATAATTAAAGGGTATTAATAAGTCAGAGTGTGAATCTTCTAGAAAACATGGATCAAGTTAAGATTTAATCTTAGCCATTGATTAATCTTCTAATCTGGGCTGTTGGTTCTCCAACAAGAAGATTATAAAAGAAGCCTTGAGGGTCATTTGGAAAAAAAGTCGGGCATACACTTAGTACCCGAAGGAGATCGATTATGAAGTAATAGAATTCGATTTTAGTGGGAGAGTTGTAGCGCGAAGGGTTTGCAGAAGCTGAAGGAGGAGGGAGTCAGTAGTGATTGAGATCAGGGACAGAGGGCAACAATGGGCCACTAGAGGCAGCTTGAGGCTACAACGCAGAGAACCCACACAGTCCCTACGCAGACTTACGCACTCCAACACTGGGACTGCGAAGTGAAATACACAGACAGGCACAAGGGCCAACAAGGGCTAATCAGGGTGTCAGAGAATTGTCCTGGGGAGCCGAAAATTCATTCTCGGGTGTTTCAGATTTTATCTACCAATATATTTCCTTGTAAAGATATTTTGCTAAAGAATTAATAAAACCCTCATTTGCTGCACCGGTTTTCCCGCATTGAGTTTTTCCGGGGACAATTGTCCAAAAATAATTGTGTACATGTGATTAATTCTAGTGCTTATGTTCTTTACTGTTTATTTCTCTGCATATGTCTTTGTGAATGTTGCAGTAGTATTTATTTCGATATTTGCCAGAAGATTTCTAAAAAAATAACTTACTGAAATAATAAGTAGGAGGAATAAATCTATCACTGCAACTGTATAGTTTTCAGATTGAAAATTTCACAGGTTGCGCAGAAGCCTCTAGAGGGCAGTTCGATTTAGTTGGAGAGAAGCCGAGTTTTAGTTCCAGAGGCCAGGAAAAGGTTCTAGAAGGCCAGAAAGACAGTTCCTCAGCTAGTGGTAGACAAAACGACTACAGGAGCAACTGATTCAGGATGAGCGTGGCAGATACTGCGTTAGGGTGATGCAGGCCAGCGTAGAGACAATTTGGACGGTTGACTTGGAGCTACAGTCAGAGCTCGAATTTGCATGTGGGGTGAGGAAAATTCCACACTAGAATTTTGCTAGTATTTTTCTGTATAGGATTGCCAGATTTCAGCATGCAGTTGTACTATAAAATTTTCTCTCACTGCTGCATAATAATAATACACTTAGCTTCTGCATCGGTTTTCCCACATTGGGTTTTTCCGGGGACAATTGTCCAACAATAACAGTGCCATTTTGTGTGTGTGTGTGTGTGTGTGTGTGTGTGCTATTATTTTCTCAGTTTCCAATGCTATTATCTCTGCTGTTTTGTTTTTGAAGGTTGCAGTGTGTTTATTTCGATGTTGCTAGAAATAAACTGAATAATTAATTTATCAGTTAGAAGAAATAATACCAATTATTGCAATAGGATTTCAGTTTTGAAAATTTCACATGGGATTAGAGAGTAAGTGATCAACTGGGAAGCTCAAAAGCGGAGGAAGGAATTTCACTGCTCAGTGGGAGCAGCAGGCTGAAATTCCTAGAAGTAGTGCAATATCTAGATAGACAAGCTGAATTATAGGGGCAAGGGTTCGATTTTTAGTTGTAGGTTGGCAGAAAATTTGAGTTGGCCGGGTTAGTGATTCCAATAGTCAGAGGGAGGCGCTGCAACTCATATTTTTGCTAAGCATATTCCTTGGTTGGAAGCAGAAGGTTTTGCAACAATTTCAGTTGCAGAATCAACGTCGGGTGGAAGAGAAAAGCACACACTACCGAGGGAAAATTTCTCTCAGGGAACTTCGAGTCTTAGAAGTTTGATTTTTCCAGGTAGATTGGCAGTAGCAACATATAGATTTGCACATTCCAGAAGGGAGTGCGAGTAGCAACCAAGCATAAGGAAAGAGAGGGTTTTTGACAATTTTTGAGAGGGCTACAATAGGGCTTAAAGATCAGGACAGGTTGGATGGATCATTCAACTATGACATCTTGAAGGCTACGATGTCCTTCCTTCTAGATGAATATGGCTTGAAAGCCTACATAGATAATGTGGTGGCGGTTCGTCAGGATGCAGATCAATCGAAAGAATACAGGAAGGAGATGGCGAAGGCGAAGCGGTTGATCTTGGATGGAGTCCGGGACCACATTGTCTCACATATAGCGGCCAAGGGAATGCCCAAAGAGATGTGGAATGCTCTCTCCATGCTATATCAAGGTACTCTCGAGTAGCGAAAGATGTCCCTGGAAGAGAAGCTAAGATGCATCAGGATGCAGAATGGGGAAGGCATAGATCCCTTCGTCTCCAGGATTGAGGAGGTCCGAGACCAGCTTCCAGTTGTTGGGGTAGCACCTCAACCATCAAAGCTAGTGTGATTGGCTCTAAACAATGTCTTAGAGGATTGGCAAGTATTCGTCCAAAGTATATTGGGCAGAGATACTTTGTCAGAATGGGACAAGATGTGGGCTGATTTGTAGCAAGAGAAGTTAACGCAAGCTCTGTTAAAGATCTCCATTAGTGGCAGCAGTAGTAGCGGATCGAAGGTGGTGAAGGAGGAGGAGAATGTGGTCCTCACATCAAAGGGTCCTAGTCAGTGGCAGGGGGAGTAGAGAAAGAAGAAGAAGGATCTATCAAATTTCAATTGCTTCAGGTGTGGTGAGCTCAGTCACTATAGCACACAGTGTCCTCTCAGAAAGAAGGACAAGTCAGAGAAGCAGGACTTGCAGGCAGCTTCAAGAGAGATCGACAGGTTGTTCTCCAGGTTGGAGGAAAACTTCGCGATGATGGCAACCATACCTTCAGGAGTGAGGTGGGGTGACTTGGAGTTGTAGCCCCAGAGAGCTACAGATTTGGGCAAGGTCAACTGAGGAGTCCTCCTCATGGATCATTACTTGGCTATGGGGGCCCACAATATTCAGTAGAAGGATGGATCAGTGTCAGGAGATGCAGTCAGATTCTAGAGTAACATTTGTAGACTAGTTGGCAGCAGTGCATAGTCAGCTGCAACACATATTCTTCAGAGACAATGCAAAGACTTGTAGCAATCAATCAGAGATTCGGGAGATAGATGCATCATACTGAACACATTTGATTTAGTGTTTCAGATGTTTCTTAGTTGCAGTTGTTGCAGTTGCAACAACAACAGATGCGAGGAGTTGCAGTGTTGGCAGTAGTACAACAGGTTCAACAACAACATAGATGCAGCATCAGAGTTGCGCAGTGGTTGGTGGGCAGTGGTAGGCAATCATAGTGGCCAAACATTAGCAACGTGACAACAGGTGATATAGAGACAGGGTGTTGTCGCAAAATGTGCAACACTAGAGAGAACACAGTCCTTGCTAAGAGGGAGTGTTAGTTTCTATAGCATTAGATGTGTTCTAGCCACGAAATTTGGTGGAGAGGCTAGAATACATGAGATCTCCAAAATCCAGAAATTGTTTAAGGAAATTCCACCTAGAGATGGCTTAATTAGATTATTAACCAGTTTTTAAATATTTCCCAAGTCTAAACTTAGGGAATATGGTTAATTGATCAGAATTAATTAAGTCAAGGTGCGAATCATCTGGAAACTCACACGGATCGACTCCAAGATGATCCTAGCCATTGATTAAGTTTTAATCTTGGCTGTTGGTGCTCCAACAGTGGATTATACGAAGAAGTCAATGGACAGTTCAAGAAAACACACTAGAAGTTCGATTTCCTTGGCAGATCGATTTCTAGAGAGCAGTAGCAGCTTCCGAAGAGCCAAAGATCAAAGTAGTGAGTGAGGGGTAGGGATAGTGAGGTTGGAGGAATGGATCCAGTGAGTGCATTTGCAGAGAGGTAGGTGTACCACAGTGAGGCTGACATAGGGGCTGCACAGAAGCCTCTAGAGGGCAGTTCGATTTGTTGGAAACACTGAGAGGGGGGGGGGGGGGGTGAATCAGTATTTCTTTCAATTAGAGCATTAGTTAATCTTCAATTATTATCAGTGTTTGTACAATGATAGCAGCAAACATAAGGAATAGAAATGAACACAGTTTTTAAGGTGGAAACCCACTCCGGGACAAAAACCACCTAATGCTTTTCTAATAATTCTTTAATATTCAACTCCAATTGAAAATGAAGCTCCAACTTCCTAGAATCTAGAAAAGCATTCTTCTCCAGCTTCCACTAGATGGATGCTCCAACGCCTGAGATTCTTCAGTAATCAACTGAATGGATGCCCCAACACCCAATGAGCTACAACTCACCCTAGCACCACCCTACCACCCTATAGAAGAATAAAAGAAGAATGGACTCTCGTACCAAGGAAAATGATCGACTTTACAATGATATAGAATGATGTAGAAGAAGAAGGCACACTAGACCATAACCCCAACTATGACACAACCACCTAATGATGATTCTAGACATCCTGACACTGCCTCTTCAACTCTTGGCAGATAGACACTAAAACAATTTTTACAATAATGTATTTACAATGACTTAGTACAATGATACCTTTACAGTGACTGGAAGTAGTGCTGCCCACTTGAAGACTTCATGTGATGAACTTCTTGTTGCTGTTCTGCACCTTGGTTGCTGCTCTTGTTATGCTACCCTCTGTTGCACTTTGCTTTGCTTTGCTGCCCTAGAAAGTCTGGTGCTTTGCAGCCCTTAGAAGAATAAAAGAAGAATGGACTCTCGTACCAAGGAAAATGATCGACTTTACAATGATATAGAATGATGTAGAAGAAGAAGGCACACTAGACCATAACCCCAACTATGACACAACCACCTAATGATGATTCTAGACATCCTGACACTGCCTCTTCAACTCTTGGCAGATAGACACTAAAACAATTTTTACAATAATGTATTTACAATGACTTAGTACAATGATACCTTTACAGTGACTGGAAGTAGTGCTGCCCACTTGAAGACTTCATGTGATGAACTTCTTGTTGCTGTTCTGCACCTTGGTTGCTGCTCTTGTTATGCTACCCTCTGTTGCACTTTGCTTTGCTTTGCTGCCCTAGAAAGTCTGGTGCTTTGCAGCCCTTAACAACACATGATCTAGCTTTTTATTGCCTTCTAGGAGCTTGATATTGAATGTTGTGTATCTCTGTTATTTCAGATCCCCAATATCTGATTTTCGGTCCTTATTAGTCCTCTAAGTCGTCTTTCCAATGCCACAAGTCTGACTCAATTTGGATTCTTCAAGAGAGAGTTATGCTCAATCTCTCACAATGCCCTAATTATGGATTGTTTCAGTAGAGCGAACTTGTACGGCATGCCAAGTGTCGCTGTTTCTTCATTCGGATCTAAAATTGATAGAGCGAAAACTATAGTCCGTGCACTATCTGCCACTTTTTACAGAATTCCAATCCGACACTCAAAGAGAGAGTTATGACGATTTTCCCAAGGTCACTTCTTTGAGATGAATTTCAGGAGCCTGCAAATACACTGACTTCCACAGATCATATCTCCGAAACTATTGTGCACCTTGATATGAAATTTTCACAAGAGCTTCCTCAGGATTTCGGCTTCGCCTCATAAAAATTTCACCTTCTGAACCTTCGTAGAAAAAAATTTAGAGCGAAAATGCCACAATGACCTGTTTCAGATGGTGAAATCCCTTGCATAAGGAGGATATGAGGATCACAATTTATATAAATGCTTAGGTTGAGAGGGGCTTCAACAAGTGAATGTGGGAGGGATTTTAGGAGCTTAAAAATATTAATTATGACTTTTCAATGACCCATGCCACAACCCCATTGGGTTTTAGCCCACTAACTGGGGTTACAAACTTCAAACATGAATATCTCTGAAACCGTGAAAAATTACGTGGCGGGCATATATCAACGGAAACATATCGACAAGAAGAAACCATCAAAAGCATTCTTGACCTAGAATATAGTAACTTGGTAGGTCAAAATTCCCATGCAATATTTGGGTAGCCCTTGGTGCTGCTTGGGTTGACATCAATGACAACCGTTGATCAACAATCTCCCCCTTTGACATTGATGGCAACACAAGTACTCCCCCTACCATCATGACACCTCTTCATACAATATTCTCTCCCCTTTTGACATCAATGGCAAAGGGTTACTCCCCCTGACACACAACCATTTTGCGGACATGTACACACTTCCACTCTCCCTGACACACAACCATCCTGCGAACTTGTGCACACTTCCACTCTCCCTTTATATTATGAATAAGGAAAATCTAATGAGAACCTGGGAGAATCCCAAGCTTCTGGAGAAGATATTTCAATGCTTCACGAGTACCTCTCATGATCATCAACGCTTTTTGCCCAATCTGTATCTGTAAAGGCATGAATAATGAGATTGTTACCCTTGGGATACCACGAGCCATATTATGTTGTTCCCTTTAGATATCTAAGAATTCTTTTGATGACAATAATATGTGTTTCTTTTGGTGCTGCTTGGAATCTTGCTACTTATCCAACTGCTTGCATAACATCTGGCCGAGAGGCTGTTACATATAGAAGACTACCAATCATAGATCTGTACAACCTTTGATCCTCATCCTTAGATGAGCTGTCTATGCTCAATTTGCAACCTGTTACAATCTGAGTAAGGATGGGTTTGAAATATTCCATTTTGAATTTCTTGAGCATTTCCTTGATGTACTTGGCTTGACATATAAATATTCCTTTCTCTTGCTGAGATATTTGAAGCCCTAAGAAGCATGTCAGCTCACCAAGTAAAGACATCTCGAAATCAATTTGTATCTTTGTAGGAAACTTCTTACGTAGTTGATCATCATTGCTACCAAATATTATATCTTCCTCTTTAGCTATTAGACATCCTTTAGTTGCTTCATCCAGAACATATATGTAGTTTGGAACTCGACTTGCTGTAGCCACAACTTCACCATACTGGCCTTTCCTGATTTCACATTTTGTGGAGTTGAATAGCATTGTGTGTTTTTGATCACACATTTGTCCAACACTGAGCAGATTGTGATTCATTTTTTCAACCAATAGAACATTCTTGGCTATAACATCTTTGCTTCTGAGAGTGACGGTACTTGATCCTATAACATTTGAAGATCCATCATTTCCAAAGGATACGGTTCCATCCTTCTTTTCTTTCAGAGATACAAATTTCTTTCTATCTCCAGTCATATGCGTTGAGCAACCGCTGTCAACATACCACACATCTTTGTTGTTTTGAGCCTTGAGAGTGAGAGCACAATTATCAGTCTTCTTCTTCTTCCATGTTCGTTCATTCTGTGGCTTTGAAGATTCTTCTGGAGGATTTTCAAGTCTGTAGTCTCTGGCTATGTGTCCAAAGTTTTGACATTTGTAACATTCCATATTATTTTTTAATTGTTCAAATCTATTGATGTTTCGCTGAGCTCTGGGAGGTTCATATTTGACAAATCTCCTGGAATCGTATTCGTTCCTAGGGTATGTGCGACATTCTACAACTTTATGACCAAATTTTCCACATGAATAACAGTAGCTAGTAGACATGCTTTAGTTGCTTCATCCAGAACATATATGTCATTTGGAGCTCGACTTGATGTAGCCACAATTTTACCATAACTACCTTTCCTGATTTCACATTTTGTGGAGTTTAATAGCATTGTGTGCCCTTGATCACACATTTGTCCAACATTGAGCATATTATGATTCATGTTTTCAACCAATAGAATATTCTTGGCTAGAACATCTTTGCTTTACAGAGTGACATTACCTGATCCTATAACATTTGAATATCCATCATTTCCAAAGGATACGGTTCCATCCTTCTTCTCTTTTAGAGATACAAATTTCTCATCTCCAAATACATGCGTTGAGCACCACCTGGCCAATATACCACACATCTTTGTTGTTTTGAGCCTTGAGAGCGAGAGCACAACTATCAGTCTTCTTCTTCTTCCATGTTTGTTCATTCTGTGGCTTCGAAGATTCTTCTGGAGGATTTTCAAGTCTGCAGTCTCTGGCTATGTGTCCAAAGTTCTGACATTTGTAACATTCCATATTATTTCTTAAATGTTCAAATCTATTGATGTTTCGCTGAGCCCTGGGAGGTTCATATTTGACAGATCTCCTGGAATCGTATTCGTTCCTAGGGTACGTGCGACATTCTACAGCTTTATGACCAAATTTTCCACATGAATAACAGTAGCCATAAAAAATATGTTGGTACCTGGATGGGAATCTTCGTCGAGGAATTGTCTTCCAAGGCTGTTCTTGCGAATCTTGTCCAATGAAGTCTACATGCATGTTAGATCTCATAGGTTCATTGTATTTTGTTGTAGAAGGTCTTGCTTTTTCTTCTTTAACCGATGCCAGTTCTGTCATTGTAAGATCATTGATCGTTGATGAGTTCTTCCAATGCCCTTGAGCTGTTGGCATAGTTTTGGATAGTTTTTCCTTTCTTCACTTCCTTACGCAGCGAGACTACTTTGGCTTCTAATTCTTCCTTTTCTTGGTTGCTTTCTTCCAACTTCTTTTGAAGTGACTCTTCAATCCATTTGTGTTCTTCAACTTCAATTTTGAGACCTTGAACTTGTTCTTCAAGAGTATTGGAACGGATCTTCTCTGCCTTGAGCTCTTTTATAAGTTTGATTGCTTCCTTAAAAAATTCTTCTATGGTCAATCCTTCTTCTTCTTTGTTTGATACCTCTTGTTTATTGTGCTTGGCCATAAACAATACTCTCTCATTGGCTTCTTCTTCGCTGTCATTGTCTTCATCGGATGATGAGCTATCCTCTTTAGAGAGTAAGTTCCTTTTGGATCCTTGCTTGTTGAATTTATAAAAGCCTTTCTTTCCTTTTGAGTTGCCATCACTTATGTTCGGATATTTTGATGCGAAATGCCCAACCTCACCACAGCCGAAACATATCAATGGAAGTTTACCTTTGAATCTTCCTTTGCCAATTTTTAGTTTTCTCGTAAAGTAAGCATATTCTTCATCTGAAAGACCTTCTTCATCATCTCCCTTTTATTCACACTTGCAGGTGTATGTCTTTTCAATTGAAGGTTGTTTGTCCTTATTAGTTTTCTTAGATGCAACGAATGAGTTTCTAGATGCGAAGTACCCTCTTCTTCATCAAGTCTCATTTCATATGCTATGAGAACTCCATGTAATTCCTCTTTGTTGAATTTGTCCAGATTTGCACTGTATTCTAAGACCGATACCTTTGGGTTGAATCTCCTTGGTAATGTTCTAAGAAGTTTTCGTATAATAGTCTTCTCGTCAACTGGCTCTCCCAATCCTTCCAAAGTATTGGTTATTTCATCAACGTATTGGAAGTATGCAACAATGTTACAATCTTCTTTCATTTTGAGTATGCAACAATGTTACAATCTTCTTTCATTCTGAGTTGCTCAAATTTTGCTCTATAGATTTGAAGCTTTGCTTCTTTGACATTTGAGTCACTTGCATATATATTCTCAAGCTTGTCCCATATATTTTTGGCGGTTTTACAACCCAACACCTTATGATAAGCATTTCAATAAGTCCACTGATAATAATATTCTTTGCTTTTGCATCATTTACCAAATTCTTCTTACCTTGTTCATGTGCGGTTGATGTAAATCCATTTTGAACAGTGTCCCATACTTCGTAACCTTGCGCCAAGAGATAGACGTCCATTCTTCCTTTCCAGAGTGCATAATTATTTTCATTGAACAAAGGTACACCATTCTTGGTATGCTCCATGACCTCCTTCCAGTTGTTAAATTGCTATTGAAGGAACCAAGCTCTTATTCTAATTGTTGGAAATATTGGGGGGGGGGTAAATTAGTATTCCTTTCAATTAGAGCATTAGTTAATCTTCAATTATTATTAGTTTTTGTACAATGATAGCAGCAAACAAAATGAACACAAATGAACACAGTTTTTAAGGTGGAAACCCACTCCGAGACAAAAACCACCTAATGCTTTTCTAATAATTCTTTAATATTCAACTCCAATTGAAAATAAAGCTCCAACTTTCTAGAATCTAGAAAAACATTCTTCTCTAGCTCCCACTGGATGGACGCTCCAAGCCCGAGATTCTTCAGTAGTCAACTGAACGGATGCCCCAACACCCAATGAGCTACAACTCACCCTAGCACCACCCTACCACACTATAGAAGAATAAAAGAAGAATGGACTCCCGTACCAGGGAAAATGGTCCACTTTTCAATGATATAGAGTGATGTAGAAGAAGAAGACACACTAGACCATAACCCCAATTATGACACAACCACTTAATGATGATCCTAGACTTCCCGACACTGCGTCTTCAACTCTTGGAAAATAGACACTAGAACAATTTTTACAATAATGTATTTACAATGACTTAGTACAATGATATCTTTACAATGACTGTATGCAGTGCTGCCCACTTGAAAACTTCATGTGATGAACTTCTTGCTGTTGTTCTGCACCTTGGTTGCTGCTCTTGTCATGCTACCCTTTGTTGCACCTTGCTTTGCTTTGCTGCCCTAGAAAGTCTAGTCCTTTGCATCCCTTGACAACACATGATCTAGCTTTTTCTTGCCTTCTAGGAGCTCGATATTGAATCTAGTGTATCTCTGTTATTTTAAATCCCCAATATCTGATTTTCGATCTTGTAGTAGTCCTCTGAGTCGTCTTTCCAATGCCACAGGTTTGACCCAATTTGGATTCTTCAAGAGAGAGTTATGCCCAATCTCTCACAATGCCCTAGTTATGGACTGTTTCATTAGCGCGAACTTGTATGGCATGCCACGTGTCACTGTTTCTTCATTTCGCTCTGAAATTGATAGAGCGAAAACTACAGTCCGTGCACTGTCTGCCACACTTTACAGAATTCCAATCCGATACTCAGAGAGAGAGTTGTGACGATTTTCCCAAGGTTACTTCTTTGAGCTGAATTTCAGGAGCCTGCAAATACATTGACTTCCACAGATCATATCTTCGAAACTATTGCGCACCTTGATCTGAAATTTTCACAGGCGCTTTTTCAGGATTTCGGCTTCGCCTCATAAAAAATTCGGCTTCTGAACCTTCGTAGAAAAAAAGTTAGAGCAAAAATGCCACGATAACCTGTTTCAGATGGCGAAATCCCTTGCATAAGGAGGATATGAGGATCACAATTTATATAAATGCTTAGGTTGAGAGGGGCTTCAACAAGTAAACGTGGGAGGGATTTTAGGAGCTCAAAAAATATTAATTATGACTTTTCAATGACCCATGCCACAACCCCATGGGGTTTTAGCCCACTAACTGGGGTTACAGACTTCAAACATGAATATCTCTGAAACCGTGAAGAATTACGTGGCAGCCATATACCAACGGAAACAAATCGACAAGAATAAACCATCAAAAACATTCATGACCCAGAATATAGTAATTTGGTAGTTCAAAATTCCCATGCAATATTTGGGTAGCCCTTGGTGCTACTTGGGTTGACATCAATGACAACCGCTGATCAACACAATTTAGCGGGAGAGAAGCCGAGTTTCAGTTCCAGAGTCCAGGAAAGAGTTCCAGAAGGTCGGGAGACGGTTTCTCAAGCAATGGCAGACAAGATGGTTACATGAGTAGCTGATTCAGGCTTAGCGTGGCAGATACTGCGCTAGGGTGAAGTAGGCCAATGCAGAGATAGTTTGGACAACTCACTTGGAGCTGCAGTTAGAGCCCGAATTTGCCTGCAGGGTGAGGAAAATTCCTCACTAGAATTTTGTCTGTATTTTTCTCTGTAGGATTGCCAGATTTCGACATCCAGTTGTACTCATAAAATTTCTCTCACTGTTGCATAATAATAAAACCCTCAGCTGTTGCACCAGTTTTCCCACATCGGGTTTTCTTGGGGACAATTGTCCAAAAATAATGGTGTCATTTTATGTGTGTGTGTGTGCTAGTATTTTCTCAGTTTCTAGCGGTATTATTTATGCAGTTTTATTTGTGAGGGTTGTAGTGTGTTTATTTCGATGTTTCCATAGCAATAAGTTGAATAATTAATTTATTAGTTAGAAGAAATAATACAGTTACCGCAATAGGATTTCAGTTTTGAAATTTTTACAAAAACTCGGTCACAACTCTGGGTACCTCATCAACTGTCGACATCTCATCAATGGGTATATGCTCAACTATCTCCTTGCCAACCATGGCCCATTCAACTACTTTTTCATCTTTTGCCTTTATCCTCCTCATCATCCCTGCATAATTCCACTGAATTCCCTCTGATTTGTGCATGTCTCTTAGTTCACCAAACTCCCAAAAGGAGAGGGATGCCTTGAATGTCATGTCACAGTGATTAGTATACCCTCCATGTTGCTACCAATAACTCCACATCAGTTTCAATCATATCTTGCCATCTTGATGGATTAGCCATGCCTTTGAGCATAGTAGATTTGTTATATAATTGAGAATGGTTTTGATTCCCAATTGTGGTATGAATCAACTGCTCCCCCACATCAATCATCATTTGTTGCTTTCTAATCACCTCATTCAAGGTTATTGCCATGTTTGATTTTAACCTTTCTTTGGATCCCGTGATTTCTTAGCTTTTTATTATGGTCTTGTCATCACTTCGCTTAAGGCCCATAGCTGGCCAAGATCATGGCTTTAATACCATTGTAATATTGCTACTAGGAAATATTAAGTGATAACAACAAATAAAGCATAAACATGTAACCATAAAACTAACATACCAGCATAATGACAAATTACACCAAAAATTGTACCAAGAGCTGAGCCATTTTATTAACTGAGAAAACAAGGTACATATAAATAAAGAAGAGGGACTTGGGCTTGCTACAACAAGCTAGTCAAGTTCCAGGTGAAAATGGAGCTGACAAAGTGCTGGAAACTACTCTCCTCAAGTCTCTGTGCTGGCTCAGAATATTCTGCTACTATTGGCTAGAATAAAATTTGTGTTTCAACCCTCTAAACTGCTCAGAAAATTCCAGCAAATTAGTTGGAGCCTCTTCACAAGGAACCTAGAATAACCCAGAAAATCCTCACGGACCCAAGTGGTGGAAATGGTTTCAGAATGAACTACCCCCTTCTCTAATAATTTTTGCTGTTGGCTGCTGACTAGAACACTGACTTCTATAGAAATATTGCTCAAAAAATTATACAAAATTAACCCTAGAATCCTCTCACGAAACCCACAAAAACCTAGAAATGTTTTAAGGTGAATCTACTGGCTTAATTTTCCCTTGAGGTTTACCTCCAATCTCTAGGCCTTATTTCTCCACAATTCTTCTCCCTTCTTCTCTTGCACAAGCTAAGTTGGAAACCCCTTATGTACTTCCAAATGAAGAGAATTCAGTCTCTTAGATTTGTTGCTCTATATCCTTGCAAAATCAACACAAAATTCCCGACTCCAATTAGGAAATTCCTCCTGCAAATAACCCAGACTCCAACTCGCAGTATGTTGGACCACAATGAATAACTTGAATTGCCTCTACGCTCGGAAAATACGCAGAGCTGGAAATACTGTTGTCAATGAAGCTCTATGAAATCCCAACAATGGACTCTCCGAATTCCCAACTAGGGAGGCACTCAAAGTCCTCCGAAGATGGGGTGGAATCCCGCCTGGAATTCCTTTGCTAAACAACACTCTACCCTTGCGCTAAACAACTCCAAGAAAAAATGAAGTGTTAAGTGTAATAGTCAAAAGATGATCCACAAAATGTGTCCGTCTTATATTTTCTCACCATCCTTCTAGACTCCTTTTAATATTATTTTATTGGTGAGGGCCATTTTCCACTTAGTTACTTTTTCCACCATTTTAATAAAATAATGATTTCTCGCAAGTGTAATTTTCCTTTTTCTGGTGTTCCTTATGACATGGTTATGATGGACTTTTAGAGTTGGGGGCAAATAGGTCATAGGTGTAGATTGATGTCATTAGAAGGCCCAGGGGATTTGGAGGGGTTTTGAGGAGTTTCTATGAGGTTTGATGACATTTGCTTCGTATATTCCATCATCCGCACAGTTTTCATTTCATTCCGGTGCATTCTGACAAGTTTCAAAAAACAACGTTATTATTGGGTCTGACTCAATTATTTACGCTTAAGGTGGTATTCAGGGAGGAATACTTGACAAAAAACCTTAGTGTAATAGCTCATTGGAACATAAATGAGAAGATCTGTTGATTTATGGTAGCATCGAATGTGCTCTAGCCTTGTAATTTTGTATACAGGCTAAGACACATGTATTCCATAATACCCAGAAATGGTTTTGGAAAATTCCACTTAGAGGTGGTTTAATTAAATTAATGAATCGCTTTTTAATGTTTTCCTAAGTCTAAACTTAGGGAGACTGATTAATTAAAGGGTATTAATTAAACTAAGTGTGAATCTTAAAGATAAAGTCATGGATCACCTCCAAGTTAATCTTAGCCCTTGATTATGCTTTAATCTTGGCCGTTGAAGAGTCAACAGAAGAATATAAGGAGGGTGAGGGGCCTATGGAAAATACATTAGATGGAGAAAGAATCAAGAGATCGATTTCTTTAGCCAAAGGAAGAATCGAAGTGGTTCTCGACTGAAGAGAGGGGAAGGTGAAATCTCCAAGAGGGAGAATTTCTGAAGGATAAAGAGTGCAGGAAGAGAAGTTAGAAAGGAGCCATAGCAGTAGCGCAGAGATATCCAAGCATCAGTTACGTTGAGCCAGCGCAGAGCAGCAGAGGGAGTTTCGATTTCAGTTGGAGAGACAGTTGAGAGTTCATCCAGGATTCAAAGGGCATTTTTGGAAGAGGAGAAAACTCTAGTCTCACACAACAGTGAGCACCAAGGTAGCCACAACGAGCAACAGCAGCAGTGACGTAGTGACAGCGTGAGTGACATAGTCACTGCACAGAAATCACGCAGAGCCACTCAGTGTGGGTGCAGGTCAGTGCCGAAACTTCGTGGTAAAGTGAGAACTCTCTCACTAAGTCTATTCTCATCAGATTTCTTCAGGTGATTGATTGATAATTACAATCACACATTTGTACTCAAAATTTCTGCATAATAAAGAAACCCTCAGATCTACTGCACTGGTTTTTCTGCATTGGGTTTTTCTGGGGACAATTGTCGAAAAATAATGGTGTCTATGTGTGAATACTTGTGCTATTTCTTTTATGTTGTTTATTGATCGTGAAGTCTGCAACGTATTTTATTTTTTTATTTAACATAGTGAAATGTTAAATAATTGTATTTGAGAATGCAATAGAAGAAATATAATAAGTTGCTGTAGTAGGATTCTACATTACTGAATTTTCACATGGTATCAGAGCTGTCAGATCCAAAGGAAGCAGGGTCAGGGAAGAGACTGCGCAAACCAGAAGCTTCAGAGGGGACGCAACACAAAGAAGAGAAAGCACAGATAAGTATGACAAACTTAGATGTTTTGTCCTCTGGGTTAAAAGAGGATTGTGCATGCCTGTCAAGTTCAACATCTGCAGGAATCTGGTATATTGATAGCAAGGCTTCAGCTCATATGATTGGAGTACGAGAATACTTCTCGAGCTATAGGGAGGAGTAGATGAACTTCCAAATCACTATGGGGAATAACACGAAATGCACTCCAGTTGGGAGAGGATATGTAGTGTTTCAGATGGAAGTCGAAACCAGTGTCAAGGTCACATATGTACTACATGTGCTAGGGCTTGGGATGAATCTAATCTCAGTATCCCAGTTGCAAGACATAGGGTATGACATACACTTTATCGGGAAGAAAGTATATGTCAAGCATCCTAGTTGGAAGAAAACAAGGCAGATCGGAGTTAGAAGCAATAGACTATACAGGTTGCAACTTGAAACTCCGATGGCACTAATTAGTAGTAATGTTGAAGACAAGAAAGGGTTGAATTAACTATGGCATAGAAGAATGGGGCACTTGCACCGCGGTGCATTGAAATGCTTAGAGAAATAGTTGACGAAGCACCTGTTCTCACCACGAAGCATGATGATGTATGTCGAGGATGTGTACTTGGGAAGTACGCTAAGGAAGCCTTTCCTAGAAGTGAAAACAGGACAACAAGCATATTAGGATTGATACACTTAGATATATGTGGAGCAATGTCCACTAACGCTCTCAAAGGTGGCAAATATTTTGTTACATTCATTGATGATCACTCGAGGAAAACCTGGATCTACTTCTTGAAGAGAAAAGATGAAGTCTTTGAAAAGTTCAACGAATTCAAGGCTCTTGTTGAAAATATGATGGGGAAGAAAATCAAGACATTGTGTTTAGATAATGGTGGAGAATACATAGATGGAGAATTCACAGATTTCTGCGCGAAGGAGGGCATTAGGAGAGAGTGGACTATGCCATACAATCTCGAACAGAATGGTGTGGCAGAATGGAAAAACAGGACATTTGTAGGCGCAACCAAGGCCATGTTATTTGACCTTGATTTGCCCAGATATTTATGGGCTGAAGCCTACAATACGTCAATGTACATCCAGAACAGGACTCCTCATAGAGCATTGAGGAAGAAGACTCCTTAAGAGGTTTTCACAGGAAAGAAACCAGAGGTAGGGCATCTTCGGATATTTGGTAGCATGGCATACTGTCATGTACCAAGTGAGAAGAGAAGTAAGTTTGATCAAACTGCAGAAAGGGGGTTTCTTGTAGGATATAGTGAAGTCTCCAAGGCATACATGATCTTTATTCCCAGCAGTAGGAAAGTTGTGATAAGACGTGATGTTAAGTTCATGGAGGATAGAGCTTTTCAGAAATCACCTGATATGCCGACAGAGAATCAAACTGCAGAAGTTCCCTAGGTCCAAGAGCAGCAGGGGCACCAAGGAGAATAGACAGAAAGGCAGAATTTGGTACGCAGTACAGGTACTAACGTTTTCTTAGAAGAGGATCAGGAGGATACTCAGTCTGAGGAACAACCAAATCAAGAGGAAGAGTTGAGAGAGCAACATTCCACCAGTGGTTGGATCAGCAGGGAAGCTCAATAGATACTGAGGGATGCAGAAAACTTTATTTGGACTCCTAGGAATGGGAAGAGGCAGCGTAGACCCCCCAATAGGTTCCAGGCTTTGGTTGCTCAAGTAGAGGAACCCTCCAGTTTTAGGAAGCTGTTCAGGACTAGGTATGGGTAGATGCCATGATAGAGGAGTATGCCTCTATCATGGCAAATGATGTCTGGGAAGTTGTAACCAGACCTCAGAGCAGATCAGTGGTTGGATCACGATGGATCTACAAGATCAAATACGCTGTAGATCGTAGCGTAGAAAAGTATAAGGCAAGGTTTGTGGCAAAAGGGTATGCTCAGAAGGAAGGCATTGACTATGAAGAGACCTTCGCACTAGTTGTCAGATATACCTCCATCCAGACTGTTGTATCCTTAGCAGCGCAGATGGAATGGTAGATTCATCAAGTGGATGTCAAGACAATGTTCTTGAATGGAGAGATTGAGGAAGAGGTATATATTGAAGAATGAGAGGGTTTTGAGACTGCTGAAAGGAAGTTTCATGTATGTCGATTGAAGAAGGCCCTGTATGGGCTCAAGCAGGCTTCGAGAGCATGGTATGGTCGAATAGATAGCTATTTGCAAAAAATGGTGTTTTCAAGAGTGACGCAGATCCCAATCTCTACTATTTATTGGTGGAAGATGAGCCATTAGTATTAGTACTATATGTAGATGATCTATTTCTCACTGGATCATCTAGGTTCATCAAGGATTGCAAACAGAATCTAGAGGTTGAATTTGACATGGAGGATATGGGGTTGATTCATTACTTCCTAGGATTGGAAGTCTATCAGAAGGATGGAGATATCTTCATGGGTCAGGATATGCCTTCGAAATTCCAAAGAGGTTCAGAATGCAGGAGTGCAAGCCCATGGCCACACCCATGATCACAAATTGGAAAAAGACAGATGCATCAGAAGACGCAGAAGTAGACCCCAGTGCCCACCTTATACAGACAACTCATCGGGTCATTGATGTATCTGGTTAACGCTAGACCAGACATTTGCTTTGATGTCAACACTCTTAGTCAGTTCATGATGGAACCCAAAAGAGTGCACTGGGTAGCAATAAGGCACGTGCTGAGGTATGCACGAGGAACAGTCAGATTTGGTATAAGGTATGGCTAAGGAGAGGATGTCAGACTTAGTGGATTCACAGATGTAGATTGGGCAGGAAGCTTAGTTGACAAGAAAAGTACCTCTGGGTACTGTTTCAGCGTTGGACCAGGGATGGTGTCCTTAGTGTAGCAATAAACAAAAGTTAGTAGCATTGAGCACAACTGAAGCAGAGTGCATGGAAGCTAGTACAGCTACGTGCGAAGCCATCTGGCTTTAGAAACTTCTTGTGAGTCTATTCAGGAGTAGGATGGCACCGACTAGCATTTACTGTGACAATCAGAGTTGTATCAAACTCTCTGAAAATGCAGTATTTCATGATTGGTCCAAACATATAGACACCATGTGTCATTTTATCAGAGACTGTGTTTAGCGTGGGGCAGTGCAACTCCAGTACATTCCCACAAGAGAATAGACAACAGATATACTAACCAAAGCTCTGGGGAGGATTAAGTTCCCTTAGTTCAGGGAACAGTGGTATATGTCTGAAAATCCATTTCAGTAGTCGATGAATCTTCAACGCAGTTGAAGGAGGGAGTTGCAATATAGTAGTAGTTGGCAGTGGCATGCAGAGTCAGCCGCATTATAGTTGAAACATTTGTGCAGTGTTGGTGAGCAGCATCAACAACACAGCAGCAGGTGTTACAGGGGTCAGAGCAGCATAGTGAGTGTCTTGCTAGAGCACTTTCCTTGCTAAGAGGGAGTGTTGATTTATGGTAGCATCGAATGTGCTCTAGCCTTGTAATTTTGTATACATGCTAAGACACATGTATTCCATAATATCCAGAGATGGTTTTGGAAAATTCCACTTAGAGATGGTTTAATTAAATTAATTAATCGTTTTTTAATGTTTTCCTAAGTCTAAACTTAGGGAAACTGATTAATTAAAGGGTATTAATTAAACTAAGTGTGAACCTTCTAGATAAAGTCATGGATCACGTCCAATTTTATCTTAGCCCTTGATTATGTTTTAATCTTGGCTGTCGAAGAGTCAACAGAAGAATATAAGGAGGAGGGTGAAGGCCCTATGGAAAATACATCAGATAGAGAAAGAATCAAGAGATTGATTTCTTCAGCCAAAGGAAGAATCAAAGTGGTTCTCGACTGAAGAGAGGGGAAGGTGAAATCTCCAGGTGGGAGAATTTCTGAAGGATAAAGAGTGCAGGAAGAGAAGTTAGAAGGGAGCCATAGCAATAGCGCAGAGATATCCAAGCATCAGTTACGTTGAGCCAATGCAGAGCAGCAGAGGGAGTTTCGATTTCAGTTGGAGAGATAGCTGAGAGTTCATCCAGGATTCGGAGGGCATTTCTGGAAGAGGAGAAAACTCTAGTCTCACACAATAGTGAGCATCAAGGCAGCCACAACGAGCAGCAGCAGCAGTGACGCAGTGACAGCGTGAGTGACGTAGTCACTGCACAGAAATCACGCAGAGCCACTCAGTGTGGGTGCAGGTCAGTGTCGGAACTTCGTGGTAAAGTGAGAACTATCTCAATAAGCCTATTCTCATCTGAATTCTTCAGGTGATTGATTGATAATTACAATCACACATTTGTACTCAGAATTTCTGCATAATAAAGAAACCCTCAGATCTGCTGCACCGGTTTTCCCGCATTGGGTTTTTCTGGGGACAATTGTCCAAAAATAACAGTGTCTATGTGTGAATACTTGTGCTATTTATTTTATGTTGTTTATTGATCGTGAACTGTTTAGCATATTTTATTTTGTTATTTAACACAGTGAAATGTTAAATAATTGTATTTGAGAATGCAATAGAAGAAATATAATAAGTAGTTGCAGTGGGATTCTACATTACAAAATTTTCACATGGTATCAGAGCTATCAGATCCGAAGGAAGCAAGATCAGGGAAGAGATTGCGCAAACCAGAAGCTTCAGAGGGGATGCAACACAGAGAAGAGAAAGCACAGATAAGTATGAGAAACTTAGATGTTTTGTCCTCTAGGTTAAAATAGGATTGTGCATGCCTGTCAAGTTCAGCATCTGTAGGAATTTGGTATATTGATAGCAGGGCTTCAGCTCATATGACTGGAGTATGAGAATACTTCTCGAGCTATAGGGAGGAGCAGAGGAACTTCCAAATCACTATGGGGAATATCATGAAATGCACTCCAGTTGGGAGAGTCGTAGTGTTTCAAACGGAAGCCGAAACCAGTGTCAAGGTCACAGATGTACTACATGTGCCAGGGCTTGGGATAAATCTAATCTCAGTATCCCAGTTGCAAGACAAAGGGTATGACATACACTTTATCGGGAAGAAAGTATATGTCAAGCATCCTAGTTGGAAGCAAACAAGGCAGATCGGAGTTAGAAGCAACAGACTATATAGGTTGCAACTTGAAACTCTGATGGCACTAATCAGTAGTAATCTTGAAGACAAGAAAGGGTTGAATTAACTTTGGCATAGAAGAATGGGGCACTTGCACTGCGGTGCATTAAAGATGCTCAGAGAAACAGTGGACGAGGCACCTGTTTTCACTACGGAGCATGATGATGTATGCCGAGGATGTGTACTTGGGAAGTACGCTAAGGAACCCTTTCCCATAAGTGAAAATAGGGCAACAAGAATATTAGGATTGATACACTCAGGTATCTGTGGACGAATGTCCACTAACGCTCTCAAAGGTGGCAAATATTTTGTTAGAATGCACCGGAATGAAATGCAAACTGTGCGGATGATGGAATATACGAAGTGTATGCCATCGGACCTCGTAGAAACTCCTCAAAACCCCTCCAAAAGCCCCTGGGCCCGCTGATTACATGAATCTGCACCTATGACTGTCTGCCCCCAACTCTAAAAGTGTATCCTAACCATGTCATAAGGAACACTAGAAAAGGGAAAATTACATTGTCGAGATATCATTATTTTAATAAAATGGTGAAAAAGTAACTAAGTGGAAAATGACCCTCACCAATAAAATAATATTAAAAGGAGTCTAGAAGGATGGTGAGAAAATATAAGAGGAGGGACTCATTTTGTGGATCATCTTTTGATTATTACACTTGACACTTCATCTTCTCTTGGAGTTGTTTAGCGCAAGGGTAGAGTATTGTTTAGCAAAGGAATTCCAGGCGGGATTCCACCCCATCTTCGGAGGACTTTGAGTGCCTCCCTAGTTGGGATTTCATAGAGCTTCATTGACAACAGTATTTCCAGCTCTGCGTATTTTCCGAGTGTAGAGGCAATTCGAGTTATTCATTGTGGTCCAACATACAGTGAGTTGGAGTCTGGGTTATTTGTAGGAGGATTTTCCTAGTTGGAGTTGGGAATTTTGTGTTGATTTTGCAAGGATATAGAGCAACAAATCTATGGGACGGAATTCTCTTCACATGGAAGTACATAAGGGGTTTCCGGCTTAGCTTGTGCAAGAGAAGAAGGGAGAAGAATTGTGGAGAGATAAGGCCCAGGGATTGGAGGTAAACCTCTGGTTAGATGTGAGTTTCAGTGACCTGAGGAGACATGGTGGCCAATTTACCCTTTTCCCGCATTAAAAAAATATTAATTGAAATAAAAGAGGGAAAGGTGCTCCATGATTAAAATAATAATAAAATATGAGGTTCTAGATGTTGATTTTTGGGGTAGCATCGGATGTGCTCTAGCTTCGAAACTTTGTGGAGCGGCTATAACTCATGAGATCTCCAAGACCTAGAAATCATTTGGAGAAATTCCACTCGGCTTAAGTTTCAAATAATTAATTATTTTAATGGAGACCCTAAGTCTAACTTAGGGAAATTAAATAATTAAAGTGAATTAATTTAAACATGTGAGTGAGAATGTTCTAAGTGACGAGGATCAAGTCTTTTCTAATCTTAGCCGTCGATTAGAGATTAGATCATGACTATTAAATGTTCAACATGAAAAGTATTAAAGGAAGGCTTGGGGTCAGTTGGAGAATACACACATAGCGATAGCACTTGAGTTAAGTCGAAGTTCTGGGGCACGATTTGCTTAGAATTTTCGAGTGAGCTTGCAGTGCAGCGAGGGGCAAATCGACAGAGGGATTTCAGATCCAAGGTCGAGAATACAATAGCAGAGAGGCAGATCCGTACCACAAAGTAGCGCAGGCTAAGGAGGGGTGACGTAGAGGCAGCGTAAGCCCAACAAGGGTGACGCAGAGCTAGAAGGGCTCACGCAGAGAGACACAAAGTCGAAAAAGGATGATGTAGTGACTCAGAGAGCTGCGCTGGGGTTTCAGTTGGCCAGATAGGGCTCGTATTTAGCAGATGCAGATGGGGTGACGCAGCCACAGTGAAGGGTGATGTAGTGATTAGTTAGGCACCTGTGGGGTTCTTCATCCTTAGTTGAATTGACCATATTATCTATCTTCGAAGATAGAGGTGCTTTTGCTGGGATTTTCTCTGTTGGGTAAACCACAACTACTACCTTAGATTTTATTTAGATTTCTGCATAATAATAAAACCCTCAAGAGCTGCTGCACTGGTTTTCCCGCATTGGGTTTTTTCGGGGACATTTATCCGAAAAATCTTGTGTGTCCTTTGTCGAATGTGCTTAATTCTTCAGTACTTGATCTGTATGTATGTGTAGGCTGCAGTGTGTTTACTTCAATGTTTTCTGAATATTTCTGAAAATAACTTGTTAAATTAAAAACACAAGTAGGAGAAGTAAACCATATTTCTGCAGTAGGATTTATGTAATAAGGATTTAGAAATTTTCACATGGTATCCGAGCTATTGCAGACCAGGGAGAGCTGAAGCCATCAACGAAGAGGCGAATTTTTTTTATTTGCCACAGGAAGGCAGCTGTGACAGCACAGATCCAGGAAAAGGTAGCGCAGCACCAGAGGGACAATGCAGAGCCCAGGAGGGGTGACGCAGAGCCTGTCTAGCTCACGCAGAGGCTCATGCAGACCCAAAGGGGTGACACAAAGCCAGTCTAGCTCACACAGAGCTGACGTAGAGCCTCACGCAGGCCCAGGAGGGTGATACAGTCCAAGAGGAGGTGACACTGTGCCAGTTGCCGTGGCTGGAAGTGCAGTTTGGTTCTTCGAAGTTGCTGGTGGGGCATTGTTTCAGCGGGTGCAGAACAATGTCTAACAGGGTTGACAAAGTAGGGGAAACAGTTCCTCAACAGACTTTCTGTTGAGATTTGTGGAGTGTTAGGGTAGCTTCAGATGTGCTCTAGCTCCCAAACTTTGTGGAGGGACTAGAGTACATGAGATCTCCAAGACCCAGAAAGGGATTTGAGAAATTCCATCAGGTTTAAGAGAAAAATAATTAATTAATATTTTAATTAAGGACCCTAAGTCTAACTTAGGAAATTTAAATATTAAAGGTAATTAATTTAAATATGTGATGGAAATGACTTAAGTCACACGAATCAAGCTTTCTTTTAATCTTAGCCGTCGAATCAAGATTAGATCACGACCGTTGGTTTCCCAACGAGAAAAGTATAAAGGAAAACCTTGGGGTTAGTTGGAGAACACACACAGAGAGTCATAGCACTGAGACTAAGCTGGAATTCTAGGGCGTGGTTTGCTAAGAATTTCCAGAAGTGTTTAAGCTACAACGAGGGGTAGTATTGGCCAAGGGGATGATCTGGTCCCAGAGCCAAGAGTCAGCAAGAGGCAGAGAAGTAGCAACCAGAGTAGCCCAGAGGGAGGAGAGGTTACGCAGCCGCTGTGCAACGCAGAGGGTTTCAGCCGCTACGCAGGCCCAAAAAGGGTAGTGTAGAGGCAGCAGGAGGCCATCAGGGACTAAGGAGGGCCAACCAGGGAAGTGTAAGGACCGCGTCACCTAGTCTGAGGTTACACAACCCTCTCCTGAGCAGCGCAGGGGCATCAGAAGGCTGCAAAGCTGAATCAAAGGGTTTCAGAGCAGCGCTGGGGTTTCTAGAGGCTAAAAGGGGCTGAGTTTTGTAAGTCCCATTTGAGGGTATGAATTAGTCCAGTTTTTCATCTCCAAAATAGAGGTATTGCTGCAGATCTTATATTTCTCTGTCGGGTTAACCATTAAGGTGCCTAGATTTGCTGTACTTAGATTCCACTTAATAATATAAACTCTCCAGCAACTAGAAGACCAGTTTTCCTATATTGGGTTTTTCCGGGACAGTTGTCCAGAAAATCTTGTGTGTCATTGTCTATGTGCATGTATTTAGTTTTAGATCTGTATCTGTGAAGAACTGTTAATGTGGTTACTTCGATGTTAGTGCTGAAATTTCAGATTAATAACTTGATTAAGTAGGAGAAGTATAACCATATTTAACAGTAGGGTTTATGCATAAGTAATATTCAGAAACTTTCACATGGTATCAAAGCGATTGCAGATCTAGCTTGATCACCAACAAGAAGGCTGAAGAATCCTTGCTGCAGAAAGCAACAAAGAAAGCAGCAACAACCGCAAAAAGCCAGACGAGAGAGGACAGCGTAGTAGAAGAGGGAAGCAGAGTTACGCAGAGGCCAGAGTGACGTAGTCCCCACGTAGGCCCACGTACTTACTGCGCAGAGGTAGCGTAGAGACAATGCGGAGATTGTCTGCTCACGTAGAGGCTAGCCAGGGTGACGCAGTCTTGAGGCTGTGGCTGATTTAGAGTACCAAAAGTAGCGCTGTAGAGCTTCAGTAGTTGCTGGTGGGGTTAAATTTCTGAAGGTGCAGAAATTAGCCTGAGCACTAGTTGACAAAGAGTGGGAGAAGAACAACTTCTCAAAGGATTTCCAGCCAAAGAAATCTGCAGTTTGATCAGAGGACCGAAGAGCGCTGATTCGTTGTGATTTGGCAGACTTCCAAGAGAGGAAGTCAGTTGTCAGAGGGAGCAGAGGGTGCCTTTCTCACTGAGGACCCTAGATCCGAGTGTCTAGCATAGACAGAAGGATTAGTTCCGACAGATTTGCTGAGCAGATGGCACCTCATCGACTACGTGATCAGCATAGGATGGATAGTCTGTCCAACTTTGCAGTCTTGAAGGCTAGAATCCTGGTAGTCATGGAGGCATACGGTCTGAGGGAGCATGTAGAGAAAGTCCTGGCCACACCAACTGATGCGAAGCTCCTGGAGAAGCATGAAGGAGCAGCGGCACACGCTAAGCGCTTCATCATGGATGGTGTCAAAGATCATGCAGTGCCTCACATAGCCAAGAAGACAACGACTCATCATATGTGGGTGGCTTTGACCTCACTATATGAAGGAAGATCCATCCAGAGGATAATGCTTCTGGAGAATCAGATGAGGTTATTCATGATTGCCAAGGGGGAAGAAACCGAACCTTTCCTTTTCAGATTACAGGCGATCAGAAATCAGTTGATTGCCATGGGAGTGAAAGTGGAGGATGATGTGATGGTGAGGACTGCACTCAATGTGGTCACCAAGGACTGGGAAAATTTTGTGCAAAGTATCTTGGGCAAAGCGGACCTTCCCAACTAGGACAGTATGTGGGCGATCCTCCATCAAGAAGAACTCCGTCGGTTCACCAAGAGATAGTACAACATTAGATCAAGTAAGGTGAAGAAGGAAGAGGAAGAAGATGCAACTTTGGCATGAAAGAGGCAGCAAGGGAGGAAGAAGCGTGATCTATCAAAGATCAAGTGTTTCCAGTGCGGTGAACTAGGACATTTCGCCAACAATTGTTCTCAGAAGAAGAAGGACAAGGAAGCTTCTACTTCCAAGGCTGCTGTGGCAGACGATGGCTCCGAAGATGACATAGCCATGAGCGCTCATGAACTCTGAAAGTGGGGCGATATGGATCTGTAGAGTAGCTACAGAGTGGTGGCAGGATACTTGAATAGCCCAACTCTTGGATCACATACGAGCTACGGGAGCCTTAAGACAGTGGCGGGACAAGTGGAGCAGTGGGTGCAGAGAGTCACAGATGGAGCAGAGGTAAATTTGGGTGCTGAGAGGGAGCAGTGCAGTGCAGATGTAGCAGCAGCGTGGCAGCGCAACGCAGAGGGGTTGATGTGACTTCAACAGCGCAGTGCAGGCTGGCTTACATAGAGCAGAGCTGCAACAACGTAGAGGTTTCAGGAGGACAATGCAACACAACAGTAGTGTAGGGGATTTTAGTGCAGGGGTTGATGTGACTTGAGCAGCACAGAGGAGGTGTTCTTACGTAGTGCAGAGCTGTAGCTGTGCAACAGTCTTTAGATGATAGCGCAAAGCAGTAGCCTATGGAGCTTCAGTGATGTGGATGCAACCCAACTGACTTGTCTGTCAAAGATTGAGCAGGAGTTTTTAGTTGTTTCTCTCAGCGATTGAGTTGCAGTGCAGCAGTTGGCAACACGATGCAGCAGATTGAAGTAGTGTTGTGCTAGAGCACTTTCCTCGCAAAGAGGGAGTGTTGAGATTTGTGGAGTGTTGGGGTAGCTTCGGATGAGCTCTAGCTCCCAAAAATTGTGGAGGGACTAGAGTACATGAGATCCCCGAGACCCAGAAAGGGATTTGAGAAATTCCATCCGGTTTAAGAGAAAATTAATTAATTAATGTTTTTAATTAAGGACCCTAAGTCTAACTTAAGAAAATTAAAATATTAAAGGTAATTAAATTAAACATGTTATGGAAATGACTTAAGTCACACGGATCAAGCTTTTTTTTAATCTTAGCCATCGAATCAAGATTAGATCACGGCCGTTGGTTTCCCAACGAGAAAAGTATAAAGAAAAGGCTTGGGGTTAGTTGGAGAACACACACACGGAGGCAGAGCACTGAGACTAAGCTGGAATTCTAGGGTGTGGTTTGCTAAGAATTTTTAGAAGTGTTTCAGCTTCAGCGAGGGGTAGTATTGGCTAAGGGGATGATCTGATCCTAGAGCCAAGAGTCAACAAGAGGCAGAGAAGCAGCAACCAGAGCAGCGCAGAGGGAGAAGAGGCTATGCAACAGCTACGTAGCAGGGCCCAAGGGGCCAAGGGTTGGGTTCAAGAGAGCCACGAGATTCTCCGAGCTCTCAAGAACAATTTTCAAGTAGCCCAAAATCAACAAAAGATATATGCCGATAAGCACAGGGTGGAGAGACAGTTTGAGGTTGGAAACATGGTTTATTTGCGCCTGCAACTGTACAGACAATATTCACTCAAGCAAAAAGATGCAGAAAAATTGCAGCCTCGATTTTATGGACCTTACCGGGTGGTGTGGCGAGTTGGTGAGGTGGTTTATGAGCTGGAGGTGATTTCTGAGAGCCAGATTCATAATGTTTTTCACATCTAATGCCTGAAGAATGCATTGGGGCAACAGGTAGTAGTGGCAGCAGAGTTGCCTCCATTGGATGATGAGGGGCGTTTGGTTTTGACACCAGAGTTGATGTTGGATACCCGAGAGAGGAGATTGAGGAATAGGGTGGTTCAGGGGCATTTGGTCAAGTGGAAGTATTTGCCGGAGGAGGATGCCACATGAGAGAATGAGCATAATTTACAACCTCTAGTTTTACAGTTGCTTGGGGTCAAGCAACATCTTGGAGGGGAGGACCGTAATGTCACTTCCTAAATTTTCCTAATCTTTGGAAAATACATTTTGTCCTTTTTGAATTAAATAATATAAAGTACCTTTTTGTGCTAATATAGGAAATATAGAAGGAAATGAATAAATTAAGTTGCTAGTGGAGGATGGGACCCACAAGGATAGAGTATTGGGGGAAGAAAGAAAATCGTTTTCCCTTGGGAAAATTGAAATGAATGGAGGGTTCCACGATTTTGCATGGCTAGCACTTATAAAAGGAAGGTTTGGAGAAGGCTTAGGCACCATTTGCATATTCAAAATTTTTGTATTGCCTTAGTTGTTTAGCTGAGCCAAACACTGTGCTGCTTAGCACAGGATCTTCCGAAGGAGAGAAGCTCACCCCTTCTCCGATGGACTTCGAGTGCCACTCAAGAAGGGTTTATTCAATCTTTTGTGATCCAGAGAGGCAACATCATAGATCCCACACATTCTTGGAGCAGCTGGGACACAGTGAGGAATTGAGACTGTGCAGTAGAGGGAGTCAGTGGTTGTGGGAGAGCTGGGTTGTGAAGGAAATCTTTCGGAGCAGCCATTGAAGGAGTCATTGGTGGATTTTAGGAGTGCTACAGTAGCTTCAGTCCCTGAGAGACCAACTACACGCAGTCCCTATCATTCTTACTTCAGAAACTGCGCCACTCACTTAGTGACTGCGTAGTCATTGGAGGACAACATTTAGTTGGAGTATTTTTTGGATGTGTTTTGGGTTGAGGAGCTAGAGGATTGGTTGGAGATATATTTCAGGAGTTTTTTTGGTGTTTTTTGGAGTTCAGGGTCCAATTTTGAAGATTGGAATTTGGGGCAAATCTTTCTAGGTTTTTCTGGGCTTTGGGCAAGGATCACCTTCCAAAATTCCTAGAATTTTCTGAGCATTTTCAGTGGGAAAATATAGTACTGAAGTCAGCTAGCAGTTGCAGAAACTGGGGACAATGTAGTATTTAGAGCAGTTTGTTGCAACAATTGTATCATTTTGACATTGTTCACTTGAGGCCTATAGCTTGCCTTGTGCAAGCCTAGGTGCACATCTTCCATCTTATATTGTACTCCAGCCATCTATATTAATAAAATTTGGTGTTCCGGGCATATTTATTGTACTTGTGTTGCTAAATCAAATTTTTGTGTTAAAATTTATTTAATGTGTTTGTTATTACTGTAAATTTTTTGTTTGGAATATTACATCGGTCTAAAACACTAAGCTGCTGATAGTTTGTTTGGGTAAAGAACGATGGAGTCTTGCCTAGGGCGAAGAGGCTAGGTATATGGTGCAAAAATTGTAAAGGTGGTTGTAGTTGAAGTGTATGTTGAGATTTTGTGTATGTGGGGTAGCATCAATTGTGCTGTAGGTCCCAAATTTTGAGAAGGGACTAGAGTACACTTGATCTACAAGACCCAGAAATTGATTTGGGAAATTTCATCTGGTTTAGGAGATATTAAATTGATTAATTATTTTAATCTATTTCTTAAGTTAAAACTTAGGAAAATAAAATAATTAAAGTGAATTTAATTAAACATGTGATGAAATTGTCGTAAGTCACATGGATCAAGCTTTCTTTTAATCTTAGCCATTGATTAAAGATTTAATCTTGGCCGTTGATTTATCAACGAGAAAAGTATAAAGGATGGGTTAGTCATTTACAAGAAATCCAAACATAGCGTAGCACCCAATATTCATGAGATTCTAGGCGGTTGTAAGAATGCTAAGTGTTTCAATGGCAAGAGGGGGGAATTTAGGATCATATTGTGATGATCCGATCCTTGTGGTAGAGTACACAAGAAGCAAAGAAGAGATCAGGAACACAACACAAGAGAAGACAGACGACAAGAGGCAGTAAATAACAGCAACATCAAGGACAACATACCCTGGTGGAAACCTTCGAAGGGTTATGCAGACCCTGGGGCAAAGAGGAAGGACCTGTCACCTGGGCTAGTAACGGATTTCCAGCGATGGCACCGAGCATTTGGAAGTCACCAAGAGGTCATTGCGAATTATTCTTTCTTAAAAGCGTATCAATTTATCAGTTTCTAGGCCTAGATCTGGCTGAGTTCTGTAAATCCCGTTTGAGGGTGTGGATCAGTCAGTATTGTTGGTCTTAGATCAGCCAAGTGCTGTAGATCTAGAGTTTTATCTGTAGGGTTTTCCAGATTTGGAACCCAGAGTTGTGTATTCAGAAATATTCTTAATAATAGAGCCCGCCAGCAGCTAGAGACCGGTTTTCCCACATTGGGTTTTTCCGGGGGCAGTTTGTCCAGAAATAACTGTCACTTTGTCTATGTGTGCATGTGCTTATTCTAGATCTGAATTGGTAGAGATTTGTTATGTGTTTTTCTTTGATGTTAACTTGAATTTATTCAGTTGATAACTTGTATAAGTAGGAGAAGCTTAACTGGATTAACAGAAATAATTTCTGCATAAGAATTAGGATTCAAAAATTTCTATAGTGTATTAATGGAGAAAATTGTTGTATTGCTGGTGCGATTTGGGAAGCCAAGCAATTTCGATGGATTGTTGCGCACAGAGTTCGACTAGACAAGGGTCCGATTGGGAGCGTATTGTCTCAGTCAACATATTTCGGTGTTGTGGCGGTTGAGATATTGTGCACAATTATTTATGGTGCAGTTTGGTTGTAGTTGGATGTGCATGAAAAGAGTCAAGATTGCTGAGTCACATTCAAAGCAGAGTTAGGTGTGTAATCGAGACGATAGATTCTTTAGTTTTCTAAATCCGTGGCGGAATTATGTTGAGTAGAACGTTGCATGGCCACGATCCACTTGCCGCCTCACCTGTAGATGTTCTAAGCATGACCATGGTTGAGCTACCTAATGTTGTCACATCAAATCCCCTTTTAGCAGTTGAACCAATCGAAGTGGCATCCTGTAACAACGAAAATTTGGTATACCGTAATGCAAGGGAGACAAAGAAGAATCCACGAGAAGTTTGGCATGTGGTCACACGCCATTGACAGGAGCGGAGTTATTGGTTGTATCAGCATGCAATCCCTTGAACGCCCCGGGTGAATATTTCCATCATGGACAACAAGAAGGACGAGCTGCACCGAGTCAACATTTTTATAAGCAAGTCCTACCTGAAGTACGCCTGAAAACAAGCGATATTCCTCTTGTTGTGCATGCCTGGTACATTGATATGTTTTGTCACTACTAGAAGGCATAATTGCTTATCTTCAAAAGAATTCATTTGGATTATTAATCTCTTTTCACTGTTGTAATATATATGCGTTCTAGTCAGTTCATCTCAATGTTAATATATGCCACTGTCTCCTCGTTAATTCCTGGGTCAATATAATAAACAATGACTAGTATAAAGTCTGGCTATTATTTCTTTTGACATCGTGTATCACATTTGAAGAGGGGAAATTAGATCTGTGTCTACAACAGTTTGTCCTTGAAGTGTTTGATGAAAAACTGCACAAAGGAAACTCACATTGTTTGACACAGACATCAACGAGACATTAATATTGGCTCAGATGAAGAGTAGAATTTTCCAGGGAAGAATTCTCAGTGGCAATTTATTACAAGTCTGAAACACCATTGGTAGCAGTAAAATCGTAGAATGTGTTAAACCCAACATGTGGGTCGCTTGGTCAAGCACATTACATAGTTGAAGCAGATCATGGGTTAGTGAGAGTGCTGAGTATTATTATTGGAGAGTTGTTGGTAACGTGTATCATTGCTACTAGCACTATTATTTCAATAGATTGTTGGACAATACATTACTGATGTATGTAGGGTGATTGGTTGTGCCAATAAAAAGTGGAGTATCTACAACGCCTTATGAAGCAACACAACAACACCTCAATGGACTATGATATACACGAGAAAACCAAGCTTAACAATAGGTCTTTCTCAAAAGGTGTCTATGCCATTCTTAAAAAAGAACAACAATAAGATTTGCAAAAAGGGCAGGAAATGGGACTCAAATATTTCCACTTGGGACATAATTGGAACACATGAGGATTACTGTGAAAATCCTTTTTAGACTAGATGCACTCCTTTCCGAAGTGAACCAGTTAAAGGGGAAGAAGTTGATGTGGGCTTTGAAACCCGCCATGCTAGCTTTAATACAACCCAAGATGTTGGAGTACCCTTGTGAAGGGGTCGCACTTCCAATGGCCTCTTGTCTTAGTAGCATCATGATGTTGACCACCTCTATAGCTCCTTACAATGATGATGTTATGAAGGGAGTCTTCAAGTTGATGGTAGAAACCTTACGAGACTTGGATAACTCTGTAGGCCCTACACTTGGTAAGAAGCTTCAAGTTTTAGAAATTATGGCCATGACTAGGACTTATGAAATCTTATTTGATCTTGAGTGTGATGACTTGATCCTGCGATTGTTCCAATGCTTTTTCAACATTAGGAGACATCATCCTGACTTAGTCCAAACACACTGCAATCCATCTTATTATCATGTATGAGAGGATGTGATGCCATTTTCCGGGAGTTGCAGTATTGATTTTTGTCGATTTGGAGGAGAGAACAGTTGGTCTCACCTGTTGCTTATGTACTAGCTGAAAGGTTGGTTGAGCAGAGCATTGGGTTGTTTAGGAGACAATTGACCAGGGAGGAGCTGCTCAGGTTTGGTGGATTATGTAGCAAGAATCAGCTGAGCATGATGGGCCATCTTTGGAGAGTCAACTAGCGGTTGATGTTGAGCCCATGATAGAGGAGAATGAGCAGCAACCCCTGGGTCAGCCATTGATGAGGGGCATCCAAATGTGTAGGCAGCCCGCAGGGAGGTGGTATTTGCAGACATTGGTCACCAGAAGGCATTAGGACGTGACAAAACAATTTTGCATGTGATGAGTGGACAAGTGGAGCACAAAGTTTCCGGTCAGATGAGGGAGAGTCTTTTGGAGATAGTAGCGGTGCACCCATCTTTGGGCCTACCCATTGATGAGGTGCAGATAGGCGCAGTGGCAACCAATACAGTTGCAGTATCTCAAGACCGCAGCCCTCTTCAGGAGTACATAGACAGGGCTTGCAACACATCTTGCTCACCTTTGTCTATTATAGAGAGAGGGGCAAGTTTTCTTAGACCAGGCAAAGCATCATGAGTTGAGCAAGGGCCCATATCAGCCTGGAAGACTTGTTCCTTACATCGGTGTCCATGCATTGGATTGGTGAGAGGTCATGAGCTAGTACGCTATTGATGGAGTATCATTTTTAGTTAGAAGCATTGTACTGTAGGAGCCCTTAGAGGTGAGGGATACTGTAAGACCCGGAATACAACAATTTAATTCTCTGGTTAAATTGTTGTTTTTCGTTATTTAAATACAAATTGTTTGGAATATATTGATGCATATGTTATAATATATGGACAAGTGTTTACATTGTAAATAACATCGTTACCAAACCGACCACGTGATCACAACATTCCAAGAATAATTAAAGCTCAATGAGATTCCATGATAGGGTGCTGATCTTGATCCCATTAGGAGGGGTGGAGGTATTACCCACCGTTTATCCTCCAAGGCCTAAAGTCATGGGAGGACTGTGCGAATCACGCTCCCCTAGATGTGTGATGATGATTGCCAAATGCCTATTGGTCAATCAGGTCGATATAATCGACGTTGACACCCTTAAGGTTTATGAATGGTTAGATCAGTGAAACTAACGCCATGACATATTCTAGTAGAGGACAGATAGGATGGGAGCGGAAGAGATTAGGAATGATAGAATGATTCTAGAATAGCTTGGATGTAAATTTATGTACATGTTCTATGCTTGATGCAACTTTACTTTTTAGTACAACAATCACTTAAACAATCAAGTAAAATGCTGATAGAACATACTAGTTGATCTATAGAAGACAAACCAGAAATAGAAAAATGTGGTGGTGCGTTACAGCGGTCAACAGGATGCTTCAACCAGCAAAGTCTCCTTGCTCAGCCAACCTAGCATGTGTCACAATAGCCCTTAAAACAACCACACGGTCAACTCAAAGTCAACCCCAGAAAAGTCAACGCAGAATAGCAGCAAGTAAAAGTCAATGTGTTAAATTTGGACAACTAGGTCCAAACTCCATCTTGTGATGCTCAGATGAAGATTCCAATATTTGTATTGGATTCCTCTTTCGGAGAGGTGTAAAATCAATATAAAATTGATTTTAATCTGATGAGCAGAACATTTATTTTGAATTTATTATTTATAATAAATTTAAGTGCAGGTCGGCCTTAAGGTTTTACACCCCCAACAGATGTGTCACACACCTCAATGATGGATATAAATACAATCAATGTTGGGGAGCATTTCACTCATCTCAACACACATCTTCTCCTCTGATTATCTACAAGCATTTGAGAAGCAGTTTCCCACGTGAGAAGAAGGACGAAATCTACTGCAGCTAAAGGACGAAATCTACCGCAGCAAATTTTCTGCAGTTAGGGTTTTTGGGCAAGTTTGACCAGCGTTGACATTGGTCAACGGATGGTCTGAATTGGCTGAAATTTTGTGGAGAGTTCGATTTTTTAAGGCCGTACTCATTGGCACAAAAATCGAGGTCAAAAGGTTGACCAAAGTTGGAGCTGCGTTGACTTTATTGTTGCTGCCATGTGTTGACTTTTTCTGGACTGCGTTGACTTTTCTAGGGTTGACTTTGAGTTGATTGGATGATTGATTTGAGGAATGTTGTGACACATTCTGGGTTGGCTGACCAAGAAGACTTTGCTGGTTGAAGCATCCTGCTGACCGCCATAACGCACCAACACATTCGCCTGTTTCTAGTTTGTCTTCTATAGATCCACTGGTATGTTCTATCAGCATTTTACTTAACTATTTATGTGATTGATGTTATAAAAGTAAAATTGCATCAAGCATATTACATCTACAAAAATTTACATGGTATCCGAGGTGAGGTGAAGACAAGCCCTAACTTATAGCAATCACCATCTGAGAAAAATGAGTTCCACAAGTTATGGCTTCAAGGAGGATGACAAGCTGACTGGAAGGGATGACTTCCATGCTTGGAAGATGATATTAGATCTCAAATTGGAAGACTATGATCTCATGGACTATGTACTGGGTAAGATACGAGAACCTCCATCCACTGCTACTGCTGCTACTAAAACCAAGTATAAGAAGGGGGAGATCAAAGCAAAGGTAATGATCAGGGAATCCATACATAAAAGTCTGGTTGCCTACATATCTGAGCTAGGCACATCCAAAGAGATGTATGATAAGCTGATACAAATGTTCAAAGTAAACAATGCAAATTAGGTGCTATTCTTCAAGAATCAATTGAAGAATCTGAAGAAAGGCAGGGATGAGTCTGTCCACACATACTTTCTGAAATTGACCGAGATCAGGAACTAGCCGATCGTGAGATGGTACTCACCGCACTTGGAGGGCTCCCATATGAATGGCAAGTATTCAACACTATCATTCTCAATAATAATACAATTCCTAACTTTGATGAGCTACTGTCAAGATGCATGCAAGAAGAGACAAGAAAGAAGGAACACGAAAATGACAGAAATGCTGCCTACACTGCTCATTCTAGAAAGAAGAACTCTGGTGGTCCTAAGAACAAAGGAAGAGCAGGGGCCCAAGGAAAGAAGGGCAAGTGTTTCACTTGTCATAGGCCTGGTCACTATGCTAGAGAATGTCCTTTCAAGAAGGATTCTCTCGATAGTGATGACAACAACAACAACCGGAGGAATGGAAATCAAAGAAACAACAGGTCCAAAGGAAAGAGGAAGGCTCCCTCTGGCGAAAACAATCAACCTTTCAAAAGGTCTAGAAACTCCAAGTATGAGGAGTCAAATGTTGTTGATAAAAGAAATGAATACATTCTTGTATCTGCCCTCTCTGCTGCATCCCCGCCCAACACTATGGATGTCTGGTTGATAGATAGTGGTGCCCCAAGACACATCACTGGGTTCAAGGAAGCACTCTCTGACATGGTTGAGAAGGATACTAATCTGGAAATTATCCTTGGAGATAATGCCACATATCCTATGAAAGGGACAGGGACTGTGACCCTCCACTTGTCTCAAGGACAAGTCCTACATTTGCAGGATGTACTCTATGTACCAAAATTGAAGAAGAACCTTGTGTCTATATCAGCCATGGAAGACAAAGGCTTCAATGTGGCATTCACTGATGGAAAGGTGCGCATGTGGAAGAAGAATCTCAAGGTAGCTATTGAGATTGGTTTTAGAGTTGGAACACTCTACTAGGTTAAAGGAAGTCCACTAGGAGCTATGACATGTGATACTATCCGACAAACTGAACTATGGCACGGGAGGTTTGGACACCTTCATTACAAGGCCCTTCCTGAAGCAAGAAAGGTGGTGACAGGGATGCCCGATTTTGGAAATAATCATGAAGGGGTATGTAAGGGTTGTGCCGAAGGAAAGCATACAAGGGGACCTTTCCCCTCAAGTGTCACAAAGACATCTGATATTTTGCAACTGGTCCATTTTGATCTATCTGGTATGCTACCCGTGACATACCTGGGAGAATGTTCTTACTATATGACATTCACTGATGACTTCTCCCACAAAACCTGGATATACTTCTTGAAGAAGAAGGATGAGGCTTTCACGTGGTTCCGTACCTTCAAAGCCTTGGTGGAAAATATGACAGGGAAGAAGATCAAGATTTTGAGGACCGACAATGGCACTGAATATGAGTTAAATGAGTTCAAGGACTTTTGCAGAGAAGCTGGCATTAAGAGGGAGACTACTACTGCCTATACTCCTGAGTAGAATGGCGTTGCTGAACGAAAGAACAGAACCATTGTGGAAGCTGCCCATGCCATGCTTGTGACCAGGGTCTACCGAAGTTTTTGTGGGGAGAAGCTGCGAATACTGCCGTATACATTCAATACTGATGCCCTCATTCCGCCTTGGACTCCAAAACTCCCGAAGAGGTTTTCACTGGTAAGAAACCTGACGTCTCACATTTTAGAATTTTTGGATGTCCTGTTTATTTTCATGTGCCAAAAGAAAAGAGAAGTAAGCTGGATGCTTCTGGGAAGAAAGGAATATTTGTGGGCTACAGTGAAACTTCTAAGGCCTATAGAGTCTATGTACCTGGTCAAAGGGAAGTAGAGATATGCCATGATGTCACTTTTGACGAAGATGCTTCCCTAAAGAAAGTAGTAGATCTTCCGAGATCTGAGGAAAATCATGAAACAAGGCCTGGAAATCAAGAAGAACCGCAGGATGAGACAATGCCTGATGTTGAAGGACCAATGGACCCAATTGATCCATCTCCTTCACTGAGAAAGAGACCATCATGGCTCAGGGACACTCTCGAAGACGCTGAGGGACATGCTGCCCCGAGGGGGACATTCCGAGAAAGCAAGAAGCCGTGTAGATACTAAGGGTATCTGGCTGCCATGAGTACTATTGTACAATCTGAACCTGGATCTTTTGAGGAAGCTGTAAAGCATCAAGTCTGGAAGGATGCTATGCATGAAGAATATGAGTCCATAATGAAGAATGATGTCTGGGATGTCGTTCCAAGACTGAAGGACAAATCAGTTGTCACCGCGAAATAGCTCTACAAGATCAAGCATAGATCTGATGGAAGTGCTGAAAAGTTTAAGGCAAGATTTGTTGCCCGTGGCTTCTCTCAAAAGGAAGGAATAGATTATGATGACATATTTTCACCTGTGGCATGAATACCACCATTCAATCAATCATAGCCCTTGCTGCTATGCAAGGATGGAGTCTTCATCAGATGGATGTCAAGACTGCTTTTCTGCATGGTGCAATAAAAGAAGAGGTGTATGTAGAACAACCTCTGGGGTTTGAAGTCCAGGATTGGGACACTCATGTCTGCAGGTTGAAGAAAGCCCTCTATGAGTTGAAGCAAGCACCCACAACTTGGTACGAGAGGATAGATAGCTACTTGATGAAGCTGGGCTTCACTCGAAGTAATGTTGATCCGAACCTTTACTTCAAGGTTGTCCAGGGGAAGCCTCTCATTCTGGTGCTGTATGTGGACGACCTCTTCCTGATAGACACTGACCCTCTCATTCATCAATGTAAGAGGGAGCTCGTTGTTGAGTTCGAGATGAAGGACCTAGGACTAATGCACTACTTCCTAGGCCTGGAGATCTGGCAGAGACCTGGAGAGATTTTCCTTTCTCAAGGAAAATATATTGTGAAACTTCTGGAAAGATTTGGTATGGTGGATTGCAAGTCCGTGTCAACACCAATGAAACTCAACCTCAAGAAGTTGAATGGCAGCGCTGCTGGGCCCGTATTGGCTAATCCTACTGAGTATCTTCAACTCGTAGGGGCCCTGATGTTCTTAGTGAACACCCATCCAGATATATGTTTTGCAGTGAACACTTTGAGTCAACAGATGGTTGAACTTCATCACTTTCACTGGGTTGGTGCCAGGAATCTTCTGAGATACCTTCGGGGCACGATAAACGATGGGTTGAGATACAATGCCGAGAGCATGACACTCCGTGGATATATTGATGCCGATTGGGCTGACAGTGTGGTGGATCGTAAGAGCACATCAGGATGCTGCTTCAATCTTGGTTTTGCTTCAATTTCATGGATGACCAGGAAGCAGAAGTCGGTGGCTTTGAGCACCGCAGAGGCCGAATACATTGCAGCAAGTATGGCCTGTTGTGAAGTAGTTTGGTTGCGAAAGCTCTTTAGTGAGCTGTTTCGACATGTGCTAGATACAACCGTGATACTCTGTGATAACCAGAGTGGGATTCGCTTGACCGAGAATCCTGTGTTCCACGATCGATCCAAGCATATTGATATCAGGTACCATTTCATTCGGGATATGGTACAGCGAGGCGCCGTAAGGCTCGATCATATAGGAACTGATGAGCAGGTCGCGGATATTCTCACTAAGCCCTTGGGGAAGGTCAAGTTCCTAACCTTCCGTGAGAGACTTGGTATTGTGGAACGACCCTATGATGTGGGTCCTGTTGGACGATAAGCTTGAGGAGCTCTGAGGGGCTTTGGGGACAGCTTTTCGGAGCTATGAGCAACCACAAGGCTAGGCTTGCCAAACCTTGTTGGTGTGCTTGGACCCCACTGTTGTGATTATTGAGTTGGTTCACCTCTCGTTATCTGTGCCCTGTATGCATCCTACCCATTGAGTTCAGGGCTCATGGGAAGTACCTCTCATTTGGCCAATGAGGTGGGAAAAGCTAGAGACTAGTAGCAAATACTGATGGACGCATCAGAGATTGCTGTACTCTCTATCTAGGATGGCACGGTCCAACCACTTGATCTGGGATCAAGTTTAGTGAGGTCTGGGACCTCTGCCTGACTTCGGGTCAGATGAACCAACTTCGGGTTGGTTGGAGACTCTTTGTGAGTCTGATAGAGGTTTCGGACCTCTGGGCTGAATTTGTCAGCCGGGGGATGATGTCTTTGTGACTGACCCACTTTTGTTCTGAAATAAAGAGGCCAGCAAAGCAAGTTATGGCGGGATGACGCACGATGTTTGATTGCACTGGTGGATGGAGTTCTCCCTAGTTGAGAGGGAGTGTTAAATTTGGACAACTAGGTCCAAACTCCATCTTGTGATGCTCAGATGAAGATTCCAATATTTGTATTGGATTCCTCTTTCGGAGAGGTGTAAAATCGATATAAAATTGATTTTAATATGATGAGCAGAACATTTATTTTGAATTTATTATTTATAATAAATTTAAGTGTAGGTCGGCCTTAAGTTTTACGCCCCCAACAGATGTGTCACACACCTCAATGATGGATATAAATACAGTCAACGTTGGAGAGCATTTCACTCATCTCAACACACATCTTCTCCTCTGATTATCTACAAGCATTTGAGAAGTAGTTTCCCACGTGAGAAGAAGGACGAAATCTACTACAGCTAAAGGACGAAATTTACTGCAGCAAATTTTCTGCAGTTAGGGTTTCTAGGCAAGTTTGACCAGCGTTGACTTTGGTCAACGCATGGTCCGAATTGGCTGAAATTTTGTGGAGAGTTCGATTTTTTAAGGCCGTACTCATTGGCACAAAAATCGAGGTCAAAAGGTTGACCAAAGTTGGAGCTGCGTTGACTTTATTGTTACTGCCTTGCGTTGGCTTTTTCTGGACTGCGTTGACTTTTCTGGGGTTGACTTTGAGTTGACTGGATGATTGATTTGAGGACTGTTGTGACATATTCTGGGTTGACCGACCAAGAAGACTTTGCTGGTTGAAGCATCCTGCTGACCGCCGTAACGCACCAACACATTCTCCTGTTTTTGGTTTGTCTTCTATAGATCCACTGGTATGTTCTATCAGCATTTTACTTAACTATTTATTTGATTGCTGTTATAAAAGTAAAATTGCATCAAGCATATTACATCGACAAAAATTTACACAATGCAACTCGGTTTTTGATCAACCTTTGACCTCGGTTCTTGTGCCAAAATGTACGGCCTTCCAAAATCGAAGTCTCCATGAAAAATTAGCTCCTTTGGACCATGCATTGACCAAAGTCAACGCTACTCAAACTTGCGTGGAAACCCTAGCTGCAACAAATTTCTCTTCGTCCTTCTTTCCCACGTGTGAACTGAAATTGCCTCCAAGGAGCTTGAACCAATCAGAAGAAGAGAGATGATGTGTGAGGATGAGTTGAGTGAAATGTCCTCCAACGTTGACTCTATTTATATCAATCACTGAGGGTGTGTGACACATTTGTTGGGGGTGTAAAACCTTAAGGCCGACCTGCACTTATTTTGAAAGTATTAAAAATAAATTCAAAATAAATGTTCTGCTCATCGGATCAAGATGCTCTTTAGATCAATCTTGCACCTCTCCGAAAGAGGAACCCAATAAAAATATTGGTGTCTTCATCTAAGCATCACAACATGGAGTTAGACCTAGTTGTCCAATTTTAACACTCCCTCTCAACTAGGGAGAACTCCATCCACCTGTGCAATCAAACATCGTGTGTCATCCTGTCGTAACTTGCTTTGCTGGTCTCTTTATTTTAGAACAGAAGTGGGTCAGTCACAAAGACATCATTCCCGGCTAACAGATTTAGCCCAGAGGTCCGAAACCTCTATAGGACTCACAAAGAGTCTCATACCAACCCGAAGTTGGTTTACCTGACCCGAAGTCAATTGGAGGTCCGAAACCTCACTATACTTCATCCCAGATCAAGTGGTTGGACCGTGCTATCCGAGATAGAGAGTATGACAATCTCTGATGCGTCCAACAGTCTTTGCTAGTAGCCTCTGGCTTTTCCCACCTTATTGGCCAAATGAGAGGTACTTCCCATGAGCCCTGAACTCAATGGGTAGGATGGATACGGGGCACATATAATGAGAGGTGAACCAACTCAATAATCACAACGGTGGGGCCCAAGCACACCAACAAGGTTCGGCAAGCCTAGCCTTGTGGTTGCTTATAGCTCCGAGAAGCTATCCCCAAAGCCCCCTAGAGCTCCCAGAGCTCATCGTCCAACAGGACCCACATCATAGTGTCGTTCCACGATACCGAGACTCTCACTGAAGGTTAGGAACTTGACCTTCCCCAGGTGCTTTGTGAGAATATCCACGACCTGCTCATCAGTTCCTATATGATCGAGCCTTACGGCACCTCGTTGTACCATATCTCGGATAAAGTGGTACTTGATATCAATATGCTTAGATCGATTGTGGAACACAGGATTCTCGGACAAGCGAATCCCACTCTGAATCTCACAGAGTATCACGGTGGTATCTAGCACATGTCCGAACAACTCAGTAAAGAGCTTTCGCAACCAAACTGCTTCACAACAGGCCATACTCACTGCAATGTATTCGGCCTTTGCGGTGCTCAAAGCCACTGACTTCTGCTTCCTGCTCATCTATGATATCGGAGCAGAACCAAGATTGAAGTAGCATCCTGATGTGATCTTACGATCCACCACACTGCCAGCCCAATCGACATCAGTATATCCAAGGATTGTCACGCTCTTGGCAGTGTATCTCAGCCCATGGTTTATCATGCCCCGAAGATATCTCAGAATATTCTTGGCACCAGCCCAGTGAAAGTGATGAGGCTCAACCATCTGTTGACTCAAAGTGTTCACTGCAAAAAATATATCTGGACGGGTGTTCACTAAGAACATTAGGGCCCCTACGAGTTGACGATACTTAGTAGGATTTTCCAATACGGGCCCAGCAACGCTGCCACTCAACTTCTTGAAGTTGAGCTCCATTGGTGTCGACACAGAGTTGCAGTCCACCATAATAAATCTTTCCAGAAGCTTCACAATGTATTTTCTTTGAGAAAGGAAAATCTCGCCAGGTCTCTGCCAGACCTCCAGGCCTAGGAAATAGTGCATCAGTCCTAGGTCCTTCATCTCGAACTCAACAACGAAATCCCTCTTGCACTGATGAATGAGAGGGTCAGCACCTGTCAGGAAGAGGTCATCCACATACAACACCAGAATGAGAGGCTTCTCCTTGAGAACCTTGAAGTAAAGCGTCGGATCAACATTACTATGAGTGAAGCCCAGCTTCATTAGGTAGGTTTCTATCATCTCATACCAAGCTCTGGGTGCTTGCTTCAGCCCATAGAGGGCTTTCTTCAACCTGCAGACATGGGTGTCCCGATCCTGGACTTCGAACCCCAGAGGTTGCTCCACATATACCTCTTCCTTTATCGCACCATGCAGAAATGCGGTCTTCACATCCATTTGATGAAGACTCCATCCTTGCGTAGCAACAAGGGCTATAATAGATCGAATGGGGGTATATCAGGCCACAGGTGCAAATATGTCATCATAATCTATGCCTTCCTTTTGAGAGAAGCCACGGGCAACGAATCTTGCCTTGAACTTTTCAGCACTTCCATCAGATCCATGCTTGATCTTGTAGAGCCATTTCGAGGTGACAACTGCTTTGTCCTTCGGTCTTGGAACCACATCCCATACATCATTCTTCATTATGGACTCATACTCTTCGTGCATAGCATCCTTCCAGACTTGATGCTTTACAGCTTCCTCAAAGGATCCAGGCTCGGATTGTACAATAGTACTCATGGCTGCTAGATACCCTTGGTATCTACTTGGCTTCTTGCTTTCACGGAATGTCCCCCTTGGGGCTGCATGTCCCTTAGCATCCTCGAGAGTGTCCCTAAGCCATGATGGTCTCTTTGCCAGTGAAGGAGGTGGATCAATTGGGTCCATTGGTCCTTCAACATCAGGCATCGTTTCATCCTTTGGTTCCTCTTGATTTTCAGGCCTTGCTTCATTATCTTCCTCAGATCTTGGAAGATTGACTACTTTCCTCGGGGAGGTATCTTCGTCAAAGGTGACATCGTGGCATATCTCCACTTCCCATTGACCAGGCACATAGACTCTATAAGCCTTCGAAGTTTCACTATAGCCCACAAACATTCCTTTCTTCCCAGAAGCATCCAACTTGCTCCTCTTTTCTTTCGGCACATGAAAGTAAACAGTGCATCCAAAAACTCTAAAATGTGAGACGTCAGGTTTCTTACCAGAGAAAACCTCTTCGGGAGTTTTGGATTCTAGAGCGGAATTCGGGCATTGGTTTTGTATGTACACAACAATGTTTGCAGCTTCTCCCCACAGAAACTTCGGCAGACCTTGGTCACATAGCATGGCACAGGCAGCTTCCACAATGGTCTTGTTCTTTCGTTCAGCAACACCATTTTGCTTGGGAGTATAGACAGTTGTGGTCTCCCTCTTAATGCTAGCTTCTCTGCAAAAGTCCTTGAACTCGTTTGTCTCATATTTAGTGCCATTATCAATTCTCAAAATCTTGATCTTCTTCCCTGTCATATTTTCCACCAAGGCTTTGAATGTACGGAACCACATGAAAGCCTCATCCTTCTTCTTTAAGAAGTATATCTAGGTTTTGCGAGAGAAGTCATCTATGAACGTCATATAATATGAACATCCTCCCAAGGATGTCACGGGCAACATACCAGATAGATCAGAATGGATCAATTGCAAGACATCAGATGTCTTTGTGACACTTGAGGGGAAAGGTCCCCTTGTATGCTTTCCTTTGGCACAACCCTTACATACACCTTCATGATTATTTGAAAACTCGGGCATCCCTGTCACCACCTTCCTTGCTTCAGGAAGGGCCTTGTAGTGAAGGTGTCCAAACCTCCGGTGCCATAGTTCAGTCTGTCGGATAGTATCACATGTCATCGCTCCCAGTGGACTTCCTCCAACTTGGTAGAGTGTATCAACTCTAAACCCAATCGTGATAGCTTCCTTGAAGCTCTTCTTCCACATGCACACCTTTCCATCAATGAATGCCACATTGAAACCTTTGTCTTCCATGGCCGATATAGACACAAGGTTCTTCTTCAAATTAGGTACATAGAGTACATCCTGTAAGCGAAGGACTTGACCTTGAGACAAGTGGAGGGTCACAGTCCCTGTCCCTTTCACGGGATATGTGGCATTATCTCCAAGGATAATTTTCAGATTAGTATCCTTCTCAACTATATCAGAGAGTGCTTCCTTGAACCCAGTGATGTGCCTTGAGGCACCACTATCTATCAACTAGACATCCATAGTGTCGGGTGGAGATGCAGCAGAGAGGGCAGATACAAGAATGAATTCATTTCTTTTATCAACAACATTTGATTCCTCATACTTGGAATTTCTTGACCTTTTGAAAGGTTGATCATTTCCGCCGGAGGGAGCCTTCCTCTTTCCCTTGAACCTGTTGTTCCTTTGATTGCCATTCCTCCGGTTGTTGTTGTTGTCATCACCATCGGGAGAATCCTTCTTGAAAGGACATTCTCTAGCATAGTGACCTGGCCTATGACAAGTGAAACACTTGCCCTTCTTTCCTTGGGCCCCTGCTTTTCCTTTGTTCTTTGGACCACCAAAGTTCTTCTTCCTAGAATGAGCAGCGAAGGCAACATTTCCTTCATTTCCATACTCCTTCATTCTAGTCTCTTCTTGAACGCATCTCGATAGTACTTCGTCAAAGTCAGGTATCACATTATTATTTAGAATGGTAGTGTTGAACACATGCCATTCGGATGGGAGCCCTCCAAGTGTGGTGAGTACCATCTCTCGATCAGCTATTGTCTCCCCAATAGCCAGCAGATTGTTCCTGATCTCGGTCAGCTTCAGAAAGTATGATTGGACAGACTCATCCCTGCCCTTCTTCAGATTCTTTAATTGATTCTTGAAGAATAGTACTTGATTTGCATTGTTGGCCTTGAACATGAGGACCAACTTATCATACATCTCTTTGGATGTGCCCAACTCAGAGATGTAGGCCACCAGACTTTTATTAATGGATTCCTTGATCATCAACTTTGCTTTGATCTCCCCCTTCTTGTACTTTGTTTTGGCAGCAGCAGTAGCAGTGGATGGAGGTTCTTGGATTTTACCCTGCACATAGTCCATGACATCTTGGTCTTCCAATTTAAGATCCAATATCATCTTCCAAGCATGGAAGTCATCCTTCCCAGTCAATTTGTCATCCTCCTTGAAGCCATAGTTTGTGGAACCCATTTCCTTCTTCGGTGATTGCTACAAATAAGGCTTGTCTTCACCTCACCTTTGATACCTTGTAAATTTATGTAGATGTTCTATGCTTGATGCAACTTTACTTTTCACTACAGCAATCACATAAACAATCAAGTAAAATGTTGATAGAACATACCAGTGGATCTATAGAAGAAAAACCAGAAACAGAAAAATGTGGTGGTGCGTTACGGCGGTCAACAGGATGCTTCAACCAGCAAAGTCTCCTTGATCAGCGAACCCAGCATGTGTCACAATAGCTCTCAAGATAGCCACACGGTCAACTCAAATTCAACCCTAGAAAAGTCAACGTTGCCCATAAAAGTCAACTAAGAACATCAAGTAAAAGTCAACACAACTCTTCTGGTCTTTACTAACCTTTTGACTCCTCGGTTCTCTGTAAGCAAATACCAAAATCGAAGTCTCCACCAAAAATCAGCTCCTTTGGACCATGCATTGACTTTGGTCAACGTTGGTCAAACTTGCGTGGAAACCCTAGTTGCAACAGATTTCTCTTCGTCCTTCTTTCCCACGTGTGAATCGAAATTGCCTCCAAGGAGCTCGAACCAATCGGAAGAGGAGAGATGATGTGTGAGGATGAGATGAGTGAAATGTCCTCCAACGCTGACTCTATTTATATCAATCACTGAGGGTGTGTGACACATTTGCTGGAGGTGTAAAACCTTAAGGCCGACCTGTACATATTTTGAAAGTATTAAAAATAAATTCAAAATAAATGTTCTTCTTATTGGATCAAGATGATCTTTAGATCAATTTTGCACCTCTCCGAATGAGGAACCCAATAAAAAAATATTCGTGTCTTCATCTGAGCATCACAACCTGGAGTTTGGACCTAGTTGTCCAATTTTAACATTGTAAGCCGACTGGGGCATGGCTTAACTATTAAAATTATTACCAATAAGTCTTCAAAATACAAATTTTACAATGTCCTCACAATTATAAATGAAAACTCAATCACAGAACACAATCCTTACATAAGTATACTCAACCTTAAATTAATCACTGTTATACTATATAAACCCTAACTTCGGGACAAAGTTCTTTGAAGGAGGGGTGTATGTAATGACCCTCCTCGAGTTATCAAGAACATAGAAATATTAACATGCATACGGGACATGCATATGATAGCTACATATGTTAGAGAAATGGCAGTTAATTAATTTATCTTATTATGACATTATCTTGTGATATTTTGTTATTACCATTTGTTCTTTCAATTTATCTTTTCTTATCATCAAGTGTAATGCCAATGAACAAATAGAAGAAGACACAAGATGTAGGCACACGCTAGGGAAAAACCCCACTCTTTGGGGAAAACTCGGTCAAAATTCTTCATTCAATAGATTAAAGATGAGACGACCAAGACCCTAACTAGAGACTCTCTCCACCAAGTCATCCCTTCACTGTGTTAGCACTGAGATCTCCTTTGCTTGCACCTAAAATCCATCCTCATTACTGCAATAATACCGAGACATTCTTTCTGAGATCTTCCTCCCTGAGATTCTTCCATCTTGATGACATCGAGACATTCACTGTGATAAGCATTGACTGGAGTAGCACCGAGTTCATGTAACACTGAGATAGCATTGAGGAATTTGAGTTTCTTTCTGTGGTAGCACTGAAATGAGACTGTGGTTGACCTGTATAAATACCGAAACTTCATCCTTGAAATTACACCGAAAATATCTCTGAGATTACAGAGCTTGATCGAACTTGCAAATCCTGTAATTTTCGAACTTCTGAGGTGATTCGAATTGCAGAAGATGATCTAAACTTATGAGCTTGAGCGAGGTACTTAGACTGGTATTTATAGTTGTCTCCCATAGATAATAGGCCGACATGTCCCAGTGGAGAGATGTGTCTCTTGTTTGAGCCGACTTGAGTATGTCGTCTTGAAGATAATTTGAGGCCGACTTGAAGATGCTGTGTTGAAGAGATCGAGGATGATAACTTTGAAGGAGATGGCTTGATGGATGAGCTTTTTGACCAAATAATAAACAACCTATATTAAATGATTTTAAAGCCCAAAATAAGTCAATTTAAACCTGTAATGACTAACCTAAAAGTCCACATTGGGGAGCTTAATCTAAATATGACCCAAGCATGAAACCTATGCTTTAATAAGTCATCTAATAATAATAAATTCTTTTTGACAAATATATTAATAATGAAGACCGAATCTAGTTACATTCTTCAACAACATATGCATGTATTACACATACTGCACTCGTATGCATCTTAACTAATTATGGAAAATGTCCTAGTATAAGATAATGAATTAATCATTAAAAGGATAAGCTAATGCCAATTTACCAGAATCTAACAAATATATGTTGTCGAGTATATGTTATACCACGATCATAATATAATTAGTACTATATTCAAAAATATATATATATATATATATATATATATATATATATATATATATACACAAGGGATTTGATTAATTAAAAGCCAAGAAACTGGATTCGTTCCTCAGCCTCGTTGTGTCCCTAATCGGTTGAATCAGACATGATTCGATGGGACACATGTCCTCCGGATCGTGTCCCATCAGGACACTATCGTGCCCTGATTTTGGGACACTTGTCCAGCTTTTGTGAGTGCCACGCGGCCCATATAGGGTCGTTTTGGCCCATTTCAACTTCACATTTCACACTCTCTTCATGTGGGTTTGCTGTGGGTGTGTTGGAGCGAAGAGAAAAGGGCGTGGGAGCATTTTGGAGGCAATTCAAGCAACAGGTAAGTCCATTTTGTCTCTATTTTTTTGCATTTTTAGTACAATAGTTTGCATGTACATTTTTTTTCCAAATTTGTGCATTTTTTCTTTATTTTTTTATAGGATTCAGGGCTCAATCAAGGGCAGTAGGGAAGGGGCAAAGGAAGGGGAAGAATGTCCCTATTGGAGATGTCCCTCCTGTTCCAATTTCATCAGGGTCTGCAAGTGTTCCCTCTATTCGAAGTGGGGTTGCAACAACAACTTCAAATGTTGAGGGAAGACAATAGCCTCAAGAAAACAAATGTCCCTTGAGGAAATATGTCACAATAGGGCAAGGGCCAAGCAGCAGAGGAGGAGGATGGAACAAAGGATAGCAGTGGTGACCATGATGATGACAGTGATGCTGATTTTGATGATGAGGATTGATGACTCATGAGCTGCCTACTGCCTTGAGGTCTGTATTTGTTTTGTTTTTGCTATTTCTATTTGCCATTGGCATTTCTACTACCTGTGTAACACATTTTGATTTTGATGACTTGATGAGAAAACTATAGTATCTTGTCTTTCTCCTGTTGGATCATTGATGAATATGTTACAATTGTATTTGTATGCATAATGTTACTTTGTAAACTTACATCTAGATGAAGATCTATGTTTGAATCAATGAACTTGTATCATGAATGAGAATTTGTGTAAGAAATATCTAATTTTTAATATATATATATATATATATATATATATATATATATATATTTTAATTAAATAATATATAACGTGTCCTATTCTGGGGGGTCAATGTGTCCATGTCCGACACTGAAATCCTCGTGTCCCTGTGTCAGGTGACTTAGATTAAAAGGATATATATATATATATATATATATATATATATATATATATATATATATATATATATATATATATATATATATCAAATGAAAGGAGATAACTATATAAATATTTAGGTTCTATATTGAATTATTAAATTAAAAAGGAAGGAACTAACTTATTATAAAAATAACCAAATATATAAGTCTTAACCAAATATTAAATTTTAAAAAGGTATAAAGTAATAATATATTAAAAATTCTTTAAAAGGTATTTCTAACTTGGTTAAATATGACTTGATCGAGTTATTTGGTGGTGAATGTCAGTGTATAAGTATGCCCATCCTGTTTAAGACATGGGGAGGAGCCATGTTACAGACAATAGGCAAGAAACAACGCCTCATTACCAATGCAGAAAATTTGTTAATGTCGAGAATATAAGGGAGAGAAAATTTGGGGAAGGGGGGATGAGAAAGGCAGAAATTTAAAGCAAAGGCATAGAGGAAGAGGTTGAGCACATTGCGCTTGGTTGTTCTTGGAATTCTGGGCACGGGGGCAGAAGATTTGTCTTCTGAATCTAGGGATCGTACATGTAGACCCCAGACAAGATGGGAGGTAAAGGTTGGTTTGGGTAACTGTGGTAGCAGGAATAACAACACCTTCAGCCGACCAGGTACTCTTCTGAAATTTAATTTAAAATTCCAGTTATCCTCTTAGTAAAATCTCAAATTTGGGCTTTATATTGTTTAATAAAATTGCCACTGTTATAGGATTTTTTTTTTTAATTCTCTTGTTAAATTGCTTCATTTCGGGTCTTACACATCCTACATGCTTCAGTTGGTAGTAGGATGTAGGCTGGCCACTCATCAAAATTTCAGCACAAAATCAACATGGTGAGATTGACCTTGGTTTATGCCAAGGGTTGGATTGGAGAGAGGTGATGAGTTGGTACGCGGTGGATGGAGCAACACTCATGGTTGGAGTTATAGCACAATAGGAGCCATGGAGCCTTGATACTTGTTCTTGATGGAATTGGGATCCAGGTTGATTTGTTGATGACAATTCAGTCAGAGATTGGTCTGGGATTTTGGCATTGAGAGGTTAGTTCATGGTGGGTTGACACAGAGGCAAAGCATCACCTAGTGGTTCATATGGGGTTCGGGCATTGGGTCTCAGTTGCGTTGGGCCACCAGATTGGTCCACAGGTTTGGATTGCTTCAGGGAAAGCAATCTTCGGGCGGGAGGATTTGTAATGTTCCTTTTTCTGGTGTTCCTTATGACATGGCTAGGATGGACTTTCAGAGTTGGGGTAGAGAGGTGACAGGTGCAGGTTGATGTCATCAGCGGGCCCAGGGGCTTTTGGAGGTGCTTGAGGAGTTTCTATGAGGTCCGATGGCATTTTCTTGGTACATTCCATCATTTGCACAGTTTGCCTTTCGTTCCGGTGCATTCCGACAACTTTCAAAATACAGAGTTATTATTTGGCCTGACTCAATTAATTACGCTTAAGGTGGCATTCTGGGAGAATATTTGACATAAAACCTTAGTGTAATAGTTCGTTGGAACCGAAACAAGAATATCTATAGGATGTGATGGTTAGATGTGAGTTTCAGTGTCCTGAGGAGACATGGTGGCCAATTTACCCTTTTCTCGCATTAAAAAGATTATTTTAATTGAAATAAAAGAGGGAAAAGTGCTCCATAATTAAAATAATAGGGGGTTCTAGAGGGGTCCATCAGATCTATAAAAGAGGAGGAGGAGGCCATTGGAGGACATCTTGGATTTGATATTTCTTCTTGTGTGAGAGGTTGAAAACCCGGTTCTCTACTTCAGCAGTAGCCCCAAGATGGAAGCTCTCGGGTGAATTAATGAGGTTGGGCGAGCACCCACCTTCCCTTGGTGAATTCATCCATAATTCACAAGAGAGCTTAGCCGTGCAGTCTAGTTCAGTTTGGAGGGCCAACATAGTAGTGGAGTAGATTCTTGAGGCCAGTTTCCCATCTCAGCTGTTTTGTTGTTGTATCAACATGTAAACCCCAGTTTCTATTATAATAAAAGATGAGATTATTGCCGTTCTTCATATTATGGAATTGCATGCACTCATATGTTATATTTTACATGGCAATATTTTGTTAATGGAATGGTGATTTTACAGTGAAATTTTTGTTGAGTTAAATTTCTGCATATTTAACGAAATAACCTGTTTGGGATATTACAACCAATCTGCAATAAAATAATACTTGCCACCTTTCTCCAAAATATTAGTTGCCCCTTTTAATTAATATTTATCAAAATTGGGAAAAATTCCCATGCTCACAAAATTGGGGATATTACAGTCTCTCTTGTGGTCCCAAACACTTGCATTCTTGTTATCTCACAAAACCCTAAAAGAGGTTCTCTTATTCCTTTATGAGGCTTTGATCTGGGCATACCTTCTTCATTGAATATCTTTTTTACCTATGTCTAGGGCCTAGGCATCCTTCATAAGCCTTTCTTAAAGAGCCCTTCTTTTGTTCCTAAAAAAAGAAGCCTATTATCTGAGCCTCTCCTCTGAATGGGCTTCTAGTGATTTCCTTAATACTGAGACTCCTTCCATCGGTGAAAGTCTATAAAGAGCAAGGGACATTGACTGAGGTGACAGTGGGTCCTTGTCCCATTGTTGCCACTTGGTCTAGTAGTTTTCCTTTTGGAACCCCTCCTAGGACCCTTGCTAGATTGAGCTGTAACAGGTCCACAAACAAGATGGAAAAGACGTAAGAAAGAAAGTTAATGATGACTCATGTTGGAAAAAGGTAGCAAAGATTTTGAAAATCGCTGAGCCAGTAGTTAAGGTGATGCGGTTGGTGGATGGGGAAAGATTGGCTATGGGTTTCATTTATGAAGCTATGGATCAGGCAAAGGAGCAAATAAGGGCAACATACAAGGATAGAGTGGTTAAGTATGGGCCTATTTGGGAGATCATTTATCAAAGATGGAACAATCAACTCCATCACGCTATACATAAAACTGGGTATTTCTTGAACCCAAGGTATCATTATAAAGCTCAACTGGGAGAATATTCGACTAGGGAAGTGAAAGATGGATTGTATGAGTGCCTTGAGTGCATGGTCTTTGATGAGAGTGAGCCGTTGGTGATACACCGACAAATCAATTGTTTTACTAGAGCCACAAGTTCCTTCGACAAAAACCTAGCAAGGATTACAAGGGAAGCAAATGAGCCAGGTAAACAATTTCAATTTTCAAATTCTTATTTCGTTAAATTGTTTATAATTTGAATATTGGATATAATTTGTTGAAGTAACTCATTACACAGGTATGTTTTTTGCAGCACACTGGTGGGAGGCATTTGATAGCCAATGTCCTCAATTGCAAAAGTTTGCAATCTGAATTTTGAGTAAAACTTGCAGTGCTTCTAGGTGTGAGGGGAATTGGTATGTCTTTGAGAGGATTCACACTAAGAAGAGAAACCGTTTAGAACAAAAACGATTAGATCATATAGTGTTCTTCCAATATAACTTTTGGCTAAGACACAACCAATTGTTGAACATAATACTTGATACAGATCCCATGGTGTTTGAAGATATTGATCCAACCTCAGATTGGGTAGTGGAGACTCAACCAATAGAGTTTGACCCTGCTGATGGTATTGATCATGATGTTGATATGGACTTGGATGCATTAGGGACTAATGAGTTAGATGCAGATCCACTAGTACCAACTCCAAGTCGTCTAGCTGCTGGCACATCTTCTACTTAGCCGCGATGCAAGCACATAACTCATCTATCTCAGCGTGCAACTAGTGCTAGTGCTACTACTTCTACAATTGTAGTTAGAGATCTTGATGAAGAGGAGGGGGGTCCATGGGTTTCCTTGTTTGACTCCGATTTAGGGTCCGAGCCATATGATGTTGCCATTTCTAGTAGTAGTGATCAGTGATGATTGATGATTGATCATGTTGATCAATGAGAGAGTATTTTGAATTATTGACTTGACTTGTAGTCCTGTAGTTGTATTGTTTTGTTGTAGAGGCCATTTAGAGCCTCCTTGGTTATGTGTTTTTGTTCTGATCTCCATATATTACATGTATTGGATAGTGCATTGGGTGCCATTTTGATATATTAGATATATTCATGAGCATACTTTGATCATATGTTGTCTTCTCTCTATTACTCTAATGCTTGAGTTTGGAAACATGAATGAAAATCTTAAAAATATGTTTTTTTGTTAAAAAGTAAATATTTAATGTTCTTTTTACAAGGATCGAGTCATTGGAATCAACTCGTCCAAGTCGGAGTTGACCCTTGGCCGATTCCGAGTTTGAAAACATTGTTCTAGGATTTAGGTTCAGACTACCTCGCTGCCCTAGATCTTAGCCACAAAATCCTCAAAATGGATGAAGCTGTCGCATAATGTCACCTCAAGCCAATTAATCCACAAAAATCAACTTCCTTGCCAAAAACCAGATGGAAAATGCCTCAAAAGATTATGCCAAACATATTAGAGAAAGAGAGGGGATTGGATAGGGTGGAATCTTTCACCACCGAAACCAGTCAATGGAAAATGGGGTCTTAAAACCCTTAGAGCCCCAAATCACAAGCAAAAATATCCAAACAACCATGATGAGAATAATGGTTCTCCTTTCTCTTATTTATAGACTCCCTTTGGGGCGCTTCTCCTAATTTTAATTTTAGGGACTAACAAGTTTCCCTCCACTTACTGCCAATTCTTGCTTCCTTCACAAGTTTTCCCCCAATTACCCCAATTTACCCAATGTTGCCCCAAAAACATTGAATAAGGGGTTTCCCCCTTTATAATTGACTATAGCTTATAGGGTTGGGTAGGCTACTTCGTCCTCCCTTGGGAGATTATTTAGAAGAGGACATTACAAAGCCCTTAAAATGATTGAAATCATTGCTGTTGTGTTTATTGTTACGAAGAAACTATTTATAAAATAAAGATATTGATATTATGTATTAGATTGAATATGAATGATGATTTTTATAATGGGAGGCCCCTGGCTTAAATATAGCCTCGAGTGCCTTTACATGAGGGGGCATGATCTTTTGATTGTGCCCTTTCTTCCCAAATTAAACATTAATACATACATATATATATATATATATATATATATATAACTAACATTGACTTCCTCTCGAGAAAAAATGCTTTGTCCTCGAAGCATTTGATAATGGTGGGTGTTGTTGACGAAAATCTTCTTTCTCCCAAGAGGCTTCTTCTTCTGGTAGGTTCTTCCACCTAATACAAGATGAAGCAACAATTTATAAAATAAAGATATTTATACTATGCATAACATGTTGGTTTCTATAAAGATGTTGAAGAGATTATTACTGTGTTGGAGTCACCTTTCAATGTGTGTTGGTACTTAGACAAAGTGAAAATTCATTTCCTTTTTGAATTTCGTTTATATCAAAGTTAAAATAGTCAGACAATTGACTTTAAACTTTCAGGATCGTTGATGGTGAGAAATCTGCTATGAGTTATATTTATGAGGTGATGAATCTCACCAAGGAGGGCATCAAAAGAGGATATCAGGATGAGGAGGCCAAGTATATACTTCTTTGGGATGTTATTGATGAGCATTAGGATAGGCAGTTGCATTTTCCCTTAGATGCCAGTTAGATACGTTTTAAACCCAACACATTTTTATGATAACAACAGATTTAGTGAGGATGGGGAGGTCGAATGAGGGCCTACTTCCTTGATCAAGAAAGCTAAAGCTGCATCATAGCTCAGCTATAGGATTGTAGAATGGACTCAAAATTGTTTTCTTAAGCCATAGCTATGCTCTAAAGGAAGAATATGTTGCTAAGCATACTTGAACGCTTGATCAATTTATTAAATTTTTTCTATTTTTGTTTTATATTAAATTTTATTATCTTTCTATCATCTTCAATCTTGACTCCTTGCCACTTGCTAGGCTTTTGGTGGCAAAACTTTGATAGTGCAAATGAAACATGTTTGAGAAAATACATTACAAGAAGCACAACTGATTAACACAAGCATTTAAATGACCTTGAATTTATCCATTGCAATATTTTACTTCACTATAGGCAAATACAATGTGAGACATTGAGAAATAGAAGACTTGGCTCAGTTTATCGAAGGTTTAAGGACATGAATTTGAAGGCTTGATTTAAACTCTAGAGTCTAAAATTTAATTCACATTTTATTGTTTCATCATGATGTTAGGTATGGGTCATTTAACAATTAACCTGGAAGGGCTAGATCCTATATTGAATTGGTTTCTATAGGAGGAGGTTCTTATTTTCCCCTGAGGGACATGGACAACCTTGAGGGTCAGGCAGCCCAAGTCATGGGAAAAAATGCTTCTTAGTTTATTTACAATTTAGTATTTAATATTTAGTTTTTGTTCTCAGTTTGGATTTTTTTGAACTCATATCATATATGAGATACCTATTGATCCATGAAAGTTTGGAGATCTATTAATATTGTGCATTGAATGGACATAGCTTTATTGCATATCAGTGAAAAATGTTTTTTCAATTGAAAATTTGTATATCTTTATTTTTTGTACTCGCAGAGTTTTTCATGATCCATTTCAAACTCTTTGCCTTTTTGCTTCATGGAGTTTTTGCTGATTCTGAGTTGACTTTGCTCAAGAAACTTATCTAGTGAAAATCACCATTGAAACACTTTGAAACCTAAATGTTTCTTTTTTCTGCCAATCTGAAATTTGGTACAGGTTTAAAGCTAAGTTGCCGGAAACGCCAAGGCTGGCCCTCGGAAACTCGTATCCCCGTTTCCGAAACAAAAACCCGTACGAAACTCCTCGGAAACGGCACTGATACGTATCCGACCCGTTTCAGAAATTTCAGAAATGGTTTTTTTGGAAATGTCCCGTTTCCTGGCCGTTTCTAAAAATCGGAAACGTATTTCATAAAAATCAGAAACGTATTTCATAAAAATGAAACGTATTTCATAAAATCAGAAACGTATTTGCTTTTTTTGAACGTATCAGGTCGCTTAGATGGACAGTTGAGGTGTAGTGTGAATATTGAAAGCACAAATCCAATATTGGTATTACCACCTTCAAAAACTGTATTTTTCCATAGTATGTTTTTGCACATGGGGGAATTTGATCATGCCTCATTTCCCCCACTACAAAAACAAATGGATGGTTCCAGTCATCTTAACCAACAAGTTCTTTCACCTAAAATAGATTGTTTTCAGATCACAAGTATGCATGAAAAATGAGCCTTGAAGTTCTCAGATAATGAGTATGGATGAAATGCCTTGAAAATGTCTGCAAGAGCAAATACCAATGAGACACTATAAAGCGGAGGAGCAAGTGTTTAAACTTTAGGCCCTCAAAATCTCTTTACTATTTAGTGCAGGTCAATTTCAATTAAATGGACAGTTTTGGGGAACAGTATATATTTTTGAGAATGTTTCAACTGATTACTGGGTTTAAATGTTGCCAAAGAAATCCTGTGTTTTGCAGATAAATCTAACTGCATGTATTCATATTTATGTGAGTACACGTTAGTAGAATCCAAGTTGCCTGAAAAGGAACAATTATGCGGAAATGCAGAGCAAATGTTTGCCCTCTCAAAAGCTCATTACAATTTAGTGCGGGTCAATTACAGTTAAACAGGCATTTTTGGGGGAACAGAATACATTTTTAAGAAAGCTTTGACTAGTTACTGGGTTTAAATGTTGCCATATAAATCCTGAGTTTTGAGAATAAATCAAACTGCATATATTCATATTCATATTCAAGCGAGTACACAACCAGTAGAGCAGCCTGCAATGCAGCAATTTGCCAATTAGATCTAAAGCATTCTTCCTAAGCAAGTTGTTTTACCCCTTTATACTTTTGGTTTTATCCTGTATTCTTTTACTGTAATAAAGCAAGGATTGAATGCTGCCTTCTTCACAAGCCTTCCTTGATTATGGAATCGGGATAGATCAACATATTGAATCGAGATATAAGACATCAATAGAAAACACATATTGAAAAAAACTCTGCTCAAGATATAAAGGGCATTGATACAAATTACATATACATACAAGCATCCTATCAGTAGAAGGTGCTTGGTATGATTTTTCCAGTTGTGGACACAAAAACTGTCAAACACCCATTAAATTGTAATATACTCGCCTATTTTTCCAGCCAATAAAATATCATACCAAAGTAATCCACCTGAATGCTGCTTTATTTCTATAACCTCACAAATTGCAAGTTCAAGCTATCATCATGAGAGTTCAAGTTTACCCCTTTAAACAAAAACTTGATGATAGCTTGAACTTGAATCATCATTTATGAATTTTCAATTTATAAATTATAACTTTATGCTGATTCCTGAATTGATGGTGATAGATAGATGAATAACTTTATGGCATATTCTGATTCCTGAATTGATGATGAAGATAGATGATAAATCATAATTCATATATGATAATTGATGAATAGATGATAGATGATAGAATCTAGATGATATCATGATGATGATTGATGATAGATGATTAATCATTATGCATTTTTACTATTTAGATATAATCTAGATTCTCAAACTTCAAAGATGAATCATGAATGGCAATGTAAATTTGATATATATATATATATATATATATATATATGACATGGCGTTTTCTGCCGTATCGTATCCAGAATTTTTGAAAATTTGCCGTATCCGTTTCAAACCCCGTATCCGTATCCGTTCCCGTATCCGTTTCAGTGCAACTTAGGTTTAAAGAGTAGATTGTCAATCCTAATAGGGAATCCCTGCTTATGGTGGAAAAGAACCAGCCAAAGAGAGGGAAGCAACCACTGTAGGTGACAGTGGGTGGTGCTTCTGTGTTACCCTTAGTTTGCATCTTTGTTGGACTTGAATAAGTGCACATTAGAAAGATATCAAACTTCAAAGTCTCATACCCAGCAGACAGAAGGAATATCATTACATACTTCTTCTCACCCTTGTATGTTAGAAGAGCTAATGACTGACAACATCATGGGTTTTGGTTTCCTCTTCATTGTCCTACGGAACCTCACCATTTTAATTTTTTATTTATTTTTAGTTTTTTAAAATCACCCTGCCTACTGTTCCTTGGTACCTGTTTCCGCATTCTCCTTGCACTCTTCTATTTTTTAGAAGTTATAGATGCAATAGCACTCCCAGTGCTTGCTCATTACTTTTTTTTTAACAGCCCCATTAACCATTTGTGGCCACCACTAGAGTATAATTTAAATTAAATTATGTTTTTCCATTCACCAAATTTTTCTATACTATATGTTTCCTTTGAACTACAAAATTATATGGTGCCTTCACGATTTCTTCTGTGTTAACATCATCCCTTGGTTGGTAATACAGATTGTCCATGCATTGAATCATGTTAGTAGGATATATTTTCTTAGTAGTTGAAGTCAGGGTTGCGGGGGAGAGGCTCCCCCCCTCGAACCCGCTCCCGGAGCTCTCTTCCTCGAACTCGCTCCTGGAGGGAATGCTTAGAGGGTGATATTGATGACAAAGATCCCTATACAGATCCAGAGGTAATGACAAAGATACCTCTGGATATGAATGCTTAGAGGGTTATATTAATGCCAAAGATCCTTATTTTCCAACAAGACTAAAAAATTAGACATTTCCCGTGGCAGCAAGAGGCCCAAGCATTAGCTATAGATAATAGATTTACTTGTCTTTTCTAGTTTCTAGAAGTTTTTATAACTGTTGACTCTTTTATATTTATTATGATATTTTTTGTAAACAATATATGACAATTTAAGTTTGAAGTATGCAATTATAACTCATTGGTATTGAATTATGAATACGATGCTTTATGAAAGTTGAATGTTGTTTCATTTCATTTTATTTTATAACATTTCATTTCATGTTAGATATTCTTTGTTGTAATGGTTATACTTAGCTTACAAGTACAACTTTGGTGATCAATGATGATAAATTTTGTTTATTGAATTTTGAAAGTCTGAAACTTTAAGATTGATGAATCATGAGATTCAATATGTTGTATGTTACTAACTTGTGGACGTGGTTGATGAAGATTATAACTTCTAGACGATTGATGTTATATGGTTCAATCTATGTTTTTAAGCTTTTTTATATCTAATTCATCATTCTACAAGATTTTGTTGACATATATGCATCAAAATATAAAAAAATATATATTATATAAAAATTTGCTCCCGAACTGGGACCTTCTGAAAATGTCGCTCCTGCTCCCGCTCCCAAGTAACCTTGGTTGAAGTGTCATGCATTCATAGTCATTCTTTTCTAATTGCACGGGGTTGCCATTTGTAAGGGTGTATCATATTTTCTTTGGATTTTCAGAGATGTGAATTCGAGATTTTCTTGTAGTTTGAAATTTGAATTGTAGCTATTTTACAGTCTATTTCTGTGTGAGGTTAAGCTTGTCATTATATGGATATATTCTAGGATTTGAAATTAATATATCTGAATTCAAATGTCATTTTGTCTTCCCTGCAGACGAAGGCCTATGTGGGAACACTGTCATAGTAGGTGGGCTGGCAGCGGAACATGAAGGGGCTTGCCTTTATTATAATAATCAAGAAAATTCAAAACTTATTGATGAATATCAATCATCTAATACATGTAGAGAAGCTTCAACTTCGACAAGGAATCAGAAGGGCAGCAATTTTCTGCAGCAAGGTTCTGCTAGTTATGATGCTGTTACACTTGTATTTGCAAAAGGGAAGAACGGGTTTCTTGGTACTCTCTCCACAGGTTCATGTTCAAGGACCTTATAGTTGATGAATACGTCTTCCTACTTATCTTGTATTTCATAAAAATAAGTATAATTTCCTGATCATTAGTGCAATACTTCTCATAAATAAAGGAAAAATATTGTGTTCTTCTCCCTGAATGTTAAAAAGCTTATAGTGTTACTATATTTGATGTTCGTAACTCTAGATAGGGAAAGTGGTAGATGATTTTAAAAATGACAAGGGCTTGGGAAATGCTGTAAGAATTATTGTGTTTACCACTTTTAGTGCAAATTAAAAAAATCCATCTCACTTTGGAGGTTTTCCAGATCTAGTTCCCGTGAACATTGTCAAATTATCATGAACTATAAGTGCTGGAAATTACTTGATGAAGAGGACGTTGAAGGCTGAAAACCAGATCTGCAATTACACAAGTATTGGACTGCTGTGAACTTCATATATATTGATAAGAATGAAGCAAATGTACATAACACAACTTTATCAAAAAGTTTGTACAATTTTCAAGCTCTCCAAAACCCTATTGAGGAAAACCATGAAAATCCTAGCTACAACTGAAGATCTCCAATTAGATAATCTTATCAAGAAAGCTTGCCAAGCAAGATTGACAAAATTAGATAATCATGCATAGATATATCATGAGACTAACAAAAACATGGAACCGAGTTAACATCACAATCTGGAACTGAAGATTTCAGGTATGAAAACACGATAAGAAGACAATACACACACCAAGTTTTCATAAGTCCTCAAGAGTGCTTCTGATATATTATATATTCAAAATGTAACACAATATGCTCTGCAGAATACAACCAACGAACCCTTCTGTCTTTGCATTACACCATGTTTATACAAAATAGTAGTTCTCTACAGAAGCCTCCAATAAAAGTGGAAATCTGTTTTTAGGACTTTATTACAACTCTCTATGTATAGTAGAGTTCATCTAAAACATTAAAGAGGAAACTGAAAATAGAGATAAAGATAAAGCATGGCATCATGGAGCTGTAGCTGGCTGAATAAAGTGGCTGAGTGCCCTTGTAGCCTGTCAAAAATTGTCTCCATAAAAGGTGGAATCCAGCAACTGAAAGGAACACCTGTATACATATCTGCAAAAATATAGGTGTGGCTAACCAATTGGAAGTTATCTGACACCTGGCAAAAGCTCATCATCACAAAGATTACATTCACTTCATCATCTTTAGTGTCATTCCTGTGAGAATAGAACCAAAAAGCAACTTTTCTTCTCCATATACAAAATCCGAAAATAATAGCTACTTACTGGGTTATTTGTAAAAACCAGATTTTCTGTAAAAGGTAGCTATATCCAAAAACACTGAATATAAACCAAAAGTGAAATGCTCCTTCAGATTTTCAAGGCTCTGTATATTCATTCATTAGAGGTCTAATATGGAGGAAAAGATTCTGATAGCTTCAGCTTTAGTTACCCTTTTGTTTGACCTCCTCTTCTGTGCTTGATTTTTCTGCTGAGTATTTTTCTTCTTGTTGCATTTTCACAATCTCATGACATATGGCTTCTGCTGTATTCTTGTCATCATCTGTAATAACTAACACATGAATTCCAGCTTTTCTCTAGCAGACTCTCAACTGCAACCTTCACCAACAATGTGTTATTTCCTGCATTTGACTTAAAAATAACCCCCTTTGAATTGTGCACTTGATCTTACTCTAAAGTAGCAACTCTGTGCTTTCTGTCACTCCACCAGTCACAACAACCTAATCTGATTTCTGTAAAACAAGGAACAACAACCTTCCACAGAGCCTTGATTGCTGGCACTTGGTAAAAAACTGTTTTGATGGAGGATGAAAACGTTTTGCTGTAGCTGTCACAAGAGTAAATGAAGACAGATCTCTGCATGCCCTAAATCTTGGTGAGAGGGAGTGACACGAAACCAAAGTGATTTAAACTCGGTTGCCAACTCATTTCACCAAACCTTTCACTCCATCGAGTTATTAACTAATTGCTGTTTATAACTCAACATTGATATATTTCACCTTTGGCATTAGATTTAACTAGCTTTAGCAAATATATAGCCAACCTCTTTTTTTTAATGAATCCTCCAATGAGAAATAGCCACCTTTCAGATGAGTGACATTTCTTGTTTCAGCAGACCTTCAACATTCAAAGAGCAATGTCTTTTTACCTGATAATGCCTCTTTTATCTCGTTGTACAAATTTTTCAGGTAATAGCTACTTACTGGGTTTGCTTGTAAAACCAGATTTTCTGAAGAAAATAGCTGCCTTACTTGGGTTGTTGACTCATTTTAATAAATCCTCCAATAGACACCTTTCATCAAGGTAATACCTCTTGTTTCAACAGACCTTCAATATTCATAGAGCAGTATCTTTTCACCTGATAAATGCCTCTTTTATCTCCTTGTACAATTTTTTCAGGTAATAGCTACTTACTGGGGTTGCTTGTAAAACCAGATTTTCTGAAAAATGGTAGCTATTATGGAAAATTCCTAAAACAACTGATGACTTTGACATTTTGTTCTTTAACCTTGGATAGAAATATCATGGTGAATGAATAAGACTTTTCAAGCTAAACCCATGACCTTCACTACTCAAAGCAGTTAAAAGACTTATTAAAAGAGAATTTACCCTAATAACTCTATGACAGAAACAAACTACTGGACTCAAAATTCTTTTGGAGTTTGGTTAAAAATGATGAAAACTAATACATTTTAACCTTCCAAGGCCTTCAACCATATGTTAGGAGACAAGAGAGGATCAAAGACACAACTTACAGTGATAACCAGACCTACTTTTCATATTATGGAGCTATTTTGGTGGGCTTGTTACGAAAGGGTTATTATTTGTACATTATTTTATTATTAGGGGCATCATTAGGGCTAATTAGACAAGTTGAATCCCTTAGAGTATCATATATATTGATGAGAGGTTCATTTGATCTCTCATCATCTCTTGGATTTGCATCTCTCTCTTCTTGAGAATTTCACACTACCTATTAATGGACGAATTGGAGGATCTTTGATGCAGTTTGACATTTGGATTATTGCTATTCTATTTTGGAGCTTCTCTATTGCAAATATGATGGATGGATATAATCTTCTTGCCATGTAAGTGCTTCTTTTATGCAGAATTTGCATGTAATTGTCTAATGTGTGGAACGCTATGCTAGGTTATTGTTGTGCCTTAATTGTTGATGCACAATTTATAAACACATTGTAATATTGGCTCGTTGTATACATTAATTCATCTTGACAAGGAGATCGAACTATTCCTAGGGGTGGGCTGAGTCTTTACACCTGAAACTCCATTAATTTGCACCATGAAGTATAAATCCTTGTTGCTGCCTTGTAGCTACTTCTCTAGGGCATGCGAAGTTGCAATAAGGCTCCTTGATAGAGTAAAATCCCTAGAACAAAATCACTTTGACTCCATTCTCCTCAATAGGCAAGGCATTGGTTTACAAGTCATTGGTTTTAAACCCTAATGCTAGGGGTTTCCTAGGGCATCAAACGAATTTCATTTGAGCCATCCATTTTGAGAGCGAGTTGGACAACACCTGTGTTGGGGTTTTCTATTGGCCCTCACAATTTTTGACGCATTTTCGATTCCTAGGTTTCCTTGGTTAGTGGCTTCCTCAAGGGTCATTGGATTACTATTAAAGAGAAATTCACGTTTCATTGATCCTTTTCTTCTCCCTTGCTTGGTCTAGATCTTTTGTTTGAAGCTTTACCCAAAACCCTAGACTTCGCTTGGGTCCTCTTGGGCTTCTGTTAGGCCCCTATATTACTAGTATAGTCCCTTATTGTTGTTAGTGTAACCCCGATATTGTTATTATTATACCCTTGTAACTCCCATATTGTTATTATTGTGCCCTTAAATTATTATTGTTAGGTCGGCTAGGATTACATTGTGGCCCACTAGGATTATATTATGGCCCCATGGACTCTATATATAGAAAAGAGGTTTTGTAAATTGAATCATCCAGGAATTGTTCATTTATGTAATGTATTGGAGATTGCCCCCTCGAAGTGGCTTATTTCTAAGACGTCGATATCTCTTTTCTTCTATTTTTGGAGCTGGTTACACAACATTTGGTGTCAGAGCTTTGGATTCTAGGGTTTCGCTGCTCTAAACAGGTCATCGTGGCATTTTCGCTATAATTTTTTTTCTACGAAGTTTCAGAATCTGAAATTTTTAGGGTGTGAAGCCGAAATCTTGAGGAAACTCGTCAAAAAATTTCAGATCTTGGTTCACAATATTTTCGAAGATATGATCTGTGGAAGGTAGTGCTTTTTCAGGCTCCTGAATTTCATCTCAAAGAGGTGATCGTGGGAAAAGATTCGTAACTCTCTGACATTGTGACATGGTTGATCTGTAAAGTGGTCATAGCTCTAGAGATTGTAGTTTCTTGGCTATCAATTTCAGATTCAAAGGATGAAACAGTGACACGTGGCAAGTCGTACAAGTTCGCTCTACTGAACCAGTCCATAATTAGGTCATTGTGGGAGATTGGACACAACTTTGTCTTGAAGAATCCAAATCAGGTCAGACCTGTGGCATTCAAAAGAGAATTCAGAGGGCTACTTCAGTGCTGAATTTCAGATATATAAGAGCCACAATCACAGAGATAATACAATTTCAATATCGAGCTCCTCAAAAGCAAGTAAAAGGTGTGTATTTTCCGAATTGCATAAGTCTTGTTTGAAGAATCAAATTGAATTGATTCCAAGGGCATATTGTAGAATAGATATCAGTATTAGGTTCTAAAATATGCCCTGTAAAAATAATTCAACACCCATTAAGCCTTCAGAAGGCTCTACTATGACTCATGAAGATGAAGAATTGCAACATGATCTATCAAAATTACAAGAGCAAGTGCACCAAAGTTTTGAAGAAAGGCGTGGAAGCTAAGATGGATGGCATGGAAGCTGGCATGGAAGCTAAGATGAATGACATGAAAGACAACTGGAAAACATGAAGAATGATCTAAAAGCAGACATGGAAGGTTTGACAAAGTTGATACAAGAAATGTTTCCTAATGGTGAAAAGATAGTAGAGGAAACTCATGATGAGAACAAAATAAATGTTAATCGCGACTTCATAAACTCTAATGTTGGCGGGAAGAACCACCATATTCCAAAAATGGATATGAGGAAGTTTGATAGAAAGGATCCTGTAACATGGATACTACAGATGGAGCAATATTTTGATCTCCATAATGTGCAAAACACACAAAAGGTACGCATTGCAACTTTACATTTAGAACAAAATACATTTGTATGGTATCGATGGCTTTGCTCCCGTAAAAAATTGTCACTTGGTCAATTTTTACAGAGGAAATGATAGCACATTATGAGGATACAAAGAGCAACACCTTCTTTAGCCAATTGATAAATCTCAAACAAAAGGGCTTAGTGGGGAGCACATTGAGGACTTCCAAAAATTGAATATAAGGGTAACTGATATTCCAGAGGAACACAGGATTGATCTCTTCATAGGCACTTTAAAGGATAACATCCAACATGAAGTTCACATTTTGGAACCCGATTCATTGGAGAAGGCATTCAGGTTGGCAAGAAAATTTGAATGTAAAATTATGGCGACAAGGAAGCCTACCACTCAATTCTATAAAGAAGGAAGTGTTACTACGCCTAGATTTCCACAACCTACAAGGTTGACACCACAACAATTGGAAGAAAAAAGAGCAAAAGGGCTTTGCTACAGTTGTGATAGCAAATACACTAAAGGTCATAAGTGTGTCGAGAAGAAATTATTTTACATAGATTGTGAAGAGGAAGAAGAAAATGAACAAGAAGAGGATATACACCAGGAACCAACCCTAGAAGAGGAAGAAATGAATCCGACCATATAGTGTAATGCATTGGCAGGAATTACCACTCCTCAAACTCTCAAGATACAAGGACAAATCAAGAAGAAAGAGGTAATAGTGTTGATTGATTCAGGTAGCACCCATAATTTTATTCATTGTAAGGTAGCCAAGGAATTAAATTGTTTCCTATACCCAGCACCAGAATGTCAAGTGATGGTTGCAAATGGAGGAACTATAAATTTCTCTGGAAAATGCCATAATATCAAGCTAACCATGGGGGAATATGTGTTGACTAGTCCAATGCTTTCCATTCCTATGGGAGGTGCCGATGTTGTATTAGGAGTACAATGGTTACAATCTTTGGGGACAGTAGCTTTTAATTTTCAAGAACTTTTCTTGAAATTTTTTTCAGAAGGAAAGGAAGTCGAATTACGGGGTATTGAAGGGAAGCCAGGAAGGATAATAAGCTTTAATGTCATGACAAAGCTTCTAAAGAAAGAACAACGAGGCGTAATTGCACAATTATGCTCACTAGAAGTTTCGACATCAAAATCATCTATTTCTGCACATCTCCAACAAGTCTTGGACAATCATTCCAAGGTGTTTGAAACTCCCAAAGGACTCCCACCTATTCGTGATCATGATCATGCTATTCATTTGATTCCAGGAAGTGTTCCTCCAAACATCAGGCCTTATAGATATCCTTATGTCCAAAAGAGCTAAATTGAACGTATGATTGCAGAAATGTTAGAGGCGGGTATAATTCAACCTAGTCAAAGTTCTTTCTCTGCTCCTGTAGTATTGGTACACAAGAAGGATGGATCATGGCGAATGTGTCCGGATTATAGGGAGCTCAATAGGCTCACCATTAAAGATAAATTTCCCATTCCTGTGATTGATGAATTATTGGATGAATTACAAGGAGCAATTTATTTTACCAAGTTGGATCTTCGTTCAGGATATCATCAAATTAGAATGAAGACTGAAGATATTCCAAAAACAACATTTCGAACTCATGAGGGTCATTATGAATTTTTGGTCATGCCTTTTGGCCTTACCAATGCACCTTCTACATTTCAAGGGTTGATGAATTCCATTTTCAAACCCTTCTTAGAAAATTTGTGCTAGTATTTTTTGATGATATACTAATCTATAGTAGGTCTTGGAAGCATCATGTTGAACATGTTGACAGGGTGCTCAAACTATTGCAGGAGAAACAATTATATGCAAAAAAATCCAAATGTTTCTTTGGAGTACAAGAGGTGGAATATCTGGGTCATATCGTATCTCACGAGGGTGTTAAAGTAGACCCTAACAAAATTAAAGCCATTAAGGAATGGAAAGTCCCCACAACCATAAAGCAGTTGCGAGGATTTCTCGGGTTAACAGGGTATTATCGCAAGTTTGTTAAGAATTATGGGAGAATAGTAGCACCTCTAACAACATTATTGAAGAAAGATGCATTTTCATGGACTCCTGAAGCAACTAAGGCCTTTGAACATCTTAAAGAGGCAATGTGTCAAGCACCAGTCTTAGCTACGCCAGACTTCACAAAAACCTTTATTGTGGAATGTGATGCCTCAGGAAATGGAATTGGTGCTGTTTTAATGCAGGAAAGAAGACCCATTGCTTTTGAAAGTTGTCCAATCAAAGGAAAGTGTTTACAAAAACCTATTTATGAGAAGGAAATGTTAGCAATACTGCATGCATTAAAGAAATGGCGAACTTACCTAATGGGAAGACACTTCAAGGTAAAAACTGATCATGATAGTCTTAAACACTTTTTGGAACAAAGACTATCTTTAGAAGAGCAAAAAAAATGGGTCACAAAGATGTTGGGTTATGACTTTGAAATAATCTACAAAAAAGGAAAGCTTAATGTTGTTGCAGATGCACTCTCAAGAAAGAATGAAGAGGTGGAAGCATTGTTGTGTGCCATTTCTATTATCCAACCAGATTGGATAACCGAAGCAAGAGATGAATGGAAGAAGGACAAAGATGTATGGACACTCATTCAAAAGTTGCAGCAAGATCCTAGTACATCTGATACATTTAGTTGGAAAAATGATTCCTTATGGTACAAAGATCGCTTATATCTTTGTAGGAATTCCTAACTAAAACAAAAGATTCTTTTGGAACTGCACACTTCTCCTTTAGGAGGACATTCAGGATTTTTAAAAACTTACCACAGGGTGAAGAAAGAATTTTTTTGGGATGGCCTTAAATCTGATATTCAAAAGTTTGTGGCAGAATGTTTGGTTTGCCAGTAGAATAAAGTTGAGACAATTAAGACCCCAGGACTTCTACAACCTTTATCCATTCCAAGTCAATGTTGGGAGGAGATTTTAATGGATTTTATCACAGGTTTACCTAAGTCCGAAGGAAAGAGTGTCATCATGGTGGTAGTTGATAGACTTACCAAGTATGCACACTTTTGTGCATTATCTCATCCATTTAAAGCAAGTACAGTTGCTACTACATTTATGGACAGAATTCAAAAGCTACATGGAAGCCCAAGTGTTATTGTGAGTGACAGAGATCCCATTTTTACTGGAAATTTTTGGACGGAGTTATTTTCTTGTTTGGGTACTCAATTAGCTCATAGCTCATCTTATCATCCTCAATCCGATGGTCAAACCGAGATAGTAAATAAATGTTTGGAAGGATATCTTCGTTGTTTTGTATCTGATAAACAAACACAATGGGTCAAGTGGTTACCTCTCGCTGAATGGTAGTATAACACTTCCTTCCATACTGCAGCAAAAATGACCCCATTTATGGCACTTTATGGATATCATCCACCATCGATCACATCATATTTAAGGGAAAATTCAAAGGTTCAAGCAGTGGAAGATCACATCGAGCATCAGCAAGAAGTTCTCCAACTCTTAAAGGATAACCTGAATTTGGCACAAAACCGAATGAAACAACAGGCAGATCAACATCGCAGCGAGAGAAGTTTTGATGTAGGAGATTGGGTATTTTTACGGCTACAACCATACAAACAAATTTCCCTCAAGCAAGCTAAGAAGGATAATAAATTATCGCCAAAGTACCATGGTCCTTACAAGGTGTTGCAAAAGATTGGTACTATGGCATACAAATTGGAGCTTCCTGCTTCTTCGCGAGTGCATCCAGTTTTCCATGTTTCATGCTTAAAGAAGGTTATAGGTGAAAATCTTCCAGTTCAAACAATATTGCTAGAACTTGATGAGGAAGGAAATATCATATTGGAACCTGAAGCGGTCACGGAAACAAGAACTCGACAACTACGGAATCGATCAATTTCAGAGTATCTCATCAAGTGGAAGAACTTACCCACTGAAGATTCTACATGGGAGGATGAGAATTTTATACAGAAGCACCCAGAGCTACTCAAGTGTTGAGGACAACACTTTTTGAAGGAGAGGGGCATGTTAGGTCCCTATATTACTAGTATAGTCCCTTATTGTTGTTAGTGTAACCCCCTTATTGTTATTATTGTACCCTTGTAACCCCCATTTTATTATTATTGTGCCCTTAAATTATTATTGATAGGTCGGCTAGGATTACATTGTGGCCCACTATGATTACATTATGGCCCCATGGACTCCTATATATAGAAAGGAGGTTTTATAAATTGGATCATCCAAGAATTGTTCATTTATGTAATGTATTGGAGGTTTCCCCCTCGAAGTGGCTTATTTCTAAGACGTTGATATCTCTTTTCTTCTATTTTTGGAGCTGGTTACACAACAGCTTCTTTGTGGTCCCATACTCTCATCATCCATTACTTTTCAAGGCCACCTAGGAAGTTTTCTTCCCTTAGGAATCTTAGGTCTAAGGCATTCCTTATCAAGAAAAATATCTCTAATCCCTAGGTCTAGGCCTCCTTTGAGCCTTTCTTGGAGAGCCTCACACCTCGCTTCTAAAGCAAGAAAACCTTATCATTTGAGTCTCTCCTATGAATGGGCCCTAGAAATCACTGCTTATCCAATCATTCACTTATCATTCATAGTGATTTCCCTCATACCGGGTCTCCTCCCATTGGTGAAAGTTTGTAAAGAGCAGGGGATATTGACTGAGGTGATAGAGGATCCTTGTCCCATTGTTGCCACTTGATCTAGTAGTAGTCCCATAGGAACCCCTCCTAGGACCCCTGCAAAAATTTGCGGTAACAAGCAAATCTCAAATACCAGACTTAAGATCACAATGATAATAAGCAGATCTCAAATACCGGACTTCAAATCACATTTATTATAAGTAGATTTTGAACCTCTGACCTCAGATCATAAGTATGATGAGCAGATCTCTAATCACTGATTTTGGATCATAAATGTAATGAGTTAATATACAGATCTCAGACCGCTTCACATAAGAGAGCAGATGAGTAAGGTATGTGTTCCAATTGCATTCAAAGGAGAGTGGATTAACCTCTCTATATAGACATCATATGATCCGAATGAGTGAGTTTCTAGGCAAGTCAACTAGCCATCGTGTGATCCGAATGAGAGAGTTTCAAGGCAAGCCAACTAGCCATCATGTGATCCGAATGACAGAGTTTCAACTCAAGCCAACTAGCCATCATGTGATCCGACTTAGTGAGGTTCTAGCCATCATGTGATCCAACTTAGTCATCGCGTGATCCGAATGAGAGAGTTTCAAGGCAAGTCAACTAGCCATCATGTGATCTGAATGAGAGAGTTTGAAGGCAAGCCAATTAGCCATCATGTGATCCGACTTAGTGAGTTTCTAGCCATCATGTTATCTGACTTAGCATTTGTGGAGCCACTTGAAAATATAAATAAAATAATAATTTTCTTCTTTCCAAAAATACATTTTGACCAAATCAAAAGCATGAAGAACATGGTAGAAACAATAATAATTTTGTTCTTCTCAAGTACAATGATAATTATGAAGACCGACCATAGCTACACCTTCAACACTACTGAAGTACAGTACCACAGAAGATTTGCATACCACAGTGCCATAGGGAATTCACATATCATAGAGCCACAGGAAATTTGCATACCACAGAGCCACAGGAAATTCTTATACCACAAAGCCATAGGAAATTCATATGCCACAGAGTCAGGAAATTCGCATGCCACAGAGCCACAGGAAATTCGCAGTGCACAGAGCCACAAGAAATTCGCATCATCACCACAGGAAGCTTGGATGCCACAGAAATATATTGCCTCAGAAAACTCGGATTTTTCTCTTCTGAATAGATGATCCGAATGAGTGCCAAATGTTGGAGTAAAGGTGCCAATATATAGTTATTTCCATGTCCGAAAAGGTGTCTCTAAGGGCTGAGCCGATCTGACATCTGGAGGGTTGACTTGGCAGCTGGGTATTGACCAAAAGACATAAAATTTATTTTGTTTTTCTTTAAAATGTCGAAATAAGACATGACAAAAATAATTGTCTCTTTGACTCAAATGAATTCTTTTTGATTCTTTACAAGATCATGATTATGAAGACCAAACCTAGTTACAACTTCAACAGCTTCAAGAAAAAGGACATAAGACTCCACTCTATAGACCCTTCTGCTTTTAGTTTCAGCTTTAATGTAAATATTCTATTGTTAATATTAGACACATTTTCTAAAAAAGAAATGCATCCCAAGAACGAGTGAGATATACTTGATATGGTGCCCACTGTCAATAGGCTAAAGAATGAGTCACTTGTCTGTTAGAGTGATGATGTCACAAATGACTTCAGTGTGTATTCATAAACAACTGAAGAGGTAGGGTTCTCTCACAAAGAGGGGCTATGGGACCGCATAATGGCTTTGTTGGTCTTAACTGTGTAGGTATATATTAAATTAGGGTTGACTAGGTTGGCTTTAAGCTCAAACCTAGAAATACAGTTGTACACAATAATAATGATTATAAAGTAAGGTCAGCCATGGCCGTATGTAAGTTTACACCATCATTTCAATAACTGTGTTAATCCAAGAGTTGATGACAAAATTTGAAAATGTTCAGTTGAAGAAGTGTTGTGCAGTTAATAAACCCCACTATTGATTGTTGGAAGGCATGGAACTAGTGGCATTGTTGGATCTGTTCAAACTTGGGAAACTTCTGTGGCCATTGCTAGTATTTGTTCTTAACATTAAAATTTGAGTTTGATTGGAGCTATATTTCGTTGCTTTTCTCTGCAAGCCATATTTGACCATTTTTTCTTGTTTACTTAGTTGTGTGCATGCTCATGTATTGTTGGGTGTGAGAGAGAGAGAGAATTATTTATTGGGCCTCTCTCATTAATGGTATTAATGCCAAAAGACCAACAACATGATTCATACATCATGTTCAATGAACTTGAGACAAACTATTTAGTTTCAATAGCAGATTCATTGTCCACCTAAACACAAGTACACAAGTTGTCTTATGACTGTTTTTGCCCCTCTTACAACTTTCCTCATGCTTTTGACTTTAAAATTGATTGAGTATCTTATCATATTATTTACAAGCAATAATGGAATTTATTTTGCAGATTGTGGAAATTTCTACTTCAGCCCTGCTGTCTCAGCAGGATTAGCAGCTGCAGGTCCTATCTACAAGGCAGTATCTGTAAAGCTTTCCAAAGATGCTGCCAGTAAGGAAACCTCTACATGGCTTACTTGTAGGAAGGAAGGAGTCATGGCAGAATTTCATGGTCAGTCTGTACTAGATGACTTGGATAATGAGGTTTGTGAATGCACTATTTCCTTCCACCATTTCCTTCACTTAAGAAGCCTGTAATTCACTATTACGTTCTGATCCCAGCAAAGAAGTCAAAACGCCAATTAGAGGGACAATAATAGGAATAAACATAAATGGTAGTTGTCCTTTACTGAATGAACACATATGGTTGAAGGGTTGAAATGAAGGCCTGACAGATTACCTAACATATGGTGTTGAGCGGAGCCAATGTATATTCTAATCCCAAAACTTTCTATAATGGCATGGATCAAAGTATATTTCCTAGGGTGATTTTACTCATGGAGTGAAGCCATGGAGGCTAATTCAAGTCAATACCCTTTTAGAGAACAATCAGATTGTAGCGGCTATATATACAGATTAGATACAACAGCTAAATTGTAACAAGCTAAGGGAATTTGTTGAACCTGCTTTAAAAACTGGAATACAGTCTTAGATTAACTTGTGGCACCACCATTGACAACTTTGATGACTGGAATGTTGAGATTTCTATAGGGCAATGATTATAATTAATTCTCTTTACTTGATAACTGCTTGTGATGTCCTTTTACTTATTAGCTTTGTTCCTTAGTATTATATGTGTGAATCATCAAACAGATACCAAAACAAGAACAAGAACACAAAATATAGATTGCAAGCCAGGGCCAAAACCTCTCCTCTTGAGAGTAAAACCTGTAAATCTCTTCTCTTCCTTATAGATTCTTCAGTTGACAAATTCCATGACCTTAGGACTGATACCAATACCCTCCAAGACCAAGATCAATCTCTTCGGATGATGTGCTAACCTCAATCTAGTCAAACCCAATCAAATCTCTTCCAATAGTACTTCTTTGACCTCCTGTTGCAAGATTTTCGGCCTCCTACTGCAGATCTGAAATTTCGGCTTCCCTGCAGTTACAGTTTCGACACGTGTGAGTTTCGATCTTCCTTTAGAGCTTTCCCTTGACCTTCACTTGCCTTTCCCTGACTTCTAGTGCTTGAGGATGACCCCTGGTGGCCTTCGCTTGACCTCTTTGCCTTCTTTTCACCAAGATTGAACTTGTAGATAGAAAACCTAGGTCTACTGCAGAAACCCTAGTCTTCCTTAGAACGTGTGAGATAAAATATCCCAAACAAAGCTCTTCTTCGTCCTCTTCCTCCTTCGCTGCCTTCTTCTTCTTCTTCCTTCTCTAGAATGAATGGTGTATGAATGTGCTTCAAGTAGGACGAGTTCTCTTCTATTTATAGGCTCTTCAGGGGTGGACGTGGCTCTTCCTTTTAGGCCGACTTGCCAGCTGCCAGGCCGACTTGGTCTTGGAGGGTATTCTGACACTTTTTGTAATATTCCAAATTAGCAGTCAGCTAATTGGAATATTAATTTTATCAATTTTGCCTTTGTCTAATGTTAGCAAAAAAGTAAAGTGGGTAAAGGTGACCCACAAATAAATCTGAAGATTAAATCACTTTCCTAAAGTCACCAAGGCAAGCATTAAAGTTGGAGTCGGACTCGTGGGGCTAGCTACACGTAGTAGACATCAGCCTAGTGGCAGCGCAGGAGAGGCAACAACATAGGCAGCGTAGAGGCAATGTGGGGATAGCAGCTACGCAGTGGCTGCGCAGTGGTTGGTTGGCAGAGATGGCAACGCATTCTAGTGGGGCCCAAGGTAACGTTGGGGGCTCAGCTAGGTAAAAGAGGATGAGAGCGGCTCATTCCTCATTCATTCAGTCATCAACTAACTTTCTGTCTGGTAAACCAAAAGCATGCTTGAGCTGTTTAGCCGAGTCTGCAAGTGTTGTTTAACACAAAGATTTCCGAGCGGAGATCTCAACCTCATCCTCGGGAGACTTCGAGTGCCTGCTCAGGAGAGGAGTTCAGTCAATTTTGGAGGAGAATTTCCATAGGTTCAGTCCAGAAATACATAGTCCCTTCCAGGAAAGCGTAGTCAGCCAGGGAGTTACGTAGTTCAACAGTGGAGCAGCTTCGGGGAAGGAGAAAGACAACGATATTTCAGCCAGGAGTTTTGTGAGGGGATCAACCCTTCCATAGCAAAGTTTTTGGGCAGTTTCCAGCAGCTATCTCCAACATATCAGTTTAGAGCCCAGTGTGCCTAGCAGAGTTGCGTACCTAGCTCAAGAGGGCGATTTTCCAGGGTTAGCATTTCGAAAAACCCTTAGTGGTTTTTTATGGGTTTGTTGAGGAGAGGCTAATGTCCAAATCCCAGAATTTTCTGAGTAGTAGAACAACTCCAATACATAGTCCATTTCTAGCCAGTAGAAGCATTTTCTAGATTGGGCAGCGTAGAGGAGCCATGCAGAGCAGCAAGCAACAAGGTTTTCTGAGCAGGGATCGAGGAGTATTTTAGCCTACCTTGTGCAGGCCAAGGTGCCATCTTCCTAAGCACCATTTGTACCTTTCCCATTTAGAAATATTAGTAAAATGGCTCAACATTTTTGGCTCAATTCATGGTGTTTTTGATGCATTTTTCTGTTTGCTGTAGATTTAGTCTTTGTATGCTTTGTATTAATGTTTGTTCCCAATTTGGGATATTACAGTGGTATCAGAGGTAGTGTTTTAAAACTTCGACTGGGGTTCCGAAACGACCGAGGGTCGACTCTGACTCTGACTCCGACTCGGTATCAACTTGGCCAGTTTGGTTTCAATGACTCGGTCTTTGTAAAAAATACATTAAATATTAATTTTTTTCATAAAAAAGCATAATTTTAAATATTTTCATTCATGTTTCCAAACACAAAGCATTACAATATAGACAAAAGACAACATATGATCAAAGTAGGCTCATGAATATATCCATTATATCAAAATTGCACTCAGTGCACTGTCCAATACATGATGATGATATAGAGATCAAAACAAAAAACATAACCAAGGAGGCTCTAAATGGCCTCTACAACAAAACATGAATAGTCTACTACTAGACATCTGACAAGGCAATATCCTCTGGCTCAGACTTTGAACCAGAGGGGGAAACCACTCACTCCTCCTCCTCATCAACATCCTCAACTAGAACTGTAGCACGTTGAGCCTGAGATAGACGAGTTATGTGCTTCCATTGTGGCTGACTAGAGGAAGTGCCTGCGGCTGCAACTGTAGGACTTGGGACTGGGCCTGCTACTAGTGGATCTACATTGAGCATAGCCTCTACTTGTGTATCGAATTCCATCGCCACACCAATATCCTCATCAGAGTCAAACTCTGGTGGACAAGTCTCCACTACCCAATCTGATGTTGGATCAATATCCTCCAACACAATGGGATCTGAATCATGTCTTTTGTTCAACAATTGGTTGTGTCTTAGTCGGAGGTTGTACTGGACACACACTAGATCATTTAACTGTTTTTTCTCCAAACGGTTTCTCTTCTTTGTGTGAATCCTCTCAAAGATAGACCAATTGCGCTCACACCCAGAAGCACTGCAAGTTTGACTCAAAATGTGGATTGAAAACCTCCGCGATTCAGGACAATGGCTACCAAATGCCTCCCACCATTATGCTGCAAAAACCATAGTTGTGTAATGAGTTTCAGTTAGCTCAACAAATTATATCCAACTTTGAAATTATAAACAATTATACAAAATAATAAAATATGAATTTGAAAATTGAAATTCTTTGTTTACCTGGCTCATATGATTCCCTTGCAATCCTTGCAAGGTTCTTGCTAAAGGTACCTGTGGCTTGGCTGAACACAGTGATCTGATTGTGTATCAGCAACTGGCCACTCTCTGTGGGGATCATGCGATCAATGCAGTCAATCAATCCATCTCTAACCTCCACAGTCAAAGCTCTTGCTTCCTGAGCTTTATAATGATACCTTGGGTTCAGAAAATAACCAGCTGCATGTATAGGGCGATGGAGTTGATTGTTCCATCTTTGATCAATGATTGCCCGAATGGGCCCATACTTACCCACTCTGTCCTTGTATGTTGCCCTTATTTGCTCCTTTGCTTGATCCATAGCCTCATAAATGAAGCCCATAGCCAATCTTTCCCCATCCACCAACTACAACAGCTTAACCAGTGGCTTAGCAAGTTTCACAATCTCTGCTGCCTTTTTCCAAATTATTTCTTCATTAGCTTTCTTTTTCACATCTTTTCCATCCTGTTTGCAAGCCCACTGACAGTCATTCCATTCATCACTAGAAAACAACTTTTGCAAGTTTCTATGTAGGGCAAGCATAGATTGCAATGTCAAAAAATGTGTTGCAAATCTAGTGATGGTAGGCCTAATAATTTCCTTGCCGCCTATGTGTTTCCCCATCAGATTCAAAATCCATGAGCGATTGTAAATATATTTTGTGATGCTTTTGGCATGCTCTATAGTTTTCATGATCCAATCTATTTTACCAATATCCTCAAACATGAGGTCTATGCAATGTGTAGCACATGGGGTCCAAAAGATGGTTGGGTGTTTTTCCTCTAACAATTTACCAGCAAGAACATAGTTAGAGGCATTATCTGTGATGATTTGAACAACATTTGCCACCCCCACCTCTTCAACAAGCTCATCCAAAAGATGAAACAACCAATGTCCATCTTTCACCCTATCAGATGCATCAACTGATCTTAGAAACATGGTTTCCCGTGGGCAAAAGACAAGAAAGTTTATGATGGTACAGTTCCTTTGATTAGTCCATCCATCTGACATGATGGTACATCCTGTATGTGCCCATGAGTTTTTTAATTCTTTCAAATAATCATCAATGGACACAATCTCTTTTTGCAAAAGAGATCCTCTTAACTCATGCATAGAAGGGCCTTTGAAGCCCTTTTCATCAGCATAATGGCATCAAACATAGGTTCGTAATATGGTAAACAAGAAGCATTGAAGGGAATATTCACATCATACCACCATCTGCAATGTAATCACAAGCAATTTCTCTCAATTCTTTTTTCCAATGTTGATCTAAAGTGGGCTGCACTTGACCTCTACTTGTAGGACTAGGACCATGTGTACTATCAGAGGGAGAAGAGGGTGTGAAAAAACTTTTGATAGTACCCCTATTTCTCATTGCACCCTTACCCTTTTCAAAAATAGACTCCATAGAGGGAGGAACATAGCGAAAGGAGTTTGATGCATCAGTGCAAGGGATAGATGAAGAACCCCCATAATCAAAAGTTGGGTTGGCAGCCATCATGTGTTGTATATTTCTCTTCCTCCCAATTTCAGCCTCTATTTCTTTTTGCCTAGCTTTGTCTTCCTCAAACTTTTGAAATTGATCTCTCAACTCCTTCCTAATTTCCCCAATTTCTTCTATTGGTGCTTCACATGGAGTAATTTGGCCTCTAAGACCAGCCAAATGTAGTTTCAGTTTATGAATGCCCCATCTACCCCCCTTAACTTTTCTCTTACAAAATTTGCAATGCATTTGATCATCAACCATTTCAGCATATGCCCAAGCAACGTCTTTCATTCTAGGGGCCATTTTGGACTGAGTTTTTGACTTGGAAAGGAAAGGTTTAAATCTGAAAATGAAAACAAAAAAAAACTACTCATTCTATGTTTATTTCTTTCACAAAAAACTATGTTTTCCATCTTCAGATTTGCAAAAAAAAAAAGAAGCAAAGGCAGATTTTAGAAGGGAAAAAAAAATACCTCTAGGCTCTAGCCTCCTCAGTGCTGCTCCAACAAACCAACTCTTCAATGCCGCTCCAAAGCTTGCCCAGTAAGCTCCTTACTGCTGCTCCAAAGCTTTCCCAAAAGACTCCTCAAAGCTGCTCCAAAAACCAACTCCACAACTCTTCACAAATTCCTCACAAATGCTCACTCAAATGCAATGAGATAGATGTGAGGAAATGAGAGGGGTTGGGTAGCTTTAATAGGATAGGGAGGGGTTAGAAGGATGCACAAAACCCTAACAACAAATCAAAATTCATCTTGGAGTCTGATTTTGAGGTTTAGTGGGGTTCGCGGCTGGCTTGGATTGGCTTGGCCAGTTTAACTCGGGCTCAACTGAGCTGATGGGTTTGTGACCGAACTGACTGAGTCATTGATCGGCTCGGTCGGTTCGGTCACAAACTAGCCTCCGAACATGTTTTTCTATCGAGTCTGTCCGGTCGGGGGTTTGGCTCTGTTGGCTCGGCCGATTCGGAGCCAGTCCGACCGATTTTGAAAACTATGATCAGAGCTCATAGACTTGGCTCAGTCTGTGGAGCATTTGGTCTATGACACCAGAAGATAGAGAGTACATTAAATAACGGAAGCAGTGATATAGAAGTAGAGAGCGTAGGCTTGAAATCACACCTGATCAAGAAGGCAACGTTCTGGTGGAGGAAGACAAGGGGAAGGCACTAATGGCAGAAGAAAGAGATAGGGGAAGGATTTTGGTAACCTCCTCCTAAAGTCAATGCAGGAGCTCTCCAGGAAGATAGAGGAGATGGGACAAAAGTTTGCCGTGTTGGAAATACTGAGAGGGGGGTGAATCAATATTTCTTTCTAATTGTTATTTATTGCTAGTTAGATTCTTCACAATTAAAGACAGATATATATATATATATATATATATATATATATATATATATATATATATAATAATGATATTAAGAATTAAAGAGAACTTCAATCCTTTTTTAATAATAGTATATAATAGATGAGAGAAGGGCACCAACCCTTTTAATGAAACAGGCACCAACCTGTTTGCCAAGCACCAACTTGGACTTTGATGAAGCTCGGACCTCTAGGGCTTCGACTCTATCTTTTCAAGGCACCAACCTTGTGTTTAAGAGCTCCTACTCCAAGGACACCAATCCTTCAGAATTCTTTAGAGAGAAAATGTGAGATGTAATTACTTGATTGTCTTCAACAAGGATCTTCACTATTCAATTAATTTGATCCAAAATTGTCGTTGACTGTCCAATAAAATGTTTCCAAGATACCTCTGTCATATGTGACTGTCCTTGTCTACAAATGCTTGACTGCCATTACAATCTTCCACAGGACTTCTTCAATCCGAGATTTTTCCTTCACACAGTCCGAGTAGGTGACTGTTCCAAGTTCTTCATCCTGCTATAGGTCTGAAAATGAGTGATAGTCCGCGCTTGTTGAAGGCATGAATTAAGCACTGCTTACAAGGTTTATGCAATGGATTGTCTCCATAGATTAGGGCCGCAATACAGAACGAAGATACATGGACTCGGTGTTATGCTATTACAGTCATGATGTCAAGACAGTATCACAGTCTCGGTGCTACCATATTGTCATGATCTCGGAGCCACTACTGTCTCGGTGTATTACAGTGATGGAAATTTCAAAAGGGAGCTCGGACTTTAATATGCCTTAGTAGTTCGGTTCATAAGTTGATGTATATGAAGAGGGATCCTTATACCGTTTCTGTTGAAGAGATTTCGAGTTCTTTTATCACAGAAACAGTCTCTGATATGCTTGTCTTATTAAACCACGTAAACAGGTGCAAGGTGCAATTGCTGTTACAAAAGCATACCGAAAAAATGGATCTCTAACTCGGTTCTATCTGCCTTCTTTAGTTCACGAGATGTGAACCCTTTTCGTGTGCTCTGATGTCCTCTTCTTATCTTCACCGAAAACTTGATGATAAAATGAAGTGATGGGATGTCATACTTATACAGGTTTGACGTTAGAAGAATGGACACATCTTTCTAGATGTAGGCCGACATGAAGGAGCTAGGGCAGGTCGGCTCAGAAAAAATATAATTATTACACAACTTCAAAAAACAATATCTTTCTAACCACGGGGAGGTTTGTTGGACATTGGATAAACCAACGCTCCCTATGTGTTTCGTGACATGGACTAACCGCCTCTCGTGGATCCTTATCTCTGGCGATGCGATTGTTAACTAATACCCGAGGGTTTTTGTCTAACGGCAATCGTGATTTCCAACAAGTGGTATAAGAGCGTAGGTCACGAGTTCGTTCCACACCTAGCTCGCGTTGGGGGGGAGATTGTTGGACATTGGATAAACCAATGCTCCCTATGTGTTTCGCGACATGGACTAATTGCCTCTCGTGGATCCTTATCTAACGTGAGCTGGGTGTGGAACGAACTCGTGACCTACGCTCTGATACCACTTGTTGGAAGTCACGATTGTCGTTAGACCAAAACCCGCGGGTATTAGTTAACGATCGCATCGCCAGAGATAAGGATCCACGAGAGGCGGTTAGTCCATGTCGCGAAACACATAGGGAGCGTTGGTTTATCCAATGTCCAAAAAACCTCCCCGTGGTTAGAAAGATATTGTTTTTTGAAGTTGTGTAATAATTATATTTTTTCTGAGCCGACCTGTCCTAGCTCCTTCATGTCGGCCTACATCTAGAAAGATGTGTCCATTCTTCTAACGTTAAACCTGTATAAGTATGACGTCCCATCACTTCATTTTATCATCAAGTTTTCGGTAAAGATAAGAAGAGGACATCAGAGCTAAAGTCCGAGCTCCCTTTTGAAATTTCTATCACTGTAATACACCGAGACAGTAGTGGCTCTAAGATCATGACAATATGGTAGCACCGAGATTGTGATACTGTCTTGACATCATGACTGTAATAGCGTAACATCGAGTCCATGTATCTTTGTTCTGTATTGCGGCCCTAATTTGTGGAGACAATCTGTTGCATAAACCTTGTAAGCAGTGCTTAATTCCTGCCTTCAACAGGTGCAAACTATCTCTCATTTTCAGACCTATAGCAGGATGAAGAACTTGGAACAGTCACCTACTCGGATTGTGTGAAGGAAAAATCTCGGATTGAAGAAGTCCTGTGGAAGATTGTAATGACAGTCAAGCATTTGTAGACAAGGACAGTCACATATGACAGAGGTCTCTTGGAAACATTTTATTGGACAGACAACGACAATTTTGGATCAAATTAATTGAATAGTGAAGATCCTTGTTGAAGACAATCAAGTAAGTACATCTCACGTTTTCTCTCTAAAGAATTTTGAAGGATTGGTGTCCTTGGAGTAGGAGCTCCTAAACACAAGGTTGGTGCCTTGAGAAGATAGGGTCGAAGCCCTAGAGGTCGGAGCCTCATCAAAGTCCAAGTTGGTGCTTGGCAAACAGGTTGGTGCCCTTCTCTCATCTATTGTATACTATTATTAAAAAGGGATTGAAGTTCTCTTTAATTCTTAATATCATTATTATATATATCTCTCTGTCTTTAATTGTGAAGAATCTAACTTGCGATAATTAACAATTGGAAAGAAATATTGATTCACCCCCCTCTCAGTGTTTCCAACAATTGGTATTAGAGCCAGTTTCTTCATTATTAGCCTAACAACTGGAAGAAGGATTCTTAGGCACAATGAAGAACATGGAAGCAATAGGGAAACTCCCTATATTTGATGGAACAAATTTTAGTTTCTGGAAAAAGGGGATGTCCTACTATCTAATGTCTCTTGGCCCTGAAGTATGGCACTCTGTTTTGGATGGATAGAAAGCTCCCACTGCTCTTCCAACTGATCCAGATGAAAGAAAAGCCTACATTGCTAATGCCAAAGCTTTAAATTCCATCACTAGTGGAATCACCAATTCTGAATTTACGAAAGTCATGAACTGTGACTCAGCCAAAGAAGTATGGGATAAATTGGTTTCGCTATATGATGGGGACTCCAAAGTTAAGAAGGCAAAGCTTCAAACCTATAGAAGACAATTCGAGAGTCTGAAAATGGATGATGAAGAAGGTATTGCATCATACTTCCTCAAAGTAGCTGAAATGGTTAACTCTCTTAAAGGACTAGGGGAAAATATTGAAGAAAGCACCATAGTTCAAAAAATCCTAAGATCACTTCTTGACAGATTCGACTCCAAAGTAAGTGCCATAGAAGAAATGAAGGACCTTGATACTCTCAAGATGGATGAACTTCATGGAATTATTATTGCCTATGAGATGAGGAAAGGGATCCCAAATTTCAAAGAAGCAGCTTTCAAAGCCTCAAAATCTACAAAAGAAGGAAAAGGATGGACTTACAATAGCGATGAATCAGATACTGAAAACGAGTTAGCTCAATTTGTACGAAGACTAAAAAGGGGATCTAAGCTAAAAGGTAAGTACCCTCTTATTTGTTTCAATTGTGGAAGAATAGGTCATTACGCTGCAAAATGTCCTCATAAACATGATAGTGATGATGAAAAGGACTCTAAAAGAATGATGTACAAGAAGAAAGGGTTTAATAAGAAGAACTTCTTCTCTAAACAAGATGAGTCCGATGAAGATGAATTCGTAGTCATAAAGAGGAAATCAACTAGAAATGTGCATCAGTACAAAGAAAGCGATGATGAATCAGATGAGGAAAGTAATTATGTTGGAAGCAAAGAAACACCATTCATGGCATTTACAAATGATGATGACTCAGAAATAGAAGATGAAAGAAACATGGATAGTTTGCTAATGAGTGCCATTGAAGAAAACGAGAATCTACAAAAGAAGATAATTTCTCTCAAAATAGAAAGAGAGGAAGCAAAAAGAAGGGAAGACTTCTTGAACATCAAGTTAAAAGAGAAGGATGATATCTGTGAAAAACGTGAAGCTGAAATAGTGTCCCTAAGAAAGGAATTGGAGCAAATCAAAAGGAGTTGGCAAAGATCTCTAGCTCTTGACAACATTCTTAACATTCAAAGACCTCAACATGACAAGTCTGGAATTGGTTTCAAAGGAGAATCATCAAGTACGAAGAATAATGCCAGAAGTTATGCTGATGTACTCTCTTGCCATCCAAAAGAAGAAAAATCATCTCAGGAAAAAGGTCACATCTCAAAACCAAGATTTGAAAGAGCAACTCCAAGGAAGAATGTTGATTCAAGCTATGGATACTACAACAAACTATTTTTCTTGGGCATTGTTACAATTGTAAAAACTTTGGGCATCAAGCTAAGCATTGCAAGGCTTATAAGAATGAAGCACCAAGATTGAATAATCAACCAAACCAACTGCGTGGGCCTAAAGAGCAAGAACAAATCAAAACTTTCAACTCCTTTGATCCTTTGGCTAAGTTTGATCCGTCTTGCTCATTATGTGATGATTATGATCATAATGAACAAAATTTCCCTCTCAAAAGGGAAAAAGCTAAAAACATAAATCTCAAAATTGATAAATGTGGCCTAGCTCTATGTGCTCATAGTGAAGAAAATCATTGGTTCATGGATAGTGGATGCTCGAGACATATGACAGGTGACCAAAAGAAGTTTATCTCATTGAACAAGAAAAATGGAAATGTATCCTTTGGAAGTGGATCTGCTAAAATCACTAGAAAAGGGACTGCTACCCTTGTCAATGGACTAGGAAAGGCTCAAAATACCTTGCTGGTAGAAAGGCTCAAACACAATCTCTTAAGTGTCAGCCAGATTTGTGACCAAGGACATAATGTTGTCTTTAGTACAAAAAATTGTGAAATAAGAGACTCGTCCTCAGGAGAGCTTGTGGCGAAAGGAGTAAGAACACTAGATAATGTTTACATTCTCAGTAGAATCCAAGAAGATAAATGTTACTTAAGTCAAACAGATGAAAGTTGGTTATGGCACAAGTGATTGGGGCATACAAGTTTGGACAACCTAGTCAGCATCAACAAAAATAATGCAGTAAGGGACATTCCAAAAATGTGCAAACCAAATCAAGTTGTTTGTGGCCCATGCCAACATGGAAAGAAAACTAGAACTAGCCACAAAACCAAGGAGTTCTCAACATCAAAACCTTTGGAAATCATTCATGCAGATTTGTGTGGGCCAACTAGAACTCCAGCTCTTCAAGGTGAAAGTTACTTTTCTCTATTTGTTGATGACTATACTAGAATGATGTGGATATATTTCATAAAATATAAATCCAAAGCATTTGAGTGTTTTAAGAATCTTAAAGCTCTCATTGAAAATGAAAAAGATTCTAAGATTAAATGTCTTAGAACAGATAGAGGAGGTGAATTCACTTTGAAAGAGTTTGATAAATTCTGCAAAGAGCATGGAATTGAAAGAGAACTTTCTACTACTAGGACACCCCAGCAAAATGGAGTAGTTGAAAGAAGGAACCGAACCATTCAAGAAATGGCTAGGACAATGCTACTAGCAGCTGATTTGCAACCAAAATTCTGGAGAGAAGCAGTTGGCACGCAGTTTATACCTTAAATCAAACTCAACTGAGACCAAATAATGAAAAGACTCCTTATGAATTATGGAAAGGAAGACTTGCTTCAGTAAAATATTTCAGAATATTTGGAAGGAAATGTTTCATAAAAATAAATGATGACTCACCAGGTAAATTTGATTCTAAAATTGACGAAGGAATATTTCTTGGTTACTCCACTAGGAGCAAAGCTTACAAATGTTACAACAATTGTCTACGAAGAATAGTGGAAAGCATTGATGTGAAGATTGATGAAGGCCTTCCAGAAAAAAGAATTGAAGATCATGAAGTTGAGTCTTTCTTTGAACAAAGTGAAGAAGAAGAACCTGAAAGAGAAGAGGAGAATGAAGAATATCAAAGTGAAACTCAAAATGAATCTTCACAAACTCCCTCCAAGATCAAGTTTGTTCAAAGATATCATCCGGAAGAACAAGTCATCATAAATATAGATGAAGGAATCCAAATTCGAAGAAGATTGATAAGCACCCCAAGAAAAGATGATGTCAAGACCTAGGTTGCGGGGAAACGTCCCCCCCCTCTCGTTCCCGCTCCCGAAACGCGCTCCGTGCGGGAGCGTTCGGAAACTCGCTCCCGAAAACGCTTCCTGAGGGGAGCGTTTTCAGGAGCGTGTTTCCGAACCTGTTAAAACGCTCCCTGCCTTTTCGGGAGCGTTTCCGGAAACGCTCGGGAGCGAATGCTCCCCGAGCGCTTCCGGTGTTTCAAAAACACTTCGGGAGCGTTTTTGAAACGCCGGAAGCGCTCGGGGAGCGTTCGCTCTCGAACGCTCCCCGAAACAAAAAACGCTTTCCACTGGGAGGAAATTTTTTTCAATGAAAAAAACGATTTGTTTAGGGCCAGAAATGGGTTTTAGGGCTGATGTGGAGGTAAGGGAAGCATTGACATTTCATGGTAATGTTAAATTCTTAAAGTAAAGTCCTTTTACTTAAATTTTTAACATTACCATGAAATGACTCAGGATGTTTAAGAGTGGTTTCGACCTCATTGGATTTCATATGGAGAAACTAGAATTTTAGGTTTCACTCAAAATTCAGCAGACTTAATGGTTTTCAAGGTTTCATGGTTTGGGAATTTGCAATGTTTCCATTTGATTCTATCATGTGTAAGGGTATGATATTGGCATTTGATCAAGAGCATGAAGTCCTTTAAGAACCTTGATGTACCCTTCAATCAAAGGAAAACAACTGGTTAGGCATGTTAATATTTTTCTACCGCATTTTAAGGTTGAGGAGATGAACCCTTCACTCAAACCAAAATCATTGGTTAGGCATGTTAAACTTTTTCAATTTCTATCATGTTATAAAGTTGAGCAATCCAAGTCTGAAGACTTTGAGCTAGATGATGTTTATGTATCTCTTGTTGATGATCCCATAATCCATTTCTAGTAGCGATGAATCAATGATGAGTTTCATGAGAGACCATGTTGCTCAGTGATTTGTAGTTTTGATGTCTATTTTTGCTACTACTACCACTACTAAAGTTGTAGAGGAGTTTTAGGAGTCCTCAAACTTTGAGCCATATTATTTATGTAGCTCATGTTGATGATCCCTTGTCTAGTAGTGGTGATGATTTTGATCACGATGAGGAGTGATCATGTTGTTGATCACTAATATGTAGTCTTGTATTAGGCCAATGGCCGCATAGCTTGTAGCATTGTTTTTGGACTTTATGGGCCATTTGGAGCCTCATTGCTTATGTATTTTTCGATGATATGTATTGCACTCGGTGCCATTTTGATATATTCACATTTGCACGGTATATAAATGAGCAAACTTTGCATATTTTGTCTCTATTGGCTTGGAATCATGGTTGCAAATCTTAAAAATAGTTTTTTTATTAAAAAATAATTATTTAATGTATTTTTTTAAAAACCGGTTCATTGAGATCTGATCGCTCCTGGTTAGACCGGTTTCGGTTAGAAACCCGATTCATTAGGTCCACCGGTCTGGCCACTGGTTTCAGTTTTAATAACTATGCTCACACAAATCCAGGAGTACAAGAGGGGTACATGAAGGCATTGGACAAGTTGGTACCTGACAGGGAGGAGTGTGCTAGATTGCGCCTTGAATTAGGTAAATACTTCAGTTGCACTGCTAACTTTGGTTCTTTCCATGCAATGGAAGACAGGGACAGATTTGATGCTCTCACATGGTGGGAAGCATATGGCGGCATGGGACTTTTGCCAAAGTTGGCTAAAAAAGTTCTCTCACGGGTTGTGAACACTTCTTCTGCAGAGAGGTGTTGGAGCACCTACAGCTTCATACACAATGTGAGAAGAAACAGGCTGAATGAAAACCGAGCTGAAAGCTTGGTTTATGTGCATTACAACTTGAGGTTGTTGAGCCATTACTGTGATCGGGCAAATGAGGATCAATCATACAGAGTCTGGGACAACAACCTAGAGGATGATAATTTGGAGGACGGCACGGTACATATGGAAAAATTGGAAGCAGAACTTTTTAGGGATGATGATGAAGCATCAGCAGCACCGCCACACACAGGGCCAGTCCCACCATCTACTGGTAGCAGTGCGGGTGCCAGCGCCAGTTCTCGATATCACACTATTGTTCCCTTGCAGATCCAACCTCCACCTTCTAGTCATGGTCGTGGTACTCCTGAGAGTACTAGAAGACCATCATTTCCTCGTGGCTCGCACAAATTAGACATTTCTTGTGGGCGTGGCAAGGGGCCAGCCAGGAGATAAAATAGATTTGTTGTTTATTAGTCTTTTCTAATTGTTGTTGACAGTTGAACAGTTGAAACTTGACTCTTTCTGATTTCATATATTTAATGACAATTTAAGTTTGAAGTTTGAATTTGAAAGGTGAAACTTTGAAGTTGGCATTTTTAAGTTTACTGTTTACAAGTCATTATGAATTATGAATATGATGCTTCATGAAAGTTATATGGTGATCAATGAATCAATGATGATAAATGTTATATAATATCAATGATGATAAATGCTATATATTGAATTTTGAAATCAATGAATCAATGATGATAAATGTATATTGTAATTGAATTTTGAAATCAATAAATCAATGATGATAAATGTTAGATATTGAAATTTGAAATCAATGATGATAAATGTTATATATCAATGATGATAAATGTATATTGAATTTTGAAATCAATGAATCAATGATGATAAATGTTAAATATTGAAATTTGAAATCAATGATGATAAATGTTATATATCAATGATGATAAATGTTATATATTGAATTTTGAAAGCTTGAAACCTTCAGATTGATGATTTGCGAGACTCAAGAGTCAATATATTGTATGCTTCCAACTCGTGGGCGTGGTTGATGAAGATTATAACTTCTAGATGATTGATGTTATATGATTCAATCTATGTTTTTATGTTTTTTATGTCTAATTCATCATTCTACATGTTTTTGTTGACATATATGCATCAAAATATAAAAAATATAAAAAATATTAAAATATATATATATATATATAAACGCTCCCGAAAACGCTCCAGACCGGAAGCTTTTAAAAATGGCGCTCTGCGCTTCGCTCCCGCTCCCGCTCCGCGCTCCTGCTCCCGCTTCCAAGTAACCTTGATCAAGACAGTATCACAGTCTCGATGCTACCATATTGTCATGATCTCGGAGCCACTACTGTCTCGGTGTATTACAGTGATGGAAATTTCAAAAGGGAGCTTAGACTTTAATATGCCTTCGTAGTTCGGTTCATAAGTTGATGTATATGAAGAGGGATCCTTGTACCATTTCTGTTGAAGAGATTCCGAGTTCTTTTATCACAGAAACAGTCTCTGATATGCTTGTCTTATTAAACCACGTAAATAGTTGCAAGGGTGCAATTGCTGTTACAAAAGCATACCAAAAAAATGGATCTTTGACTCGGTTCTATCTGCCTTCTTTAGTTCATGAGATGTGAACCCTTTTCGTGTGCTCTAATGTCCTCTTCTTATCTTCACCGAAAACGTGATGATAAAATGAAGTGATGGGATGTCATACTTATACAGGTTTGACGTTAGAAGAATGGACACATCTTTCTAGATGTAGGCCGACATGAAGGAGCTAGGACAGGTCGGCTCAGAAAAAATATAATTATTACACAACTTCTAAAAACAATATCTTTCTAACCATGAGGAGGTTTGGAGCATATGAGGGCTCGTTGGAAAGAGGAAGGAGTCCTCTTTAAGATGGTCTAAGTCCCATTGTGATTGGCTACCTCCAAGATGCCAAAATTCATTTTTCCTTTGTAATTGTCCTTAATTTTAGTGCAGAAAATATATATGACAGAATTCCTTCTCCATTGCTTGGCTTCTTGATCATGGGGTCATAGTGTCATCATGATAGTACCCAGCAAGTGCAGTAATATGTCACAGTGCAGCATCATTAGGAGAACTTCAAATGATATCTTCCATGTTTTCATTAAGTCTTTCAATCTGTTACCATCAATGACAACTTGGATTAACATGCCGGAGAGAACATGCAGAGGGAAATTCCAAGGGAATTCCATAATGGAGAAGGATCCGGCACCTCTCACCATCTACTTGAGCATAACACTGCGCTGCAGGTGGTGCCACACATCCCACCATGCTCTACCATGCCCACATTCTTGACTTTAGGGGTAGGAGCAGGAGGACCACAGGAGCCGGAGGTGGCTCACTATGGAGAGTACTTCGCAGAATACCAGTCTTATGGGCCAGAGTTTGGTGATGCCCTCACTTGGAGGGAGTCTTGATTTGTGTAGCTTGGGAGGTACTCCAAGCCCTATGGTTCAATGTTTGGAGGGCAAAGCACCACAAGGGCAGCTTGTGGGCTTGGAACCCAAGTGCGGGGTTTTTCACCCATCGTGATTTAGGCCAAAACTATGATGAAGATATGACATGTGATGGATGAGGATGATAGTGCTCGACGATATGATTCCAATGCATCAAGAATCGTTCGAATCCGAGTTGTCGTTAAGGAGATGAATTTTTGAAGTTGACTAGGTAATTATTGGTTGCCAAGTCATGTAGGCTTGGTGTAAAAGTATAATATTCCAAATAGGAATAAATAGTAATACAAGCAACATAAACAAGCAACTACAACAAATAGAGAGACATCATACAAATAAAGAAAATATGGAGAAACGCTGAGCCATTTTATTATATAACTGAAAGATGACAATGAGTACAAAGGTGATCAGAATGATGGCAAGCTGGAAATACTCTCAGAAATGCTCAATGAATGGCTGCTCTATCAAGGAATGCATAATCTCCAAATGCTGCTGCTGCTGTTGTCGAACTGCTGATAGTATTGGAATGGAATGGCTCTTTGGGGCTGTTCCCCTGCTTAGAAAATTGTGAAACTCTGGAAATGGGCTCTCCTCCAATAACCCAGAAAAGCCCAGAAAGGAATCCCGGAATGGCTGACCTTGGAATTTGACCTCCCTTGGGAAATAACTCTCTCCCAGTGAATACGCTGGCCCTGACTAATAACTCTACAAATGATGGCCTCCTCCTGTATCAAAATGATGATCAGTGAAGGGCTGGTCCCTCCACACTATCCTCGGGCTAAAATCCCTGATATCTCCTCACTTCTAGAACTGCCTCTACCACAATCTACGTAACCCCTTGAAGAGACTGTGCAGTCTAAGCAACTGAGTGATCTTGGCTGAAGATGCTATGGCTCCCTCCTGCAAAACAATGGATAGATCTCCTCACCCATGCAGGTAGTCGAAGTCCCCCGGGGCTGAGGTTGGGATCTCCGCTCGGAGACACCTTTGGAGTGTGAGTGAGGTAAGATAGGTTCTCTTCCACACATCAAGAGATAACAATGAATGAAAATGATTATGTTTTTTCCTTTTATAAGCTTGAGATGACCTTTTTTTCCTTTTGACATTTGAAATGACCTTTTTGCCTTTTAATGAGACAATAAGACAGAGTTGATCTCTTTGAACTTTTTGAAACTTGAACTTTTTTTAAAACAAGACAAGTTGTCTTATTTTATTCCCTAAGCATGCTAGCTCCCTTTTTAGAAGTTTATGAGTTAGATGAAGGGTTAGAGCCTTGTTTTAAGTGAGAAATTGGACGGTCTTCAAAGGCAGATATGACCCCTAGATAGTGACCTATATGAGGTGGAGTGACATAACCCTAAACCTTAAAAGATGATGAAGGAGCTGACCTTGAAAATGATGATGGCGATGAATGAGATGAAGGAGAAGCACACTTGACCTAGACCTCTTCAGTGACCAAAATTATTTTTTGAAAACTTGTTTGAAAAAAGTAAAAATTTTGATCTATGACTTTTAGGAAAACAACTAAAAGAGTTATTTTTGATCACTGACATACTGACACTAACAGTGCCAACCAATTTGTTGCTTTGCAAAAATATATTTTGATAGATTCAGAGGTGGACATAAATATACTTAATTGTGAATATGCTTCTCCTTCCACTTGTTGCCTTCTTGAATTTGATGATAAAATAGATGATAGAGACCTTCTCCTTGATGAAGATAGATCTCTTCAAGAGTAATCCTTGACCCCACAAAAAAGAGGGAGATCACTTTAGATCCTTTGATGGTGATGTCTTTGTTGATGATGGTCAATGATGGCTTCTTCATGGTGTGCTTCAATGGTAAGGACCTTCTTAAATGAGAGGGAAATTGCCTTAGAATTTTTGATGATGATGACAACGTCCTTGATGTTGCTTCTCTTGGATGAATAGACTTTAAACTACCTTGATTTGTAGATCTCTTCAACTTGATTAGAGTCTTTGTGGTCTTTTCAAGACTTCTTCTTGGTGTAAACTTCTTCTTTGATCTATGGACTTGACACTTTTGTAAATCTTGTCTTTTGCTTTGATGTTCTTTGATATTTGATCCTTGAGTGCTTGTGTGTCTCTTGATGAGATGCCCTTTCCTTGATTTTGTCACCTTGGCTCTGAAACCATGTTGAGAAATCTAGGGTATCAAGATTAGGTGATTTCTCTTCTGATGATAACATGCTTGTGAATGCTTTTAACTTCTTTAAATTTGGATCTTCTCGTTGCTTAGATTATTATAGTTCTTATTCATCAGCCAACCACCAATGCATAAACAATGAAGAGACAAGAGATACAGAATGTAGGCGATCAGTTTTGGGCCTCCAAAATGTCATCCTCTTTTACTCTCATTTCCATCATTTTTACCATTTTCCGTAACTCTTTACCATATTCTGTAGCTCCATAACCCTACATTAATAACCATTTTCATGATCATATGGGTTTATCATTTATTTTCCAAGTCATTTATTTTAAGTATTTGATGAGAATTTAGGATTAAATATTAGCAAATTAACATGTTTTCATATATATCTAAAAGTGGTATGAATTTTATGATATTGTAGGCCTATTTGAATATTCTAAAAGAGCCTTATTTGGCCACTCAACCACAAATTCTAATTTCAATTCCAACTCATGAAGATTTGTGGAATATTTGTAGAAGATTTGAATCATTGACTAAGCACATTTAAAGGAGAAGAGTCATGGATGTTTTGATATGTGTCTCCTATCAAAACTAGGAGAGAATTTTGGGAGGATTTGTATCTTATATTTTTAGGTGATTGGTTGTAACGATAAGTGATAAATGTGGATCTAGGAGAGATTTGTGGATCTATATTTATTGATTAGTTATCTTAAGTTTTTAATCAATGAATGAATTAATTTACAATAAGCAGTGAAGCTCAATAAATAATACAACTGTAGAAACAACAAGTTTCTACTAAGAATATAGAAATAGCAAGTTTCTAACAAGAAACTGCTAATTACAATCATAGATGAGCAGTAAACTCTAAAATAGCATTATTCTAATACCCTCCCTTAATGCTCAATCTATTTACAACAGCGATAGACCCTCTGAATTTTACAAACTTATCAAGACCAAGAGGCTTGGTGAGGATGTCTGCTGGTTGCTCCTTTGTGGGAACATATAGTAACTGAATGGATCCGTCTTCAACAAGCTGGCGAATGTAGTGACAATGAATTTCCACATGCTTTGTTCGTTCATGGAAAACTGGATTCTTGGCGAGTTTGAGTACTCCCTAATTATCACAGAACAAGGGAGTAGGACTCGCCTGGGAAACATGCATATCCGCAAGCATACGTCGAAGCCAAACTACCTCGCAAGATGCCTTAACTGCTCCCTGATATTATGCTTCTGTCGAGGAGAGAGCCACTGCCTGCTGCTTCTTACTAGCCCATGTGATAGCGCCAGAGCCCAGACTAAACACATACCCAGTTGTAGATTTACGGTCATCAACCGAACCAACCTAGTCTGAATCTGTGTAACCACTGAGTGTAGGATCTGAACTCCGAGTGTACAGAAGTCCATAATCAAGGGTTCCTCTTACATAACGCAGCACACGCTTTGCTGCTATCCAATGATCAACTTTAGGAGCTGACATGAAGCGTGAAATGTAGCTCACTGCAAAACTGATATCAGGTCGAGTGGCAGTAAGGTAGATGAGGTTGCCCACTAACTTCCTGAATAAAGTTTCATCCACAAGTGCTGAGGATGACTAAGCTGAAAGTTTGAGCCCTGGTTCCATAGGAGTCATGGTAGGTTTGCAATCCTGCATTCTGAACCTTTCCACAAGATTTCTGGCATACTTGGATTGAGAGAGAAAGATGTTGTTCTCAGTTTGCTAGACTTCCACCCCTAAACAGTAATGAAAAAGCCCCAAATCTGTCATATCAAAAGTGCTGCACAAATCCTGTTTAATCCCACGGATCAAATGTGTTGAACTGCCAGTAATAATAAGATCATCCACATAGACAACCACAAACATAATATCATCACCAGTATGTTTGATATACAGGTTTGCATTAGATGGACTCCGCTGAAAACAATGATCTGTTAGGTACTTATCAATTTTCATGTACCAAGCCCGAGGGGCTTGTTTCAGACCATAGAGTGCTTTTACTAATCTACAAACTTTCTGTGATTGATTGGCAACCTTGAATCTTGGAGGCTGCGTCATGTAGACTTCTTCCTGTAAGTCACCATTCAGAAAAGCACTCTTTACATCCATCTGATGGACTGTCCAATTGAACTGAGCTGCTAAGGCAAGGACAAGCCGTATGGTACTCATCTTGGCTGTAGGAGCAAAGGTCTCCTCATAGTCTATGCCTTCTTTCTATGAGAATCCTCGAGCAACAAGACGAGCCTTATATTTGTCGAGGGTTCCGTCAGCTTTGTATTTCACTTTATACACCCATTTGCAGCTAATGGGTGTTTTCCCTGCAGGAAGATTAGAAAGGGTCCAAGTGTGATTCTTCTGAAGACTCTGGAATTCAGCTTCCATAGCCTGTTCCCACTCAGGTATGCCCTTAGCCTCTGAATAGGTTTGAGGCTCAAAAACACTGTGTATGTTAGCCATAAGAGCAAAATTTACTGTAGGCTGTTGTTTGCTCTTATTTCTGGAAGTTCTACCTTCAAGGAGTTCATTATCCCAAAGATCACCAATAGTTTTAGCCCACCATTTAGGCCGGAGAGTAGAAGAACCAATATCTGGAGGAGGTGGAGGAGGCTCAGGAACAATAGGAGTAGCAAGAGGAGGATTATTTTCTGGAGAAAGCTCAGGTAGTGCATCATCAAAGATTGATGCTGCATTATCCCTCCCATCAGGTGGACCTCATGGAAGAAAAACACTGTGAGGCTGATCCTTAGAACACTGCTCAGAAGGAAGGGACTGAAAGAACCCTCTGTCTTCATCAAATACCACGTCCCGACTGAAGATAAGACGATCAGTGTCTATATCTATCAGCCTTTAGGCCTTGTGGTGATCACTATACCCTGTCGTCATGAGTTTCTGGCTTTTGGAATCCAACTTAGAGCGCTTAGCACCGGGAATCCAAACATATGCAATTGAGCCAAAAACTTTGAGATGGCTGATCTTAGGCTTTCGACTAGACCAAACCTCTTCTGGAGTCTTCCCTTTAACAACCTGAGTAGGTGATCGATTAAGAAGATAGACTGCAGTAAACACTGCTTCCGCCCAAAATTTGTTCGGAACACTCTTATGTTGTAACATAGAATGAGCCATTTCCACAACCGTACGGTTGCGACGTTCTACAACACTGTTCTACTGAGGAGTGTAGGGTGTGGTTAATTGGCATTTGATGCCATGGGTATCACAGAATTTGGAGAAAACTGAAGAAAAAAATTCCCCCCCCCCCGCCGTTATCTGTCATAAGAGTTATGATATTACAGCCAGACTCTTTTTCAACTAAGGACTTAAACTTTTGAAAGATACTAAATACATCAGATTTATATTTTAGAAAGTACACCCACATTTGTCTACTGAAATCATCTACAATGAGCAAAAAATATTTGGAACCCGTAATTGAAGATGTATTCATAGGACCACAAATATCAGCATGAATTAACTGGAGTACCTTAGATGTGTGCCAAGATTCTACATCCTTGAATGAAGACCGATGTTGCTTGCCAGCTTGACAGGCGTCGCACACTCCCAAATGCTATGTCTGAATATCAGGTAACCTTGACACAAGTCCCTCCCGAGATAGCTGAGAGAGATACCGAATGTTTAAATGCCCATATCTCTGATGCCACAGAGTGCTGATGGGAGAAACACGAGCTGCTAGAGCTACTTCTGGGGAATCATTATTGTCAAGAAGCCTATATAGACCATGATCCTCTAGGCCAACAGCAACCGTAAGCCGAGTGTCCCTGTCAATAATGGAGCACTTGTGCACACTGAACACCACATTGAGCTGAGGAGAGTTTCTCATAATCTGACTGACAGACAGCAGATTAATTTCCATACCAGGAACATAGTACACATTTAGGAAGATGAGTGTGCGCCCACCAGACTGGATCTGAATTGTACCTCTGCCAACCACCGTGTACTCCTCACCTGCGCTGAAGACCACAGAATCACTGAAAGATGAGAAGTCAATAAACCAGTCACGCCTGTGAGAGAAATGACGTGATGCACCAGAGTCAATTTACTAGGCAGATGATGGGGCGTGATCTGAGTACCTTTTAGCCATAAAGGCATAAAAGGTAGATTCCTCCTGCTCGGAATGTTCTGCGACATTCGCTTGTTGATGAGACTCTCCCTACTTCTTCTGTTCAGAAGCAATCCTCTGTCGGCAATCTTTCTTCAAATGACCAAACTTGTGACAGTAATTACACTGCACATTTTTCTTCTTAGCAGGATCATAAGACTGAGAAGAACCTGTCTTCTGAAATTACTGAGAGGACTGATATTTGGCAACAAAAGCATTTTCTGAGGAGGCTGATGAAGCATCACTACCAAGCTGCTGTTTCCAACGATCCTGCTGCAGGAGTTTGGTGCATAGCTCTAGAAACTTCAGATCAACATTAGTGGAGGTAATGTTGAGAGTTTCTATAAAGTGTTCATAAGATTTTGGTAGACTTTTCAGGGTGATGACTACCATATCTTCTTCCTCCATGGTCCGGCCAATGGCTTCGAGCTGATCTCGAATGGCTTTAATCTTGATAAGATGTTCCTGTAAAGATATATGTTCGTCCATCATGATGGAGAACAACTGATTCTTTAGAAAGAAAGCTCTGCTCTTGTCGGATGTCTCGTGCAATTCCTTCAAATGTTTCCAGATTTCGGCAGCTGTCTTGCTGGAAGGGATCTGTGATAACTAATCATCAGTTACAGAGAGTTTGAGAAGCATAATAGCCTCTCGATTTTGATCATCAAACTTATCTTGATTTGCACCAGGTGTACCAGGACGAAGCTCTGTTCCCAAAACGAGTTGGTCAAGACGCCTATATTAAAAAATGGTCAACATTCTTTGTTTCCAGATGTTATAATTGTTGCCATTAAAGCGCTAATTGCCTTCCAACATCAGATTGGTTAGTGAGGCCATCTGCACGTTTCCAAAGACACGCAAAACGACCAAGGAGTCTGGCATGAATTTTAATGCAGATGGCGGTTGATCTGGACAAAAAACCACTGGAAATTTAAATGTTCATCCAGCCACAAAAAAAATGGGTGCATACCTCGATTCTGCCAAAATAGCAGTCTGGAATTCAATCTACTGTAGAAAAACAATACCCAGCTCAGCCTTTAATAACTCATCCCAGTCATATGCAAATTGCACCCGCAGCTTCCACGTTCAACCAGCAAGATGGACTGATATTGGACAGAAATTCAACACATTGGACCAGCAACCAAACTCAGCAGCACATACAAGATAGATATGACTGATAGGAGTCTTTATCCCACGAAATACTCAGCAGAAAACGACCCACCAAAGAAAGAATCGCAGAGAAAAAAAACGGCGGCTCAGAAATTGTGATGCCAAAAAAAATTTCAGACTTCTAGAGAGCTGTTTCGAAATGAAGCATAGAATTTTTCAAATATTGAAGAATTATTTCGAAAAAAATACCTGAGCTCTGATACCATAATCAATGAATGAAGTAATTTACAATGAGCAGTGAAGCTCAATAAATAATACAACTGTAGAAACAACAAGTTTCTACTAAGAATATAGAAACAACAAGTTTCTAACAAGACACTGCTAATTACAATCATAGATGAGCAGTAAACTCTAAAATAGCATTATTCTAATAGTTTTTGTATAAATATGAGTGCATCCTTCAAAGGAATCCCATTTATAGTCTCATCAAAGATGTAATTTGTAAAATGAGGATAGAGAGGAAGAGAGTTGAATTATTGTAATATCTTTGGAGCTTTTATCCAACTTCATTTTATGGAATACATATTGTTGCTTTGATTTCCATGCTTTGATAATCGTTCAGTGTGCTTGCTGAGGAGTGGAGGGCCCCCATCAATTGCAACTTACACACCTCTTTCTTTTGTTGTAAATATTTATGTTATTTCATTTATTTTCATTTTAAGCAAGTGTGGTTTAATTTATGCAAGTTTAGTTTAGTTTCTGTTATGTTATTTTGATTCATGTTGTTTTGTTAAGATTGATTTAATTTCCTTATGTAATTTGTTTCAAGTTTCTTGCATTAGATTAATCTATTATGAGAAATAATCACCTAGTACATATAGTACACGTATACCTCATTAGTTCACGAACCCCGGGTTGACAAATTAAATAACAAAGATTTAACTCATAATTAACACCCAACATTTTGGCGCTGTTGCCGGGGATCGAACCTGGATCACCCGCGTGATAGACAGGAACAATCAACCAGGGCCAAAACCTCTCCCACTTGAGAGGAAAACCCAAACGAATTCTTCTTCTTATAGAGACTTCAATTGATGAATACCAAGACCAAGATCTAGATGCTTAACAGAACGATCTCTCCAAGACCAACTCACAAGCCTTCTTGTTTGATTTCTTCCTTGAATTAATGTGGTCAAACTTCCTTCCCTCCTTCACTATCTCGGCTCTTCTATGTATTTCGGATCCTTGATTCCGCTCTGCAATTCCTGGTCCTACTTCTGAAGACCTAGCTGTAGTATATGAAGAAGATAAACACCTTGATTCCCTTCGCTTTGGATGGAGGATTGTTCTCCTTTAACTTGGCTAGAGAATCACTTTGTTCTTCTCCAAAATATGTCACCACAATATGACTGTAGTATCTTGTTCTTCCTGCAGTAGGTAGCAGCAGAATCTTGCATGTGCAGAGTGTACCTATCCCAAAAACAGACCCAAAAACAATACCAAAGACTTCGCTCTTCCTTTCATTCTCTTTGCTGGTTATGAGGCTCTTTTTCTAGTGATTCTCGTGCTTCTTATTGCAGACTTCTCCTTGACCAAAAATCTGTTCCAATTGAGGGCTGAGCCGCCTATTTATAGTGGTTTTACCATGAGAAATAAGTCGACTTGCTGGTTTCCTAGGCCGACATGTCATTTGGAGTAGCTTCATTATTTCATTAAGGCCGACTTGATCGAGATGCTTGAGCTTGGTCTTGGAGGATCTTCTTGACTCTTTCAATGACTCACATACATTTGTAACATGACCAAGAAGGGTCTTCCATGCATGACATTGACTCAGTAGACTTTTATGACTTGATGACAAATGTAAAGGCTCCCAATGGAAACCTTAACTAATATAAAATTCCTTGATCATGAAACCCATGAGTCAAGCATAACAAAAAATAATTTTATTTTCTTCTTTACATCAATTACATAAAATCATATTTACGCGTCATTATCAAGACCAAACCTAGTTGCACTTTTCAACATTCAGGAAGTTAAAACCCATTATGAATGGCTTCATAGATTGGGCATAAATGTTTAGATCAGAAGTTTTATTTTTTGGTCTCAGAAATATGTCGTGTTTAATTATTAGTAATGATACTTTGTAAAATCCCTTAAAAAATCCATGATTGTTGGGCCAAACCTTATCTATCAAAATACAAAAGAATTGCTTAATTGAAAATGCTGTGGAGGGGAGGTTACATGGCATCTGAAAACCAAAGCCAGAAACTGCTACACCAACAGGTCAAAAACTAACTAGATGCTCCTTTGGCTGGTCCTCTGATCGTTTCTTCAATTGATCCCTAATGTCCAGCTACAGGTGAAATGGAACAGTGGGACTCCCTGCATCACCCCTCTGTAAGTTTTTGCCCCAAGGCCGGTGCCCCATTTATTTTTTCCGCTCTCAATATCCTTTAGTTGAGCATATAGCATCGTGACTAAGTAAAAATTAAAAAATTGTCTGATTTTGAAATTTCTCTAGAAAGAAAGAAGGGGACATAAGTCTTGTAATGATGTGTTGAAATAATGCCTACTTGAACTGTATATGATCTGAATAATCTGTTGTAGGCTGCCCTAGGTGTGGTCATACTTGCTACCGCCTTCTGTGTGCGGGCTTGTGTTACTTCTAGACCACGTCAGACTAAACTAGTTAACAGTTTTTATCCTTTTCTGTGAATTCAGGCTTTTCCTTTATCATCTTTAAGAAATGCTGTACTGCTATACAATATAAGGGCTTTTCTTTTGTCAGATGTACATTCTACTTGTACAAATTAAGATTTCGGTGCCTGAAACAAAATTTCCTGGTTTTGAGTTGTGTTTTTGGTGACCAAAACATGTTTCTTAGTTTGTATTTTTCATTATTAATGAGCTGGATATGCAGCTAAGATGATTATATTGGCAACTAAATTAAGCCTGACATTGAGAGCTGCTCTGCATAATTTGCTATTCTTATTTGCTGATTTTCTTTACTGTCAAGGTAAATAGACATGCAATGAATTTAATGTCTTTTTATAAGTACATTTCCCTTAGGTATTCAGATGATTTTGGCAGGTGGGAGGTGATATTTTAAGTGGAGGACTGTACATTGGAGTCTTAAAAAGGAGCAAGCGCTTTATGTCATTAGGCAAAGGAAAAGCAGCAATTCCATTCAGAATCCATGAAGTCCTCGAGTAAGTCACAAGAAATACTGTTTTAAAGTGGATCCCCTTTCCCTAGCTTCTTAATAAAGAAGCTCAAGTTCAGATTTTCTTAGAACTGATATCTCATCACATTTTTACTTTTAAATTAAAGTCTTTTATCTTTTTGGTTAATTGTAGATATTTTGGAAATTCAGTTTTAAACTATATCGATATACATTTGAGGTAGGGAAGGTTAATATATACTTTGAGAAAATAATACGTAGGTGTAATATTCCCAATTAGCAGCAGCTAATTGGAAATATTAATTTTGCCCGGTTTTGTTTTTCTAATGTTAATCAGTTAATAAGAAGAAGTGATGGGACCCATAACCCACACTTAGGAAATAAAGTCTCCCTAAAGTCACTTAGGCAAATATTAGATGACAGCGTGGGGCCCATGAGAGCCTAGTGACAGTGTGAGGGAAGAAGCAGCGTGGACAGCGTGGGCCCATGACATCGTAGTTGAGTGGGGACAGCGTGGCCAAGAAGGGACAACGCAGTTTAGTGGGCCCTGGGTGAGAGCAAGGCTCTCAAGCATAAAAGGGAGAGGAGACTCCTCATTCTCTCATTCTATTATGCATCTTTGATTTCTGTCTTTTGACATTGAGCACGCTTTTGCTGTTGAGTGAAGTCTACAAGTGTTGTTCAGCACATCGGGTGTCTCCGAGTGGAGATCCCAACCTTAGCCTCAGAGAACCTTGAGTGCCCGCTCAAGTGAGGTGATCCATCCAGCGTTTTTTAGGGGAGAGCACATATCACCGTCAACTAGGATCACACAATTGCTTGGACATTGCAGTCTCTCTGAGGGTTACGCAGTTTGTTGTGGAGGCAGTTCCGGGAGTGAGGGGATATTAGGGATTTTAGCCCCAGGATAGTGTGAAGGGACCAACCCTTCACAAATCATCATTTTGTAGTAGGAGGAGGCCATCACTTGCAGGTTTATCATTCAGGGCCAACGTACTCACTGGGAGTGTGTTATTTTCCAAGGGAGGTCAAATTCCGGGGTCAGCCATTCCGGGATTCGTTCCTGGTTTTTTCTGGGTTATTGGAGGAGAGCTCATTTCCAAAGTTTCACAATTTTCTGAGCAGGGGAACAACCCAAAAGAGCCATTCCATTCCAACAGTAGCAACAATCCAGCAGCAGTAGCAGCAACATCTGGAGATTACGCAGTCCTTGATAGAGCAGCCATTCATTGAGCATTTCTGAGAGTATTTCCAGCTTGCCTTGAGCAAGCCAAGGTGCCATCATTTTGAATCCTGATCACCTTTGTACCCATTGTTATCTTCAGTTTATATAATAAAATGGCTCAGTTTTTCTCCATACTTGCAGTATTTTTATGATGTCTCTCTATTTGTTGTAGTTACTTGTTTATGTTGCTTTATATTACTATCTATTTCCTATTCAGAATATTACAGTGGTATCAGAGCTCATAGACTTGGCTCAGCCTGTGGAGCAGATTAGTCTATGACACCAACAGGAAAACCATATATCACTTACCGGGGAAGGAAGTACAAGGACCAAGAGCGGAGGCTTAAGACCACTTTTGGAGAAGGGGACTGTGTTCCAGTGGTGGACGCAGAGGAGGAAGAACCAATGGCAGAGGAGAAAGATGAAGGGAGGGAGTTCGGGCAACTCCTCCTAAATTCTGTGCAAGAGTTACTGAGGAGGATTAAAGAGATGGGGCAAAAGTTTACCGCAGACCAGAGATAGCGTGAAACCCCAAGGGGTTTTCACATCAGAGAAGGGTCCAACACTTCCCACCATTTACAGGAGCAACTCACAACGCAACAAGTTGTGTCACTTACTCCCCCACGTTCCACAATGCCCACATTTGTGACTACAGGCACCGAGACGGGAGGACCTCAGGAGCTGGAGTCGGTTCATATGGGGGATTATTTTGCAAAGTATCAAACCTATGGGCGAAAATTTGGTGAAGCTCTCACTTTCCATGATTTTTGTTAGCTCAAGGACAACCGACCCCACAACCAGAACAAAGGGGGTAGATACACACAGGATGGGGACGTGCAACGTACAATGGGCAGGGTTTTCTTGCCAACATTTGACGGGTTCTCAAAATGTTCGGCGAAGGCTTGAGTGGAGAGGTTGGACATCTATTTCCTATTCGGAATATTACAGTAGGCAACTTAGTATTTAAGACCAAAGTTACCAAAGTCAGAATTGGGAATTGAACTAGCTGATATTCAGATTGGCAGTAGATCGGAAATGGTTGGAGAACTAGGTGTGAAAAATCCTAGATCCGGATTCCTACTGCAACAAATCTGAATTACTTCTTCTATTATGTTTCATAGTTATTTCATTACTGTGAAATATCAAAGTAATTTCTGAAGCAGTCTACACAAATAATGTTGCGGAATAAATCTGAACAAAATACAATGAAAAACATCCACATGTGACATAGTTATTTTTGGACTAAGTCCCCGGAAAAACCCAACTTGGGAAAACCGGTGCAACAAATCTGAGGGTTTGTATTATTAAGCAACAAAATCTTGAATACAACTAGGGTGCCACATCCGACAAACCCTTCAGAGAAATCTAGACAACAAATATAATTATGAGATATACCTCACTCTGCAAGTCTCTGACTGATCTAAAATAGCGCTGGTGAAGCCCTCACTGCCTCTGTGTGACTGCCTACGTTGGATCTACGTAAGCCTGCATGGGCAAGCTTGAGGAACTGCGTCACCCCTTACTGCAACTGATCTGGCTAAATTGAGACTGGATTTTGGCCCTCCTGGCTCAGAAACCCCAACCTCTAGCTATCTTCAGACTGACTCCAAGAGACACTGCGCTGTTTCTGCTGTAGAAATTTCTGAATCTTAATTCTTATGCATAAATTATTTCTGTTAATTCGGTTAAGCTTCTCCTACTTGTATAAGTTATCAACTGAATAAATTCAAGTTAACATCAAAGCAAAATACATAACAAATCTTTACCAATTCAGATCTAGAATAAGCACATGCACACATAGACAAAGTAACACAGTTATTTCTGGACAAATTGTCCCTGGAAAAACCCAATGTGGGAAAACCGGTCTCTCCCTGCTGGAGGGCTCTATTATTAAGAATATTTCTGAATACACAACTTCGGATTCCAGATCTGGAAAACCCTACAGAGAATACTCTAGATCTGCAGCACCTGGCTGATCTAAGACCAACAGTACTAACTGATCCACACCCTCAAACGGGATTTACAAAACTCAGCCAGATCTAGGCCTAGAAACCCCATATATGCCCCTGAAAGACACTGCGTCAGCTTCTGAAGGCCTCCAAATGCTCAGCGCTGTCACTGGAAAGGACTGCGTTACCCTTAGACTAGGTGACGCAGTCACTACGCTGCCCCTAAGGGTCTCTGCGTAACCCCTGAAGGGTTTCCTGAAAATCACGCTGTCCTTGCTGCTGCCGCCGTCTGCTGCTGTTTCCATCTGCTGCTACTGCTGCTGCCTTCCTTTGCGCTGTCTTTCTTGATCTCTTCTCTGCTTCTTGTGTATTCTAGACCCTGAGATCAGATCATCCCCTTGGTCTAAATTCCCCTCTCTGCAACTGAAACACTTAAGAATTCTTAGCAACCCTGCCCTAGAATCTCAACTTAGCTTCAGTGCTCTGCCTCTGTGTGTCTTACAAATGACCCCAAGTCTTTCCTTTATACTTTTCTCATTGACAAATCAATGGCCAAGATTAAATCTTTAATCAATGTCTAAGATTAAATCTTTAATCAATGTCTTAAGATTAAAAGAAAGCTTGATCTATGTGACTTAAGACAATTTCATCACAAGTTTAATTAAATTCACTTTAATTATTTTATTTTTCTAAGTTTTAACTTAGGTAATACATTAAAATAATTAATTAATTTAATATCTCCTAAACCAGATGAAATTTCCCAAATCCATTTCTGGGTCTTGTAGATCAGGTGAACTCTAGTCCTTCCTCAAAATTTGGTACCTAGAGCACAGCAGATGCTACCCCAAATACACAAAATCTCAACACTCCCTCTTAGCATCAAGGGTGTGCTGTAGCAATACATCACACTTATGCATTACATGATTTTGGGCACTGGTTATGTGCTGCTAAAACTTGCCCTCCTGCCACTCAACTCTGCACTATTGCTGCCATTCTGTACCACTGCCCATGACTCTGCCACTGCCACTGCAACCACTGTACTGCAACTCCCTCTCAATATGCTGCCTCTGTGCTATTCATAGCACTGCCACTGTTGATCTGCTGCACTGCAACTTCAGTTGTTGAGAGAAACAATTGAATCTCTTGCCCAATCTTTGACAGACAAGTCAGATGGGTTGCATGCTTATCACTGAAGCTCCATAGGCTATAGTCTGTGCTGGCATCTAAAGAACGATGCACAGCTACAACTCTGCCTGCGTAATCAGACTCCCTTTGCACTACTGAAGTCACATCAACTCCTTGTGTTGAAATCTATCACACTGCTGCTGCACTGTGTTGTCCCTCTGAAGCTCTTTGCGGTGCTGCAAATCTGCACTGCGTAAGCAGCATTGCTCTGCGCTGCTGAAGTCACATCAGCCTCAGTGCTGCTATTGCTTCTACGCTGTTGCTGCTATGCTCTGCACTGTTCCTCCCAACCTCCAGATCTGCCTCTACCTCTGCCTCATCTGTGATCTATGCACCCACTGCTCCACTTGTCCTGCTATCTTAAGGCTGTCGGAGCTCGCTTGTGATCCAAGATATGAGCTGCTCAAGGATCCCGCCTTACTTCCATGTAGCTCCTCTACATGTCCATGTCACCCCACCTCTGTGGTTCATGAGCACTCATGGCTACATCATCTCTGGACCCATCATCTGCCACCAAAATTTTTGAGAGGCTCTCTAGCCTATCCTAATCTCATAGTCCATGAGGAGCCATCTGCTCAGAATGTGTTGGAACTCCTCTTCTCTATGCTAGAGATCTTGGATCTAGGGTCCTTTTTGTAAATTTTTGTAGATGTTCTATGCTTGATGCAACTTTACTTTTATTACAACAATCACCCAAACAGTTAAGTACTGATAGAACATACCAGTGGATCTATAGAAGACAAACTAGAAATAGGAGAATGTGAAGGTGTGTTACGGCGGTCAACAGGATGCTTCAACCAGCAAAGTCTCCTTGATCAGCCAACCCAGAATGTGTCACAACAATTCTCAAATCAGTCACCTAGTCAACTCAAGTCAACTCCAGAAAAGTCAACGTTGTCCAGAAAAGTCAACATAGGGCAACAACATCAAAGTCAACGCAGCTCCAACTTCGGTCAACCTTTTGACCTCGTTTCTTGTGCCAATGTGTACGACCTCCCAAAATCAAAGTCTCCAATAAATTTCAGCCTCTTTGGACCATGCGTTGACCAAAGTCAACGTTGGTCAAACCTTCGTGGAAACCCTAGCTGCAGCAATTTCGTCCTTCTCCATGGCTGTAGTAATTCGTCCTTCTTCCCACGTGTGGATCGAAATTGTCCTCCAAGTAGCTCGTACTAGATCAGAAGAGAAGAAGATGATGTGATGAGTGAGTGTGAAATGCTCTCCAAAGTTGACTGTATTTATATAAATCATTGAGGTGTGTGACACATCTGCTGGGGGTGTAAAACCTTAAGGCCGACCTACACATATAATTTATTATAAATAATAAATTCAAAATAAATGTTCTGCTCATCGGATTAAGATAAATTTTATATGGATTTTACACCTCTCTGAAAGAGGAATCCAATAAAAATATTGGTATCTTCATCTGAGCATCACAACATGGAGTTTGGACCTAGTTGTCCAATTTTAACACTCCCTCTCAACTAGGGAGAACTCCATCCACCAATGCAATCAAACATCGTGCGTCATCCCGCCGTAACTTGCTTTGCTGGCCTCTTTATTTCAGAACAGAAGTGGGTCAGTCACAAAGACATCATCCCCCGGCTGACAAATTCAGCCCAGAGGTCCGAAACCTCTATCGGACTCACAAAGAGTCTCCAACCAACCTGAAGTTGGTTCATCTGACCCGAAGTCAGGCGGAGGTCCGAGACCTCACTAGACTTGATCCCAGATCAAGTGGTTGGACCGTGCCATCCTAGATAGAGAGTACGGCAATCTTTGATGCGTCCATCAGTCTTTGCTACTAGTCTCTAGCTTTTCCCATCTCATTGGCCAAATGAGAGGTACTTCCCATGAGCCCTGAACTCAATGGGTAGGATGCATACGGGGCACAGATAAATGAGAGGCGAACCAGCTCAATAATCACAAGGGTGGGGCAGAAGCATTATGAGTGCTTATAGCTCCGAGAAGCTATCCCCAAAGCCCCCAGAGCTCCCAGAGCTCATCGTCCAACAGGACCCACATCATAGGGTCTTTCCACGACACCAAGACTCTCACGGAAGGTTAGGAACTTGACCTTCCCCAGGGGCTTAGTGAGAATATCCGCGACCTGCTCATCAGTTCCTATATGATCGAGCCTTACGGCGCCTCGCTGTACCATATCCCGGATAAAGTGGTACCTGATATCAATGTGCTTGGATCGGTCGTGGAACACAGGATTCTCAGTCATACGAATCCCACTCTGGTTATCACAGAGTATCACAGTGGTATCTAGCACATGTCCAAACAGCTCACTAAAGAGCTTTCGCAACCAAACTGCTTCACAACAGGCCATACTTGCTGCAATGTATTCGGCCTCGGCGGTGCTCAAAGCCACCGACTTCTGCTTCCTGCTCATCCATGAGATCGAAGCAGAACCAAGATTGAAGCAGCATCCCGATGTGCTCTTACGATCCACCACACTGCCAGCCCAATCGGCATCAATATATCCACGGAGTGTCACACTCCCGGCAGTGTATCTCAGCCCATGGTTTATCGTGCCCCGAAGATATCTCAGAAGATTCTTGGCACCAACCCAGTGAAAGTGATGAGGCTCAACCATCTGTTGACTCAAAGTGTTCACTGCAAAACATATATCTGGACGGTGTTCACTAAGAACATCGAGCCCTACGAGTTGACGATACTGCGATTAGGATTTGCAGACGAGCCCGACGTGGCACATACTCAACTTCTTGAAGTTGGGTTCCATTGAGTGTTGGCACGGTCTTGTAGTCACACGCCCACCAAATCTTTCCAGAAGTTTCACAATGTATTTTCCTTGAGAAAGGAAAATCTCTCCAGGTCTCTGCCAGACCTCCAGGCCTAGGAAGTAGTGCATCATTCCTAGGTCCTTCATCTCGAACTCAGCAGCGAGCTCCCTCGTGCATTGATGAATGAGAGGGTCAGCACCTGTCAGGAAGAGGTCGTCCACATACAACAATAGAATGAGAGGCTTCCCCTGTACAACCTTGAAGTAAAGGTTCGGATCAGCATTACTTCGAGTGAAGCCCAGCTTCATCAAGTAACTATCCATCCTCTCGTACCAAGCTCTGGGTGCTTGCATTAACCCATAGAAGGCTTTCTTCAACCTGCAGACATGAGTGTCTCGATCCTGAACTTCAAATCCCAGAGGTTTTTCTACATACACCTCTTCTTCACAATGTATTTTCCTTGAGAAAGGAAAATCTCTCCAGGTCTCTGCCAAACCTCCAGGCCTAGGAAATAGTGCATCAGTCCTAGGTCCTTCATCTCGAACTCAGCATCGAGCTCCCTCTTACATTGATGAATGAGAGGGTCAACACCTGTCAGGAAGAGGTCGTCCACATACAACACCAGAATGAGAGGCTTCCCTTGGACAACCTTGAAGTAAAGGTTCGGATCAGCATTACTTCGGGTGAAGCCCAGCTTCATCAAGTAGCTATCCATCCTCTCGTACCAAGCTCTGGGTGCTTGCTTCAACCCATAGAGGGCTTTCTTCAACCTGCAGACATGAGTGTCCCGATCCTGAACTTCAAATCCCAGAGGTTGTTCTACATACACCTCTTCTTTTATTGTACCATGCAGAAAAGCGGTCTTGACATCCATCTGATGAAGACTCCATCCTTGCGTAGTAGCAAGGGCTATGATTGATCGAATGGTGATATATCGTGCCACAGGTGCAAATATGTCATCATAATCTACTCCTTCCTTTTGAGAGAAGCCACGGGCAACAAATCTTGCCTTGAACTTTTCAGCACTTCCATCAAATCCATGCTTGATCTTGTAGAGCCATTTCGCGGTGACAACTGATTTGTCCTTCGGTCTTGGAACCACATCCCAGACATCATTCTTCATTATGGACTCATATTCTTTGTGCATAGCATCCTTCCAGACTTGATGCTTTACGGCTTCCTCAAAAGATCCAGGTTCAGATTGTACAATAGTACTCATGGCAGCTAGATACCCTTGGTATCTACACGACTTCTTGCTTTCTCGGAATGTCCCCCTCGGGGCAGCATGTCCCTCGGCATCTTCGAGAGTGTCCCTGAGCCATGATGGTCTCTTTCTCAGTGAAGGAGATGGATCGATTGGGTCCATTGGTCCTTCAACATCAGGCATTGTCTCATCCTGCGGTTCTTCTTGATTTCCAGGCCTTGCTTCATGATTTTCTTCAGATCTCGGAAGATCTACTACTTTCTTCAGGGAAGCATCTTCGTCAAAAGTGACATCATGGCATATCTCTACTTCCCTTTGACCAGGTACATAGACTCTATAGGCCTTAGAAGTTTCATTGTAGCCCACAAACATTCCTTTCTTCCCAGAAGCATCCACCTTACTTCTCTTTTCTTTTGGCACATGAAAATAAACAGGACATCCAAAAATTCTAAAATGTGAGACATCAGGTTTCTTACCAGTGAAAACCTCTTCGGGAGTTTTGGAGTCCAGAGCGGAATGAGGGCATCGGTTTTGAATGATGGCCAAATTTATTCCCAGCCTTCTCGCCGCATAAATCCCCTCGTAAACCTTAGTCACATAGCATGGGCACCTGCCTTCCACCATGGTCCCGTTTCTTTCGTTCGCCAACGCCATTCTCCCCGCTCGTGAGCATAGCAAAGAGTAGTCTCCCTCTTAATGCCAGCTTCTCTGCAAAAGTCTTTGAACTCATTTGACTCATATTCAATGCCATTGTCAGTCCTCAAAATCTTGATCTTCTTTCCGGTCATGTTTTCCACCAAGGCTTTGAAGGTACGGAACCACATGAAAGCCTCATCCTTCTTCTTCAAGAAGTATATCCAGGTTTTGCGAGAGAAGTCATCAGTGAATGTCATGTAGTAAGAACATCCTCCTAGGGATGTCACAGGCAACATACCAGATAGATCAGAATGGACCAGTTGCAAAATATCAGATGTCTTTGTGACACTTGAGGGGAAAGGTCCCCTTGTATGCTTTCCTTTGGCACAACCCTTACATACACCTTCATGATTATTTCCAAAGTCGGGCATCCCTGTCACCACCTTCCTTGCTTCGGGAAGGGCCTTGTAATGAAGCTGTCCAAACCTTCGGTGCCATAGTTCAGTTTGTCGGATAGTATCACATGTCATAGCTCCTAGAGGACTTCCTTCAACCTGGTAGAGTGTTCCAACTCTAAAATCAATCACGATAGCTTCCTTGAGATTCTTCTTCCACATGCGCACTTTTCCATCAATGAATGCCACATTAAAGCCTTTGTCTTCAATCGCTGATATAGACAAAAGGTTCTTCTTCAATTTTGGTACATAGAGTACACCTTGCAAATGTAGGACTTGTCCTTGAGACAAGTGGAGGGTCACAGTCCCTGTCCCTTTTACGGGATATGCGGCATTATCTCCAAGGATAATTTCCAGATTAGTATCCTTCTCAACCATGTCAGAGAGTGCTTCCTTGAACCCAGTGATGTGTCTTGAGGCACCACTATCTATCAGCCAGACATCCATAGTGTCGGGCGAGGATGCAACAGAGAGAGCAGATACAAGAATGTATTCATTTCTTTTATCAACAACATTTGACTCTTCATACCTGGAGTTTCTAGACCTTTTGAAAGGTTGATTGTTTCCATCAGAGGGAGCCTTCCTCTTTCCTTTGGACCTGTTGTTTCTTTGATTTCCATTCCTCCGGTTATTGTTGTTGTCATCACCATCGGGAGAATCCTTTTTGAAAGGACATTCTTTGGCATAGTGACCAGGCCTATGACAAGTGAAACACTTGCCCTTCTTTCCTTGGGCCCTTGTTCTTCCTTTGTTCTTAGAGCCACCAGAGTTCTTCTTTCTAGAATGAGCAACATAGGCAGCATTTCTGTCATTTTCATATTCCTTCATTCTTGTCTCTTCTTGCATGCATCTGGACAGTAGCTCGTCAAAGTTAGGAATTGTACTATTATTGAGAATGGTAGTGTTGAATACTTGCCATTCATATGGGAGTCCTCCAAGTGCGGTGAGTACCATCTCACGATCGGCTATTGTCTCCCCAATAGCTAGCAGATTGTTCCTAATCTCAGTCAATTTCAGAAAGTATGTTTGGACAGACTCATCCCTGCCTTTCTTTAGATTCTTCAATTGATTCTTGAAGAATAACACTTGGTTTACATTGTTTACCTTGAACATTAGGATCAATTTATCATACATCTCTTTAGATGTACCCAACTCAGAGATGTAGGCCACTAGGCTTTTATGAATGGATTCCTTGATCATCAGCTTTGCTTTGATCTCTCCCTTCTTATACTTGGTTTTAGCAGCAGCAGTAGCATTGGATGGAGGTTCTTGTATCTTACCCAATACATGGTCCATGAGATCATGGTCTTCCAATTTGAGATCTAATATCATCTTCCAAGCATGGAAGTCATCCCTTCCAGTCAGCTTGTCATTCTCCTTGAAGTCATAACTTGTGGAACCCATTTTTCTTAGATGGTGATTGCTATAAGTTAGGGCTTGTCTTCACCTCAGCTCTGATACCATGTAAATTTTTGTAGATGTTTTATTCTTGATGCAACTTTAATTTTATTACAACAATCACCCAAACAGTTAAGTAAAATGTTGATAGAACATACCAGTGGATCTATAGAAGACAAATCAGAAACAGGAGAATGTGAAGGTGCGTTACGGCGGTCAACAGGATGCTTCAACCAGCAAAGTCTCCTTGGTCAGCCAACCCAGAATGTGTCACAACAATCCTCAAATCAGTCACCCAGTCAACTCAAGTCAACTCCAGAAAAGTCAACGCTGTCCAAAAAAGTCAACGTAGGGCAGCAACATCAAAGTCAACACAGCTCCAACTTCGGTCAACCTTTTGACCTCGGTTCTTGTGCCAATGTGTACGGCCTCTCAAAATCGAAGTCTCCAATAAATTTCAACCTCTTTGGACTATGCGTTGACCAAAGTCAACGTTGGTCTAACCTTCGTGGACACCCTAGCTGCAGCAATTTCGTCCTTCTCCTTGGCTGTAGTAATTTGTCCTTCTTCCCACGTGTGGATCGAAATTGTCCTCCAAGTAGCTCGTACTAGATCAGAAGAGAAGAAGATGATGTGATGAGTGAGTGTGAAATGCTCTCCAAAGTTGACTGTATTTATATACATCATTGAGGTGTGTGACACATCTGCAGGGGGTGTAAAACCTTAAGGCCAACTTGCACATATAATTTATTATAAATAATAAATTCAAAATAAATGTTCTGCTCATCGGATTAAGATATATTTTATATGGATCTTACACCTCTCTGAAAGAGGAATCCAATAAAAATATCGGTATCTTCATCTGAGCATCACAACATGGAGTTGGGACCTAGTTGTCCAATTTTAACACTTTTCGAACTGGGAACCCTCTGCTCCCCCTGACACTTGATTTCCCTCCTTGGAAATCTACCAAATCAACTATCATTCAGCTTCTTCTTTGATCCTTTGACCAAACTGCAAGTTTCCTTTGGCAAGAAACTCTCTGAGAAGCTGATCCCTTCCCAAAATTTGTCACTTGTGCTAAGGTTAAAAATCTGAAAACTTCAGAAGTTTAACCGCACCAGCTCTTCTGAATTTCTGCAGACTTTTTCTGGATTTGACAGATTCAGATCTGAATCACACTGGCTGAGTTCATACCCAACCAGCGTTGTTTTTGAGCTGCCTCTATGCAGTAATTGTGCAGGCTTGCTAGGACACAGCGCTGGACAGCGTCGCCCTTCCCTTAACATGAATCTCCTCCTGAAAACTGCGTTGTCCCTTAAGTTTTGCTTTTTTGCTGCCTTTCCAGCTGCTTTTTGCAGCTAGATCCTTCAGATGCTTCAGTTGATGACCCTTCTAGATCTGCAATTGCTTTGATACCATGTAGAAATTTCTGAATCTTAATTCTTATGCAGAAATTATTTTTGTTAATTTGGTTAAGATTCTCCTACTTATACAAGTTATCAACTGAATAAATTCAAGTTAACATCAAAGCAAAACAAATAATAGATCTCTACCAATTCAGATCTAGAATAAGCACATGTACACATAGACAAAGTGACACAGTTATTTTTGGACAAACTGTCCCTGGAAAAACCCAATGTGGGAAAACCGGTCTCTTGCTGCTGGAGCGCTCTATTATTAAGAATATTTCTGAATAGACAACTCTGGGTTCCAGATCTAGAAAACACTACAGAGAAAACTCTAGATCTGCAACACCTGGCTGATCTAAGACCAACAATATTGACTGATCCACACCGTCAAATGGGATTTACAGGAGTCAGCCAGATCTAGGTCTAGAAACCCCAGATCTACCCCTGAAAGACACTGTGTCAGCGTCTGAAGGCCTCCAAATGCTCAGCGTTGTTACTGGAAGGGACTGCATTACCCCAGACTGGGTGACGCAGTCACTACGCTGCCCCTAAGGGTCTTTGCGTAACACCTGAAGGGTTTCCTGACAATCACGTTGTCCTTGCTGCTGCTACTACTGCTGTCGTCTGTTGCTACTGCTGCTTCTGCCGCTTGCTGCTGCCTTCGTCTGCGCTGTCTTTCCTATTCTCTTCTCTGCTTCTTGTGTATTCTAGACCCGGGATCAGATCATCCCCTTGCTCTAAATTCCCCTCTTTGCAACCGAAAGACTTGAGAATTCTTAGCAACCCCGCCCTAGAATCTCAGCTTAGCTTCAGTGCTCTACCTCTGTGTGTCTTACAAATGACTCCAAGACTTTCCTTTATACTTTTCTCATTGAGAAATCAGTGGCCAAGATTAAATCTTTAATCAATGGCTAAGATTAAAAGAAAGCTTGATCCATGTGACTTAAGACAATTTCATCACATGGTTAATTAAATTCACATTAATTATTTTATTTTCCTAAGTTTTAACTTAGGAAATACGTTAAAATAATTAATTAATTTAATATCTCCTAAACTAGATGAAATTTCCCAAATCCATTTCTGGGTCTTGTAGATCAGGTGAACTCTAGTTCTTCCTCAAAATTTGGGACCTAGAGCACCACTGATGCTACCCCAAATACACAAAATCTCAACATTTGTGTGATTTCCTGTAGGGTTTGCGTCACCTCTTCAGAAAATTGCGCTATCTCTCTCTGCATCACCTCTGTTTCTCTCTGAAATGCACTCTTGGTCCTCTTGACCAGTCTCTGCTTCTGCCCCTCTTTGGACCTGATCACTGAATCACAATCACTTAGCAAACCCTGCCTTAGTGGTTTGGTTCTTGATCAAAAGCTGTGTCTTCTCACACAATTTCGAAAATGCTCAATGGATCAAGTGTCACAATGTTATTTTCCATAGGCCCTCACCCTCCTTATATTCTTCTGTTGAACCTTCAACGAACAAGATTAAAACATAATCAAGGGCTAAGATTCACTTGGAGATGATCCATGACTTTATCTAGAAGATTCACACTTGATTTAATTAATACCCTTTAATTAATCAGTTTCCCTAAGTTTAGACTTAGGAAAACATTAAAAAACGATTAATTAATTTAATTAAACCATCTCTAAGTGGAATTTTCCAAAACCATTTTCGGGTTTTATGGAATACATGTGTCCTAGCCTATATACAAAGTTACAAGGCTAGAGCACATCTGATGCTACCATAAATCAACAGTCCCTCTTAACGAGGAAAGTGCTCTAGCAAAACAACTCATTGTGCTACTTCTGACTTCTGGAACATCTGCTGCTGTGCTGTTGATGCTGCTCACCAACACTGCAGAAGAAAAAAAAATGCTGCAGCTGTATTGTTGCTGACTCTGAATGCTGTTGCCAACTGCCACTGTACTGCAACTCCCTCTGAATTTTGCAACCATGCTGTTGCACTGCGTGAGCACTGCTCTGCACTGCGTGAGCACTACTCTGCACTGCGCTGCCCCTCTGTGCACTGCGCTGCTGCTGCACTGCTGTTTCAGAAAAACATCTGAAATTGGACAAGTAGATCTACAATTGAAAAATAAAACTGACTACTCCTAGTTTCTGCACTAGCTCTCTGAAAACACTGCACTGTTGCTGCTCTACACTGCGTGAGCACTGCATTGCGCTGTTGCTGCTCAACTGCTGATGCTGCTGCTTCCTCTCTGCACTGATCAGGCTCTAGTACTACTAGCCATTGCATTGTCTTCTCATTTTCCGTTGCAACTGTCCATCCTGCTACTGTCTTAAGGCTGTCGTAGCTCACATGTGATCCAAGAGTTCAGAAATACTCAAGGATCCCGCCTCCTTGTAGATTCTGGATTTACAACTCCAAGTTAGCCCTCTTTTCTCCTTTCGAAATGTGAGCTAACATAGCACAATCTTTATCTGCCTTAATCTTGGCAGCTCTTGCTTGTGGATCTTCCTTCTCCTCTTTATCGTTTTTCTTAAGAGCACACCGTATGGCATAATGCCCCATTTCCCCACAGTAGAAGCACTTGATCTTGGATAGATCTTTCTTCTTCTGCTTCTGTTGCCCTTTTGATGCAAGGGAAGTGTTATCTTCTTCCTCCTCCTTGACCTTTGAATTGCTACTGCCATCCTCCAAGTGAATTTTTAGGAGATCTTTCCTCAACGCTTCTTGCTGTAAGGCTGTCCACATCGCTTCCCATCCTGGAAGTCTTTCTCTGCCCAATATACTTTGGACAAAGACCTGATAGTCCTCTGAAACATAGTTCAGAGTGAGTCTTACTAGCTCTGAGTCTCTAAGAGCAGATCCTACTGCAGACAGTTGATGTTGGTTTTCCTGAATCTAAGATAAGAAAGAGTCAGAATGCTCTCCCTTCTTCATCCTGATATTCCACATCTTCTCTTTAAGGTACATCTTCCGCTACTCGGAAGATCCTTGGTATAGCTTTTCCAGCCCTACCCACATCTCTCTAGCAGTGGTCTTTGCTGCTATGTGGGGTACGATATGATCCTTCACACCATCTAGGATCAATCGCTTGGATCTTTCCATATTCTTCTTGAATTGCCTCAGGTGTGCTGCATCAAGAGTTTCTGCAACTGCGCTGTCTGTGAGGGCCTTCAGATCATGCTCATCAAGGAGAAATTGTATCCTTGATTTCCAAATAACATAGTTTGAGGCACCCTCCAATCTATCTTGGTCACACAGTCCATTGCTGGCCATCTCCTCAACTTGTCAAAATCTTCCTCTAACCCTTTGCTCACCTAGACTTACGCACTCCTTGAGGAGTAAGTCACTTCTTTTGCCGCTGCATGGGAAAAAGCTAAGTTTCTTTGAGTAAGAAACCCTCTGAGGTCAAGAAATCCCCAACTGTGTTTTTCAGAAATTTTCTAACACTTATGCACCAGCTCTTACTGTTGTGCAGTAACTGCGTCCTTCAATTACGCTGCCTCTTTTGCAACTGAAAAAGCTTACCCCCCTGTCAACTCTCTCAGAGGGAGCCTTTTCTGCGTTGGAATGCCTTCCTGGCCTAGACAGATTTCTGGGAGGGTCTGCTGTTGCTTACGCAGATCCCAGACTCTTCAGCGCTGATCTGCTGGTTCACTTGTATTTCACCTGCACTTCAGCTTGAATAAGCTCTGATAGCATGTGAAAAATCCTAGATCCAGATTCCTACTGCAACAAATTTGAATTACTTCTTCTATTATGTTTCATAATTACTTCAATACTGTGAAATATCAAAGTAATTTTTGAAGCAATCTGCACAAATAATGTTGCGGAATAAATCTAAGTGTTGAAACAATTTGAACAAAATACAATGAAAAACATCCACATGTGACAGTTATTTTTGGACTAAGTCCCCGGAAAAACCTAACTTGGGAAAACCGGTGCAGCAGATCTGAGGGTTTGTATTATTAAGCAGCAGAATCTTGAATACAACTAGGGTGCCACATCTGGCAAACCCTTCAGAGAAATCTAGAGAGCAAATATAATTGTGAGATATACCTCACTCTGCGAGTCTTCGGCTGATCTAAAATAGCGCTGGTGAAGCCCTCACTACCTCTGCGTGACTGCCTACGGTGGATCTGTGTAAGCCTGCGTGGGCAAGCTTGAGGAATTGCATCAACCCTTACTGCAACTAATCTGGATAATCTGAGACTGGATTTTGGCCCTCCTGGCTTAGAAACCCCATCCTCTAGCTATCTCCGGAATGACTCCAAGAGACACTGCGCTGTTTCTGCGTGATTTCCTGCAGGGTCTGCATCACCTCTTCAGAAAACTGTGCTGTCTCTCTCTGTGTCACCTCTGTCTCTCTCTGAAAGGCACTCCTGGTCCTCCTGACCAGTCTCTGCTTCTGCCCCTCTCTGGATCTGATCACTGAATCACAATCACTTAGCAAACACTGTCCTAGTGATTTGATTTTTGATCAAAAGCTGTGTCTTCTCACACAAATTTGAAAATGCTCAATGTCTCAAGTGTCACAATGTTATTTTCCATAGGCCCCTCACCCTCCTTATATTCTTCTGTTGAACCTTGAATGGCTAAGATTAAAACATAATCAAGGGCTAAGATTAACTTGGAGGTGATCCATGACTTTATCTACAAGATTCACACTTGATTTAATTAATACCCTTTAATTAATCAGTTTCCCCAAGTTTAGACTTAGGAAAACATTAAAAAACAATTAATTAATATAATTAAACCATCTCTAAGTGGAATTTTCCAAAACCATTTCTAGGTTTTATGGAATACATGTGTCCTAGCCTATATACAAAGTTACAAGGCTAGAGCACATCCGATGCTACCATAAATCAACACTGGGTTGAAGGATTGGTCTACTGAAAATATATAAAATATGCAAAATTTGATAAAAAATATATGTATTCAGCTTGTGAAAATTCTACTGTAGTATCATGGTTTACTTCTCCTACTTGATTAAATTATAGAAGTTATCTTTAGAAATAATAGTCAGAAAATACCGAAGTAAACACAACTAACAGCCTACACATGCAGATGATTTATATAATATTACGCTCATTCAAACAAAGTGACACACTGTAATATTCCAAATTGGAAATAACATAAATACAAGACATAATAATGTAAAACAAAAAAAATCTGATCATGACATGAGAGGGATCAATATGCAGCCATCATTTTATTAAATATCAACAACAATATACAAAAAGATCTTGAGGGTCAAGCCACTCAAGCAATAAGAACAATCCTCCATTGATCAAAACGATCAGCACATGAGTTGTTGCAACTGTATAGAATGCTGGAGAGTAGTGACAGCACTGTCTATATTAGTGTAGCTGCTGCTGTAAACATACACAAATGGAATATGGCTGATAGAAACAAGAAATGCCCAAGAAAGAAAGATGTGGGCTCTAATACATGATTTCTAGCCAACCCGAAAAAGATTGCTAGAAATACCAAGAAATATACAATGTGACAAATAACCCTGGGGTTGAGATGTCACTGCAAACTGGAAATGAAGAGAATGAGGCTATGACAGATCTGAAATGATGATGTCCTCCTCCAATGGTATTTCTAAATAGAAGGCTGATCCCTCTACTCAGAAATAGACCCTCTTGATGAGATCAATTAACCCTCCCAGCAATTGCCTCCAAAAATAACGCAGTTCAGAATTGTGACTACGCTGTGAGGGATGGTAGATGGTTGGCCTGATGCCAAAGATGTGAAAATATGCCCAAGATTCCTCCTTGCTGATCCTCCAATGGATAGGCTACCTCTCCACTGAAAAATAAGCTCAGAAGTAGCTCTATGTGATCCTCCTTTGCTGCACCCTGCAACACAACCTAGCTCTAAACAGAAACTACGCTGTAGCTGAAGGAGGTAGCCTGGCCAGAATGCTAGAATGAGGAATTGCAGCTCAAGGAACCTCACCTTCCCTGAGGATGAGGTAGGGATTCCTGATCAGGAACACCCTTGTGCTAAACAGCACAACAACCCTGCTAAACAACAAGAAGCAAAAGTCTAAACATACCAATATCAAATAATAATCTCCAAAACATCCATAACAATGGCTGCCATCCCTTCCATATATAGCATGGAAACCTTCTCACATTGGGTCCCATCCATACTTGCCACCAAGCTCATGCAAGTTGTCCTCCACTAAAACTGCGCTGTCTCATCATAAAGGCCACTCCTCCATGACAGCGCTGTTGATTTGGTCAAAGTTGATTGAATCAACATGATCCAATCTCTGTTTACACCCAAAGGTGCTTAATCTAGCTGTTAATTAGTGATATTATTCTTTCTAAGGGGTTTTATGAGTCTCCCCACCCACTTATTCACCTACCTAGTGATAAAGCAAACTATAATATTCCATTTAGATGAAGGCTAAATTTTTGGAATATTATAGTCCTCCCCTCCAAAATGTTGCTTGTCCTCAAGCAACTGTAAAGGTGGAGCAAAATTCCTCCCTTCCTCTTCTTGTGGCCTCCCCATCAATAGTTCCCACCACATCTCAACATAATTTGCAATAAATCTGCCTGCCAATGGTTCCTCCCAAGTATGCAAAACCAAATGGTGTACATCATGAGAAAGTGGAAGGTGTAAGTGGAAACCTTCTTATTGTCCAATGGCCTCCTCAAGGTAGGAGTGATGATAAACATAGGGAATCTCATCCCCAATGAGAGTCTCCCATACCCATGCTATCATCCAAATGAAATGAGCCATTCTAGGTAGCTCATCAAAGAAATCCTCAACCCCTGGTTTATGCAATGTGTTGGGGCTACATGGAGAGATTAGATTTTCCCATCCAAACTGTTTCTCTCTCCATTTATGGTAAGTATGGGGCTGTTGCTGACCTTGGGCTGAAATGTCATGACCTCCACGAATGGCCCAAGTTACCCCACCAAACAAATTAGCCATGAAGTGCTTCCTCCAAGAACTCAAGTTCTCCAAATGGCTCCTCCCATATGAAGAAAAGAGATGTAGTATGGCAATCATGGTTTGCCCATTGTTTCTCTCGAAACATACAACATGTGAAGTAGGGAGAATCATACTCCCAATGGGCACCCAACTCTTGTCCCACTCCCCAAACAAAGCTTCCCATGAACATCAGAACATCAGCAATATATGGAAGCAAAAACCAATGAAAACAAGTTGTCATATGACAACCGGAAAGTGGATCATAGTTCCACACATGGAACCAGCGCAGTGCATACCCTGCCTGCCTCAAATCAAAGAATAACAAGTGCCCTTCCAGCCACTTGTTTGTTGCCACAATCATCCTATAAGATAGGATCATGAAGGTAAAATGTGGTGTCAGTGGTGCACACCAAGAATCATGTGGCTTCCCCCACAAACCACCAATAGAATAGCCAACCTCAATGCTACAATTGGCCTCAAGTACATCATAATATAATATGCAAGAAGGGATAATCCTCCTTGGTACAACATGCTGCTCATATAAAGTCAAGAAGTACAAATCATAATGCAAAATTGTACCTTCTCTACCATGTACTTTGGTCCTTGAGTTGAAATGGCTCAACTGGAAATTCTCCCTCACTTCTAATGAGTAGGGAAGTGGCTGTGACATCCTCTCCATCACCATCTGGGCTATGCATCTCTCCATATGCTGATATATATCCTGCTGGATGCCCTCCCAAGTGAACTCCTCCATCAAAGAATGAAATGCATCCAAGTGCATGGAAAGGAAGTCCACATGTGCTGCATGTAGTAGCTTCCTCTTGAGCTCAGAAACTCTTGTCAGGAAGACTCTGCCATAAGAATAGATGACCTCATCAACCACCATGAATCTATCATCTCCCTCCAAGTCATCAAGAATCATGCAAGCACCAAGATCCTTGGAGTACTCTACCAAGAGTTGAGACCTCCAATACGGATCAATCCTCCTAAGAGAGAACGCTGAGGATCTGAAATGTGAAGCTCCCCACATGCTGTTGTCTTCTCCTTTGACATCCCTCATGCCAAAGTCATCCTCCAAATTGCTGCCATGCCCATTATGCAATTGCTCATGCTCAAATAATAGTGGTGACTGCTGGAAGTTGGCCTCCCATGAGAAGCTACCATCCAAAAAGAACCTCCTGATCTTGGCCAATGTAAGCATGAGTGGCCTCCATCTACTCCAATGTATGGAGGATTCCTTCCTCAAAGGAAGTACCCTTTGTTTCTCCAAATTCATGGAGTAGCTCCCTTGCACCATGAAGGTGCCATCCTCTACCACTGCAACAACTTCTGTCAGCGCAGAATATGTAGAGAGAGTGGGTGATGCTGAAAATGGGAGAATGTCTCCCTCCTCCTCGAGACTACCCCAGACTCTCTACGCTGTACTAGACTCCTCCAAGGTCTTCACCCCTCCGGAATCTAAGAGTGGTGAACCAAATGGAAAAATGTCTCCCACCAACTCTAGATCTGGTGGCCTCCCAAGTGAAATGCCCCCATGCAGTGAGACATTAAAATCTGAAGTGGACTGTATATATGAGTGGACTGATTTGTCCCTCTCTTCACTGCGCAATACAGTCTCCTTCTTTTGTGCAGAAATCTCTTGAAGTAGATAAGGGTGAATGGTCATCATCCCTTGATGCTGATCCTTCCTTCCTTCTTCTTCCATCTGCCAAGATTCACAACCCACAATAACTGATGCATGCTGCTCCGGAATTGTGTTTTGGTTCCCAAATGTTGGATCATTTGGAACTCCTTGCAAAGACACTAGGGCTTCTCTAATGGAAGCAATGGCTCCCCTCCCATCTCCATGTGGTGATAGATCTCCTCCTGATGGTACAACGTTGTTGGCTCTTCTCTACTCATCCTCTTCATCAATATGTGAGAGTGCCTCGTCATCAATGAGAGACCCTTGATCTTGGTCTTCCTTTGAAGGAGGACCCTCCATGTTGTCATCTATAGAAGAGGGCTCTTCAAGAAGTGGGGATCTTGCCCTTGGCAAGGCATCATGCATGTTTTCATCCCCTTCAACGGAAATAAGGAGTGGAGTGGTCAGAATAGTTCTCTCCAACTCATGCAAAGGTTTTGAGTTTTTGGGTTCAACGAATGATGTTTTACAATGTTTAATATCAAGTCTTCTCACTAATTTCTTAGTGAACCCAACGTAAGTGTTTACATTTGCATGTGTAAATGAAGCAAAACTATAAAACCACCAATCATGGGCCATACCTTTGAGGTGCAGCACTGCTACTCTAATGGCCTTCTCTTTCGAAACATGGTGAAGCTGGAAATAGTAATCTAGCTCCTTCACCAAAGCTTTGGCTATGCACTTTGTTGATCCATCAAAGTTAGATAGAAAGATTCTACCTCTCTTGCTTCTATTATGGTTGCCGGATCTTCTGTCTTCCTTGAGTTGGCAAAACCCTTGGAAGTCCAAGTGCTCTTTGAATCTCCATGATTGAGACTCATACTCTTGAAGATAGTCACTCAAGGTCTCCTTCCTTGGTGCATCTTCTTCCTCCATCCTTGCAGTGAATGTGGGCCATAAACTGCGCTGTGGGTCTGCATGTGTGGCTGAATGTCCACACCCATCATGTGAATATCTAGGGCTTGCTTCACTTTCAAACCCCCTTGGAAATTTTCTCCACTTCTCCCCTTTCATCTCGTTCAGATCTTCTTTGATATTTTTCATAGTTTGGAAAGGAAGCTGGGAGATCCTCTCTTCCTTCATTTCTCCAATTAATGGAGTCATGCCTTTGCTTCTTCTGTATAACTTCTCTTTTCTGTGAGAAGAAGCTTCTCCTTCTAATGACATAATGTCTTGAATGTACAGGCTGAGCCAAGATAATGCTCTGATACCACCGTAATATTCCAAATTGGAAATAGCAGCAATACAAGACATAATACAGTAAAAACAACAAATCTGATCATGACATGAGAGGGATCAATATGCAGCCATCATTTTATTAAATATCAGCAAAAATATACAAAAAGATCTTGAGGGTCAAGCCACTAAAGCAATAAGAACAATCCTCCAATGATCAAAACAATCAACACATGAGTCGCTGCAACTGTATAGAATGCCAGAGAGCAGTGACAACGCTGTCTATATCAGTGTATCTACTGTTGTAAACATACACAAATGGAATATGGCTGATAGAAACAAGAAATGCCCAAGAAAGAAAGATGTGGGCTCTAATACATGATTTCTAGCCAACCCGGAAAAGATTGCTAGAAATACCAAGAAATATACAATGTGACATCTCATAACCTTGGGGTTGAGATGTCACTGCAAACTGGAACTGAAGAGAATGAGGCTATGACAGATCTGAAATGATGATGTCCTCCTCCAATGGTAATTGTAAATAGAAGGCTGATCCCTCTACTGAAAAATAGATCCTCCTGATGAGATCAATGACCCCTCCCAGCAATTGCCTCCAAAAATAACGCAGTTCAGAATTGTGACTGTGCTGTGACGGATGGTAGATGGTTGGCCTGATGCCAAAGATGTGAAAATATGCCCAGGAGCCCTCCTTGCTGATCCTCCAATGGATAGGTTACCTCTTCACTAAAAATAAGCTCAGAAGTAGCTCTGTGTGATCCTCCTTTGCTGGAAATAGGAATCTAGCTCCTTCACCCAAGCTTTGGCTGTGCACTTTGTTGATCCATCAAAGTTAGATAGAAAAATTCTACCTCTCTTGCTTCTATTATGGTTGCTGGATCTTCTGTCTTCATTGTGTTGGCAAAACCCTTGGAAGTCCAAGTGCTCTTTGAATCTCCATGATTGAGACTCATACTCTTGAAGATAGTCACTCAAGGTCTCCTTCCTTGGTGCATCTTCTTCCTCCATCCTTCTTGCAGTGAATGTGGGCCATAAACTGCACTGTGGGTCTGCATGTGTGGCTGAATGTTTACACCCATCATGTGAATATCTAGGGCTTGCTTCACTTTCAAACCCCCTTGGAATTTTTCTACACTTCTCCCCTTTCATCTCCTTGAGATCTTCTTTGATATTTTTCATAGTTTGGAAAGGAAGCTGGGAGATCCTCTCTTCCTTCATTTCTCCAAATAATGGAGTCATGCCTTTGCTTCTTATGTATAACTTCACTTTTCTGTGAGAAGAAGCTTCTCCTTCTAATGACATAATGTCTTGAATGCACAGGCTAAGCCAAGATTATGCTCTGATACCACTGTAATATTCGAAATTGGAAATAGCAGCAATACAAGACATAATAATGTAAAAAACAACAAATCTGATCATGACATGAGAGGGATCAATATGCAGCCATCATTTTATTAAATATTAGCAACAATATACAAAAAGATCTTGAGTGTCAAGCTACTCAAGCAATAAGAACAATCCCCCAATGATCAAAACAATCAACACATGAGTTGTTGCAACTGTATAGAATGCCAGAGAGCAATGAAAGCGTTGTCTACATAAGTGTAGATGCTGTTGTAAACATACACAAATGGAATATGGCTGATAGAAACAAGAAATGCCCAAGAAAGAAAGATGTGGGCTCTAATACATGACTTCTAGCCAACCCTGAAAAGATTGCTTGAAATACCAAGAAATATACAACGTGACAAATAACCCCGGGGTTGAGATGTCACTGCAAACTAGAACTGAAGAGAATGAGGCTATGACAAATCTGAAGTGAGGATGTCCTCCTCCAATGGTAATTCTAAATAGAAGGTTGATCCCTCTACTCAGAAATAGACCCTCTTGATGAGATCAATTAACCCTCCCAGCAATTGCCTTAAAAAATAACACAATTTAGAATTGTGATTGCGCTGTGAGAGATGGTAGATGGTTGGCCTGATGCCAAAGATGTGAAAATATGCCCACGAGCCCTCCTTGTTGATCCTCCAATGGATAGGCTACTTCTCCACTGAAAAATAAGCTCAGGCAGTCACGTGGATCTTCTCACGCACCGCACACATACCAAATGTTAAACTTGTACTTAGTGTAGCTGAAGGAGGTAGCTTGGCTAGAATGCCAGAATGAGGAATCGCAGCTCAAACAACCTCACCTTCCCTGGGGATGAGGTAGGGATTCCCGATTAGGAACACCCTTGTGCTAAACAGCACAGCAACCCTGCTAAGCAACAAGAAGAAGCAAAAGTCTAAACAGACCAATATCAAATATTAATCTCCAAAACATCCATAACAATGGCTGCTGTCCCTTCCATATATAGCATGGAAACCTTCTCACATTGGGTCCCATCCATACTTGCCACCAAGCTCATGCAAGTTGTCCTCCACTAAAACTGCGTTGTCTCCATCATAAAGGCCGCCACTCCATGACAACGCTTTTGATTTGGTCAAAGTTGACTGAATCAACATGATCCAATCCCTGTTCACACCCAAAGGTGCTTAATCCAACTGCTTATTCTTCCTCCTTTCACATTAAGAGTGTTATTATTCCTTCTAAGGGGTTTTATGAGCCTCCCCACCCACTTATTCACCTACTTAGTGATAAAACAAACTATAATATTCCATTTAGATGAAGGCTAAATTTTTGGAATATTACACACTGATTTTTGGACATAAGTCCCTAGAAAAACCCAAAGCGGGAAAACCAGTGCAACAGATATGAGGCTTTATTATTATTAACTAGATCTTGAGTGCAACAAATTTGGGCACCAAATCTGGTTCACTCGACATAGAAAAACATAGATCTGCAACTCACTCGTTGTTCTGAGACCAAAATTCTGATTGATCCACACCCTCAAACGTGATTTACAAGACTCAGCCTGAATCTGGCCCTAGAAACCCTAGCGTTGCCCCTGAAGCCCCAACGTCAGCCCCGCTAGGCTCTGCGTCCTCAAAGAGGGACTGTGTAACCCCAGAGTGGGTGACGCAGTCCTTACGTTGCCTTGGATGCCTCTGTGTAACTCTCAAGCCCTCTGAAGCTGCAGTGCTCCCCCTTCCTGGGCCTACGTAACACCTGCGTAGCGGCTGAAGCCTCTGCGCTGCGTAGCTGCTGCTGCTGCTCTATGCTCCTTTGCGCTGTCCCTAAAAGCTGCTCCTTTGGCTCTTGCTGACTCTTGGCTCCAGGATCAGATCATCCCCTCAGCAAATACTACCCCTCGCTGCAGAAAACTCCTCTAGAAATTCTTAGCAAACCCTGCCCTAGAGTTCCAGATCAGTCTCTCAGCTCTGCATCTGTGTGTTTCTCCAACTGACCCTCAAGCCTTTCTCTTATACTTTTTCGATGATCTCATCAATGACGAAGTTTAAAACACTCATCAATGACTAAGATTAAAAGACTGCTTGATCCGCGTCATTTAGAACATTTTAGCATATGTGTTAATTAATTCACTTTAATTATTTAATTTTCCTAAGTTTAGACTTAGGAAATACATTAAAATAATTATTTGAATAACTTGAACACCAACTGAAATTTTTCCAAACGTTTTTTGGGTTTTGGAGTTCAAGTATGTCTTAGCCCCTCCACAAAATTTCAGGGCTAGAGCACACCCGATGCTACCCAACTACACAAAATCTCAACACTCCCTCTTAGCACAGAGTGTGCTCTAGCAATACATCCACACCATGTATCGCAAGATCTTGGAATTGGTTTCTGTGCTGCTGATGCTTGGCATGCTGCCCTCCATCCACTGCATTGCTGCTTTCTATATTGTTGCCCATGTCACTGCCACTGACACTGCCACATCTGTACTGCAACTCCCTCTGAACTTGCTGCATCATGCTGCCAATAACACTACCACTGCTAACTGCTGCACTGCAACTTAGTTACTGAGAAGTAAGCAACTGAAGGACACCTGCCCAATCATTGCAGACAAGTCAGGATGCATCCCATCACTGAAGCTCCTTTGGCTGATGATTTACGCTGTCCTCCTGAAGCAACTACGTTGCTACAACTCTCCTTTGCGTGAGCATTGCCTCTATGTGCTGCTGAAGTCTCATCAGCCTTTGCGCTGTTGCCTGCACGTTGCTGTTGCCTCTGCATTACGCTACTCCCTCTTCTTATTCCCTTGTTACTTCCTTTCCTTTGATACAAGGGCTGCATCATCCTCCTCTTCTTTCTTCACTTTGGCTAATCCGCTTCTGCTGCTTTTCCTCTTCGTGATTCTCCTAATTTCCTCCTGACAGAGGATTGCCGACATGTCTGCCCATGATGGTAATGCTGCCTTGCCTAGAATGCTCTGGGCAAACGTTTCCCATTCTTCTGAGACTGCATTTAGGGCTGTCTTCACTAAGAGCCCCTCATCCGAATTTGCACCCATGGCAATTCGCTGATCTCAGATATTCTAAAGTCTGAATAGGAATGGATCTATCTCTTCACCCTTCATCATCTGGAACAATCGCATCTGGTTCTTCAGAAGCATCCTTCGTTAGACCGAGCCTCCCTGATACACCATATCCAATGCCACCCACATCTCATTTGCCGTATTCTTTCCGGAAATATGGGGTATGATGTGGTCTTTGACTCCGTCCATGATCAAACGCTTTGTTCACGCTTGATTTTCTTCGTACTTCTTTAGAGGATCTGCGTCGGTTGGTACAACTAGGACTTTCTCTGCATGATCTTTGAGACCATACTCATCCAGAACTGACAGGATGCTGGCCCTCCAGATAACAAAGTTGGACATGTCGTCGAATCTATCATGATCTCTCAGTCCATATCGCGCCATCTGCTCAGATTTGTTAGATCAAATACTCCTCTCCCTCTTTCTGTTGCAATACTCAATAGAAAATACTGGATCTGGGTTTCTTGGTGATTAGAAACCCTCTATAGTAGCTGCTCCCTCCGACAATTTATCTCCCTCATGGAAATCTTCACCCAAACACAATCGAACAATACTCTTCGATTACCCTCCTGATTGAATCTCAGATCTGTTTGGCTCAGATTTGCTAAGTAACTGTCTTCTTCTCGCTCTTTGTTGACTTAGCTAGGCACAATTCTGCACCAGAAGAATCTCCACCACACCAACACTGCTGAAGATCTGAAGCATTGCTTCTGGATATTGGCAAGACTTCTCTGCAACAGGAAGAATGACTGGACTGCGTCTCTCTGACTGGCCCAACGTAGCCTCAACGCTGCTCAGAAGTGGACTGTGTAACCCCAGACTGGGTGACGCAGTCCTTACGCTAGCCTGGGAAGGCTCTGCGTAAGCTTGATGGCCTTCAGTAGCTACAACGCTGCCCCTCTTGGGTCTGCGTCCTCCTGCTGCCAAGATGCCCCTTCGGGATCTGTTGCTGTCCTGCAGAAAAAATATTCCTAAGCTGATTTGCTGGAGATTCAACTTGATTTGCTATCGCTCTGATACCATGTGAAAATTCTATTGTAGTATCATGGTTTACTTCTCCTACTTGATTAAATTATACAAGTTATCTTTAGAAATAATATTAAGAAAATACCAAAGTAAACACAACTAATAGCCTATACATGCAGATTATTTACTGAATATTATGCTCCTTCAAACAAAATGACACACTAATTTCTGGACATAAGTCCCCGGAAAAACTCAAAGCGGGAAAACTGGTGTAGCAGATATGAGGGTTTATTATTATTAAGTAGATTCTGAGTACAACAAATCTGGGCACCAAATCTGGTTCACCAGACAGAGAAAAACATAGATCTGCAGCTAACCTGCTGTTCTGAGACCAAAATTCTGACTGATCCACACCCTCAAATGGGACTTACAAGACTCAACCTGGATTTGGCCCTAGAAACCCTAGGGCTGCCCCTAAAGCCCCAGCGTCAGCCCTACTAGGCTCTGCGTGCCTCTGCGCCGCTCAAAGAGGGACTGCGTAACCCCAGAGTGGGTGACGCAGTCCTTACGCTACCTCTGTAGGCCTCTCTGTAACTTTGAAGCTCTCTGAAGTTATAACGTTGCCCCTTCCTGGGCCTGCGTAGCGACTGAAGCCTCTGCGCTGCGCAGCTACTGCTGCTCTCTGCTCCTCAGCACTGTCCCTGAAAGCTCTGCTTCTTTGCCTCTTTTTGACTCTTGGCTCCCGGATCAAATCATCCCCTCAGCCAATACTACCCCGCGCTGTTGAAAAATCCTCTGGAAATTCTTAGCAAACCCTGCCCTAGAATTCCAGATCAGTCTCTCAACTCTGCATCTGTGTGTGTGTCTCCAACTGACCCTCAAGCCTTTCTCTTATACTTTTCCGATGATCTCATCAACGACCGAGATTAAAACACTCATCAACAACTGAGATTAAAAGACTGCTTGATCCGCGTCATTTAGAACATTTAAGCACACGTGTTAATTAATTCACTTTAATTATTTAATTTTCCTAAGTTTAGACATAGGAAATACATTAAAGTAATTAATTAGTTTAATAACTTGAACACCAACTGAAATTTCTCCAAACGCTTTCTGGGTTTTGGAGTTCAAGTGTGTCTTAGCCCCTCCACAAAATTTCAGGGCTAGAGCACACTTGATGCTACCCCACCTACACAAATCTCAACACAGCTAAGTCACTTGACACGGGGACATGAGACACGAAGGACACGTTGACCCCCTAGAACAGGGTACATTAGGACACGTATATTATTTTATTAAATTATATATATATATTAAAAATTAGATATTTCTTACACAAATTCTCATTCTTGATACAAATTCATTGATTCAAACATAGATCTTCATCTAGATATCAATTTTACAAAGTAGCATTATGCATACAAATACAATTATGACAGATTCATCAATGATCCAATAGGGGAAATCCAAGATACTACAGTTTTCTCATTAAGTCATAAAAATCAAAATGTGTTACATAGGTAGTAGAAATGCCAATGACAAATAGAAATAGCAAATACAAAAAAACTACAAGCCTCAAGGAAATAGGTAGCTCATGAGTCATCAATCCTTATCATTGAAATCAGCATCACTGTCATCATCATGGTCACCATTGCTCTCCTCTGTTGCATCCTCCTCCTTTGTTGCCTGGCCCTTGCTCTCTTGTGACATATTTCCACAAGGGATATTTGTTATCTTGATGCTGCTGTCTTCCCTCAACATTTGAAGCTGCTGTTGCAGCCCCACTTCCAATAGACGGAACAACTGCAGACCCTGATGAAATTAGAACAGGATGGGCATCTCCAATAGGGACATTTTTCCCCTTCCTTTGCCCCTTACTACTGCCCTTAATTGAGCCATGAATGTTGTAAAAAAATAAAGAAAAATGCACAAATTTAAAAACAAATGCACATTCCTGTTGCTTGAATCGAATCAAAATGCTCCCACACCCTTTGCTCTTTGCTCCCACACACCCAAAACAAACTCACATCAGGAGAGAGTGAAATGTGAAGTTGAAATGGGCCAAAACGACCCTTTGTGGGCTGCGTGGCACTCATAAAAGCTGGACAGGTGTCCCAGAATCAGGATACGATCAGGACATGATGATCCCACCGAATTGTTGATTTATGGTAGCATCGGATGTGCTCTAGCCTTGTAACTTTGTATATAGGCTAAGACACGTGTTCCATAAAACCCAGAAATGGATTTGGAAAATTCCACTTAGAAATGGTTTAATTAATTTGATTAATTGTTTTTTAATGCTTTCGTAAGTCTAAACTTAGAGAAACTAATTAATTAAAGGGTATTAATTAAATAAGTGTGAATCTTCTAGATAAAGTCATGGATCACCTCCAAGTTAATCTTAGCCCTTGATTATGTTTTAATCTTGGCTGTTGAAGGGTCAATGGAAGAATATAAGAAGGAGGGTGAGGGGCCTATGGAAAACACATTGAGCACATTGAGCATTTGGCTTTTTCAAGTTTGTGTGAGGAGGCACAACGTTTGGTCAGAATCGAATCACTAGGGCAGGGTTTATTAAGTGATTTTGATTCAGTGATCAGATTTAGAGAGGGGCAGAAGCAGTAACTGGTCAGGAGGACCAGGAGTACATTTCAGAGAGAGGAAATAGTGACGCAGAGAGAGGCAACGCAATTTTCTGAAGGGGTGACACATTCCCTGAAGGGAATCACGCAGACGCAGTGCCTTCCAGAGTCAGTCTGGAGATAGCTAGAGGATGGGGTTTTTGAGCCAGGAGGGCCAAAACTCAGTCTCAGATCAGCTTGATTAGTTGCAGAGAGAGGTGACGCAGTTCCTTAGCTTGCCCACGCAGGCTTACGCAGTTCCAACGTAGGCAGTCATGCAGGGGTGAAAGGGGGCTTCACCAGCGCTGTTTATATCAGCCGGGGACTTGCAAAGTGAGGTATATTTCACAATTTCATCAGTTCTTTAGATTTCTCTGAAGGGTGAGCCGAATATTGGCACCCTACTTGTATTCAAGATTCTGTTGCTTAATAATACAAAACCCTCAGATCTGCTGCATCAGTTTTCCCGAGTTGGGTTTTTCCGGGACTTAGTCCAAAAATAACTGTGTCAAATGTGGATGTTTTTCATTATATTTTGTTCAGCTTGTTTCAGCACTTAGATTTATTTTGCAACATTATTTGTGTAGACTGCTTCAGTAATTACTTCAGTGTTTCATTGTCATGAAATAATTATGAAAAATAGTAGAAGTAATTAGGATTTGTTGCAGTAGGAATCCAAATTTAGGATTTTTCACACGAATTTTGTCCAATTCGACCGATTTAGGACACGACGGGGTTGAGGAACGAATCCGGTTTCATAGGTATTCAGGTATATCAATGTGAATCCAAACAGTTTGACACCAAATATGGACATTGCAAATTTTGGTCGTGTATTATATGTAAGGGTGAATATGGCAAAATGGTATGAATGCAATGCATATATGAAACAGAATTGTTGATGAAAACTTATTGGCATCAACCAAAAATTTCTTAGTGTCCGGACATTGGGACATCGAAAACATAGGAAAAAAACTGCCAATAATTGCAAATCATGGCAAGCATTAAAAAATACAAAAATAAACTCCTTTTTCTTAATGTTTTTTAAGATGTAAACCAACAGCAACATTGAATAAGCACATCAGCATATAAATATGGAAAAACACTGATATAAATGATGTAGTGGCTGTGAAATGATACTTAAACATTAATCATGTATACTGAATCTTGATAGCTCTCCATTCAAGATGCAAATTTCAAATCTAAATAAAAGATTTTATCACAAATATATTAAATGTATCTCATCATCATATACATTTGTGTGAGCATGTGGACAGGAAATTGGGGAAGGAGGCATTCTGGAATTTGCATTGATTGTTAGATTTCTGCTTCTAGAATGTCCATCACAGAAAGTATATTACTTGTCTTCAGTTTGATAGTAAAGAATTCAGGATCTTTCCAAGCAAATAAGTATGGCTTTGCATTGATTGTTAGATTTCTGTGTCTAGAATTTCCAGTGTAGCACGACTCTTATAAGACCCGTGAGTACCCGTGGATCTTGATGGGTTCTATAGCGAGACGGGTCACTCGCATAGAACCTGCAGTCTTTACCCATACTCATCCAAACCCGCATAGAACCCGTCTACTCGTATTGAACCCATGAAGACCCGCATGTGACCTACATAGGACCCGTGGACCCACTCAAAATTCATATTTTTTTTTTGAAGATCATATATATGTATATATATATATATATATATATATTTTTTTTTTTTTATCTGTATTTTGCCGAGTCTTATACGGGTTGTTCCCGAGTCTTATATGAGTTGCTGAGTCAAAAGCCAGACAAGTCTTATATGAGTACCAGTCGTGCAACATTGAGAATTTCCATCACAGAAAACATATTACTTGTCTTCAATTTGATAGTAAAGACTGCTGAATCTTTCCAAGCAAATCAATATGTTTAAACTTTTATCACATACTTTGTTTTCTGAACCATGACATAAAGGAGGACTAGATCCAAAATAAATAGCAAATGTTAAGAGTTTTTTTTTCCACAAGTGCATGCTTACATCCAAAACTATTGTTTTTGTTTGCCAAAAACTTCAATACCGTTGCACACAAAAACAAGTGAAATTTTGATTTTTTTTGGGAATTTACAACGATGTAAATGTGAAAATTTCTAAATGTTACTATTATGCAGAAATCTACTGTCAGATCTGGTTATGCTCCTCCTACTTAATTAAGTTATTAATTGAAAATTTCAGATTAATATCAAAGCAAAACATATGACAAATTTGCACCAATCTAGATCTAGAAAAAGTACATGCACACATAGGCAAAGTGACACAGTGATTTTCTGGACAAATAGTCCCCGGAAAAACCCAACGCTGGAAAACCGGTTTGCTATTATTAAGAGTTTTCTGTATACAGCAAATCTGGGTTCCAGATTTGGAAAACCCGACAAAGGTAAAATATATTTGCAACTCATTGACTGTTCTGAAGCCAAAATAATGACTGATCCACACCCTCAAATGAGATTTATAGAACTCAACCAAAATTAGGCCCTAGAAACCCCAACACTGCCCCTGAAGCCCTTGCGTCAGCCTCTGAAGCTCCTGCGTCCCTCAGCGCTGGCTTGGAAAGGGCTGCGTTACCCCAGACTGGGTGACGCAGTCCCTACGCTGCACCTAAGGGTCTCTGCGTAACCCCTGAGGGTTTCCAGCTGACTTACGCTGCCCTGGGAGGGATTGCGCAGCACCTGCGTAGCTGAAGCTACCTCTGCGCTGCGCAACTACTGCCCTCTCTGCTGCTGCTTCTCTTGCTTCTTTGCGCTGCCTCTCTGAGCTGATCTCTGTCTCTTGCTGATTCTATACACTGGGATTAGATCATCCCCTTTGTCTAAACTCCCATCTCTGCAACTAAAACACTTCTGAGAATTCTTAGCAAATCTGCCCTAGAATCTCAACTTAGCTTTAGTGCTCTGCCCCTGTGTCTATTTACAAATGACCCCAAGCCTTTCCCTTATACTTTTCTCGTTAGGAAACCAACGACCATGATCAGATCTTGAATCAATGGCTAAGATTAAAAGAAATCTTGATCCGTGTGACTTAAGTCTATTTCATCACATGTTTAATTTAATTAACTTTAATTATTTCATTTTCCTAAGTTTAGACTTAGGAAGTACATTAAAATAATTAATTAATTAAATATCTCCCAAACCAAATGAAATTTCCCAAATCCCTTTCTGGGTCTTGTAGATCAAGTGTACTCTAGTCCCTCCACAAAATTTGGGAGCTAGAGCACAATCGATGCTACCCCAAATACACAATATCTCAACACTCCCTCTTAGCATCAAGAGTGTGCTCTAGCAGTACATCACACCATGCATTACAAGATTTTGGGCATTGTCTTTGTGTTGTTGATGCTTGGCCTGCTGCCACTCAACTCTGGACTGCTGCTGCGATTCTATACTGCTGCCCATGACACTGCCACTCCCACTGCAACATTTGTATTGCAGCTCCTTCTCAATTTGCTGCATCCGTGCTACTCATAGCACTGCCACTGCTGATCTGCTGCACTGCAACTTCAGTTGTGCAGAGAAACATTTGAATCTCCTGCCAAATCTTTGACAGACAAGTTAGTTGGGCTGCATCCTCATCACTGAAGCTCCATAGGCTGCTGATCTATGCTGACATCTGAAGGATGATGCACATCAACAACTCTGCTTTGCGTAAGCATACTCCCTTTGCACTACTGAAGTCACATCGGTCCCTTGTGCTGAAATCCCTCACGTTGCTGTTGTGATGCGTTGTCCTCTTGAAGCCTCCACGCTGCTACAACTTTGCTTTGCACAAGCAGCTCTGCTTTGCACTGCTGAAGTCACATCAGCCACTACGTCGCTGCTGCATCTGCACTGCGCTACTCCTTCTCGCCTTCAGATCTGCCTTTGCTTCATCCGTGATCTATGCACCCACTGCTCCACTGTCCCGCTACTGTCTTAAGGCTCCTGTATCTCAGATGTGATCCAAGAGATGAGCTGATCAAGGATCTCTCCACTCATTCTGTAGCTCCTCTACAGATCCATGTCGCCCCACTTTCGTGGTTCATGAGCGCTCATGGCTGCATCATCTTCCGACCCATCATCCGCCACAACAGCCATGGAAGAAGAAGCTTCCTTGTCCTTTTTCTTCCGAGGACAATTGTTGGCGAAATGTCCTAATTCACCACACTGGAAGCACTTTATCTTAGATAGACCCTTCTTCTTCTTTCCCTGCTGCCTCTTTGATGCCAAGGCTGCATCTTCTTCATCTTCCTTCTTCACTTTGCTTAATCCAGCGCTGTACTGCTTCTTGGTGATTCTGCGGAGTTCTTCTTGACACAGAATTTTCCACAAGCTGTCCCAGTCTGGGAGGTCCGCTTTGCCCAAGATACTTTGGACAAAGGTTTCCCACTCATTTGTGACTGCGTTGAGAGCAGTTCTGAACATCAACTCATCTTCCACCTTAGCACCTGTTGCAGTCAACTGATCTCTGATCGACTGCAATCTGAAGAGGAAATGTTCCATGTCTTCACCCTTGGTCATCATGAATGACCGCATCTGAGTCTCCAACAACATCTTCCTTTGGACAGACTTTCCCTCATATAGGGACGTTAAGGCCTTCCACATCTCATTAGCTGTTTTCTTTTCAGCTATAGGTGGGACAATATGGTCCTTAATTCCATCCATGATTTGCCGCTTGGCATGCCCAACAACTTCATTATGTTTCTTTAGGAGATCTGCATCAGTCGGTGTGGCCAGAGTTTGTTCTGCATCGTCTCTTAGATGGTATGCCTCTAGGACTATCAGGATCCTAGCCTTCCAAACTGAGAAGTTGGAAAGGCCATCCAATCTTTCCTGATCACACAGTCCATGAGGAGCCATCTGCTCAGAAATGTGTTAGAGCTTCCTTTCTCTTTGCTAGAGAACTAGAAACAGGCACCTTCTGCTCCCTCTGACAACTGATTTCCCTTCTTGGAAATCCGCCAAATCAACAATGATTCAACTCTCTTTGATCCTCCAATCAATCTGCAAGTTTCTTTGGCTAGAAAATCTTTGAGAAGCTGATCTCCTCCCGCTCTTTGTCACTAGTGCTTAGGCTAAAAATCTGAAAACTTTAGAATTTTAACCCCACTAGTACCTACTGGAAGAATGGATCATAACAGCCTTCAAGACAGCCCACATTCAACGCTAAAAGATAAGCTTATTAATCAGTGATGAAGTCGACCTATATACAGTGAGAATGTCGGCCTACAAACTTGTTGTAGGGTCGGCCTAAGAGCAAGTCAAAGAACTATATATATATATATCCAGGACCTGCAGCGCATTTGTCACCAACAAGATTGTGGATTGCTCTGAAGAAGATTGCAGATACATCTGTGGTTGATGTGGATTTCAGAGAGGATTAAAGTGCGGGTTAAAAGAAAGAATTCAAGTGCAGATATATCTGATATTCCACAGTGTGACAGAGTCTGAAATAAGTGCAACGGCAGTGGTCAAAGTGTTGATCTGTTTCATGAATTGTTTTGAAGTAATGAATAAATATTTGTGTGAATAAGTTGCGGACAATGGTGCGGTCAATGTAGTAATGTATACAATCTAAATGGAATAAGAAGTGCGAATGTTTCACAGTGATAAGAAACATCGAAGTTAAAGGACTGAAGTCTGATATAATAATATAAGAATAGAAGGAAGTTAAATCTGTGATTTACCTTCGTATCTCCAGTACACAAAAAGGAAAGCAATATATCTCATGTGAACATGAAACAAGAAGCATGTTGATAACCGAAGACTAAATCAAGGAAGATATAATTAGAGACTGAGTTCTCTAGTGGTGGTGCAGGTCAGTGCAAGTTGGTGCAGAAGAGAAGGATCAACATTGTGAGCATACAAAGAAGCATTGACAAGGTCTTGGAGGCATTCCTAGGTCAAGGGTTTGAGTCTTGGTCACGGTACTTGTCTTTTGAAGATCTATAAGAAGAATTCCTTACGGGTTTTCCTCTCCAAGAGGGAGAGGTTTTGCCCTGGCTATAGGAGCCTAATTTTGTGTCTCGTGTATTTTTATAATTGACTTGATGAAAGACTAAATAAGCTAAAGAAGAGAAGACATAAGTAACTCAAGTAAGCTCACAAGTAATTATCAAGAAGAGAATTTGAATTAATCACCAACCCTCTAAGTTCTCAACATGGTATTAGAGCTAAGGTGCTGAACACAAGGGCTACTTGACCTGGAAGAACCATGAAGAAAAGATCAAAGTTTGGGTGTAAAGTCAAATCAATTTGCAAGGAAGACTCTCAAGCTATTTCAAGAAAGATCTTCATCTCATTCAAAGGATCAACTCATCAAGAAAAATAATCTTTGCCATAAAAAATTTATACTCAAAAACATTGTTGGAAGAAACATCATCTTTTGAAGATATCTTTTATCATCAAGGATCCAAGATCATGTACACTGGAGATTTCAATTTTTGAAGAAGCTCCTGACTTCATCTTCATCATCATCAAGGAAGCTGCAACTCACTCTACTCAATTAAGTATCTATGACCTTAATTAAATCTGTCAAGATGACTTATTGTAAATAGAGCAACAAATTGGTTGGGTCATCAAACTTTAGTGCATGGAAGTAGAGGACAAATTTGAATTTATTTGAAGACGAAGTTATGGATTACATCGAAGGATCTACAATTCAACCCTCAAAAGAAGATGCTCTAGCTCATGCCAAATACATGAAAGGAGAAATCAGAGCCCAGAGGATTCTCATGGAATCCATCAAGGACTCATTCATTCCCTATGTATCAAAACTAAAGTCTGCTAAAGAAATATATGAGAAACTGGTGGAGCTACTCTCTGTGAGTATTGCAGGAGAAGCAATCTCGCTGAGACAAGAACTATACATAATGAAATTGTCAAGAGAAGAAGGAATCACTTCATACTTTATGAGAATTTTTAAAATAAGAGATCAACTGAAGGAACTGGGAGAAGTAATGTGTGACACTGAGATGACTACAATGGTGCTGAATGCTCTACCAGAAGAATGGGGAAACTTCACTTCAAGTTTATACAGGAAGAAAGAAGCCACACCATTCCATGATTTATGGTCTCTATGTAAAATAGTGGAAAAAAGATTGAAAGCCAAAGCTGATTCAGGATCAAGTGAAGGGAACCAATCCTTTGCAACCATGACCAGGAAGAAAGGAAGATTTGGAAAATTTGATCCTCAGAATAAAAGAAAAAAATATGAACAAAGTACAATGCTTTGAATGTGATGAACATGGGCATTATAAAAGATATTGTCCTAAATCTAGTAAGGACAAGAGGAAAAAGGAAGAAGCCCATGTCACAGATATGAGGGAAGAACCTGATGCAAAGAAATCTAAGAAAGAAGAAGCGAGAGATCTCTATTATGATTGAGATCATCTTCCTCTTTTAGTGATTTCTGTTGGTTGTAAAATAGTATGATAGGAAGCAATGTATATTGATAGCATCATGATAGAAGGATGGTAGGAGCTCTTGGTGAAACAGCTTTGGGAAACCTCACTGATAACAATATTGATGGAAGGCAGTCATCAAGATCAAGGGTCATCATGGAAACAGGTGCTGACAGTTTCTAATGGAATTCTCTATGAATTTACTGGTTAGAAAGAAAGAAAAAATGTTTCATCAAAGAATTCAATGCTATAGAATTTTGGGATTAGGACGTGATGACATATTGATGAAGCAGGTTAATGGAATGAAGTTCCTCATTCTAATAAAATTGCTACAGGATGACTCAAAGGAAAAAGGTATGAGGTATACATATTTATATGCGGACACTGGATGCTATGTAGTCATGTCATATGGTTGCAGGCAATGAATTTTAGAAGTATGATCTCTTATGGTGCATAGACAGATGAAATCAACATAATATATCCTCATTTGGAATATGAGGTGGTTGTATATGAACAAGGAACTGGAAATTGGGAGTTTCTGGGAATAAAGAAGTGCAGAAATGAAGAGATCATGAAGTGAAACCATGTCAAGAGGCATTTATCATCCGAAAGCCAAAAAGATGTGACTAGAATATCTCCTGGGAAGATATGTAGACTCTGATAGAAGTCTGGTAAAGAAGAAGACCCTTGACAAGACATATCATTAGGAGATGTGTCAATCTGAATAGAGGATGTCGATGCCTATAGAAAGATGTTATGGTGAAAGATCATCACTGAGGTAACTTTTGATTTAAAAAGTTCATATGTATATGTTTATCTGGATGTAAGATCCTTGGACCAATCATATGAAAGGATGTAAGATCCTTGGAGATGGTTCAAAGTAAAGTAGCATGGCATAAAGGTGGACCAGATGAGAAAGTATGATGAATCACTTTATGGTAGATGACCTGACTCATCGATGAAAGTGATGGATGATCTATGCCCTATGAAGCTAAAGTTGAAGATTCCTCAATGTCGAAATCCGTGACATCGAGGGCAAGGATTCTTCATGAGTAGCTGGGTGTCTCACCATTCCTGCTCCAAGCCCCTGGTTAAGAGGGAGTTCGGTGATAAGTTTCTTACTTGGAAGAAACATGGTAATTCCTAAGAATGAGCTTAGGTACATTCCTTGTATAAGAATGAGTACATTCCCGTGTGGAATAGGCCCTCCCTGGCTGAAGAGGGAGAGATAGACACATCATTCTGGTTGTTGTAGCTCCTAGAGACAACCTTGAGTTGCAAAAGAGAAGTGCCTAGGACATCTTAAAATCAGAGGTTAAATGTGGACAATTGTGTAAATGCCTCTTATAGAATATGGATCAAGAGAAATAATGGTTTTGGTGGTTCAAGAATGGAGAAGACCTTGGAGTCTGATTTAATGTGAATCACCTTGTACTGCAAGAGGGCTCAAGAGGCTGAATGGCTGGACGGATTTCAAATGGGCTAAGTATGAAACAATGAGTAGAGGCTTTCAAATCATGTAGAGGTGTTGAGGAAGAATGGAGGAGGAATCCACAACAGACAGGCCTAATATCCTTAAGAATCTGTCTCCCATGAACTCAGAGGAAACGAATGCAAGTGAAAAATGACAAACAATAGAGATTTGTGGAGCGCGAATTAAGGAAGTGCAACAAGTTTGATACATGAGTGTTATATATAAACGAATTCATGAATAAAAATCCATACTGTCGGTAGCTACATTACACAAATCATGAAAGCAACAGAACATTGAAAGATGATCACACATAAACAGGAGGTTACTGATAAACAATGAGAAACAGATACATACTACTCATTGCCCCAGCTGGAATCCAAATAAACAATGCTGTATCATATTAAGTTCAAAACAACTCTACCAAATATGTATTTCGGAGCATAGGGAGCACAATTATACAGAACTACAACAAAATTCTCCAAAATTCAGAACCTTTCTTACATCTCTGAACTTTCTACATATAGAGTTCCTATTGAGGGTTCTCGATCGAATAATGAGTCATGATTGGCCCACACATGTGAAATCAAAATATCCTAACTGACTAGCGGAGTGTGCATCAAGCAATCACTCCTATAATAGAAAATCAAAACAGAATCAGGTGGAATCGGGATTTCACCAGCAAAACATCACTATCTAACAGTAAAAGAAACAAAATTATGGGTCGCGTAGGCCAAATCCTAGAATCTTCCATGGGAACGGTGAGGAGTGACCGTGAACAGGTGGCCAGTCTGGTTTCCACCACTTGATTGCATCTACTGTGGAAGGCCTCCACTCTCTAATTCTCATGATTTCCACTTACTGTTGCGGACGACCGGTTGTGTTGCGCATGCCTCGCTCTTTAGCGGGGATTTCGTGGACCAACTGAATAACCATACCTGTGTTGTTCCACCAAAAACTCATGCTGTGCTTTAACTTGCAAAAACCGGAGATAGAAAAAAAGCTGTGGAAGGGCTACTGATGATGTGGCAAGGAGGTGGGACCTAACTCATATCACATATCGCAGACTAAAGGTTTTATATATGAGCAGCGAAGGGTAAACGTTAAGAATTGCGATGTGCGAATTGGGATGGGCAGAGGAGTGATGTGGCATGACGGAGGTGGGGCCACCAGCACATCGCAGATCGCAAGTTTTAGTTATGAGCAGCGGAAGGTAAGAGCTATAATTTGCGGTGTGCGAAGTGCGATGGGTGGAGGAGTGACGTGGCAGGACGGAGGTGGGGCCGCTCGCACATCACAGATCGCAATCGGAAGAGTTTAGTTATGAGGAGTGGGAGGTAAGTGTTATGATCTGCGAGGAGTGGGGAATGGAAGGTGACGTGGCAGAAGGATGGCAGTCCCACTTTATATCGTATTTCGGGGTTCGGAAGTGATCAGATATGTGATATGCAAATGGAAATTGCGGAATGCTGATGCAATATGGGTAAGGAGTTTAGTGCGGTAAGTGATATTACATATATTATATGTAATATATAATACATGTAATGGTTTGTGGGATGTGGCAATTAACACACATTGGATCATAATTCCTTGACCACAACTCTTTTCTCTTTTGACTGCAGGGCTTTCTGCCCAACCTGCGCTTGAATAGCTTGGTCTTACCCTTAAACATTCACGCCTTTGCACTGTGATTTCCTTATAGGGACCACTTCTCCATGTTATGTGCGGTCACAGGCCAACATTGGCTCCTTCTGGGGACAATGTGCTGTTCTAAGTGCGTTGAGAACCTGCAAACCTGAATGCCTGTGCTTTAATGGGATCATGGAGTAGCAAATGCATACTGTAAGCCTGAATTGAAACTACAACAGAGCTGTGCACTACCAACTATATAAAACAGAAATCACTGCCGCACCTTGAAAATATTGAATGCTGAAATCTAAACTATGCCGAAACTGGAAACTAAAACACACTTGAATTGAAAACTGCAAAGCAATCTCAAACTAAACTGGAAAGATGCTCATAGCACTGAGCTTATTTGCACACCTACCTACCCTAATCTGCTGGAATTTTTGCTATTCTAAATGATGCAATAATGCCAGTGTAACCAGGGAAGCAACTTCTCTGATAACTTTGTTCTTTCATTATTTTTCACCAAACTCAGGGACAAACCTGCTAATGGTGTTGGATAGGAATTCTCAGCCTGATCTTTTTTGCAAGGAGCTTGGTAAACCTGAACAACAACAAAAATGCTAGAAAGGTATGGTGGCCTTGTGATGAATAATTTTTCAATATAGATAGCCACTGGATCAAGATACACTTGATCCAAAGGTAGTTTTGGCCCTTGGGTACCTTGATCCTGAATACTTCAGAAGGCAGCAAATGACATAGAAATATGATGTGTATTATTTTGGAGTAGTATTACTAGAGTTCTTGTGTGCAAGGGAAACTCTTAATCTTGTTTTTCCCAAAGACAATTCTATATAGAAGATGGGGAAACGCATTGGCAGAAAAAGGGAAGCTTGAAAAAATCATTGACCCTCACCTTGTTGGGACCATCAACCCTGGTTCTCTGAAAATGTTTAGGGAGACTACCGAAAAGTTCTTGGAAGAGATGGGCTTTGACAGACCTTCCATGGGAGATATTCTATGGAACCTGGAATATGCATTTCAACTCCAGTAACACACATGTGTTCTCCATGTCTTCAAACAACTTGGGTCATGCTTGCATTATATTTGATGAGTTAAGGCATAAAGGTAAAGAATCAAATTGGATCAATTCTTCCTTTGTTTTAAACTTTGCCTTTTTGTTCAGCAGGTTTTCTTCCACGTCAACTGCAACATTTTGCATTTCTTCAAGGGTTGCAGTGTCCCTTTCTTTTACTTGGAATGCCATCCCTGGATTAAAGGCATTTGGGTAGTGCTAGAGAGCTACTCATGGGGGTGGCCTTGTATCAGCAGGCATTGAATGATACACTTTATTGAACCTGGCTGAGAAATACTGTACTGTCTCCCCAGATCGTCTTTTTAAATGTCCATACCCTTCTATGATAAGAAAGACATTTCCCATGATTACCTATCGACCTAGGAAAACTTGCATGAATTGATGAAAATTGCTCATGCTATTAGCTGGAAGATTCTCAAACCAATTTTTTACTTTACCTTGCCATGGTAGGACAAACATCCTGATACATACATCATCTTCTTCCTTTACTGATGATTGCAATTGCAATACACTGACTAAAGGATCATGGAAAACATGCAACATAAAATCTTCTAGAAGATTTGTAATAGGAAAACGAACCTTATTCCAAACTGCTGCTTTGCTTGTGTGTTGAAAGTGGTTCTCTTCAAACCGCAAGGGAACCAATTGTCTTTCCTCACTATCCACGTTAGTCAAGTGATCTGAGTGTTTTTTATCTTTCTCTTTGTCACACAGAAGCTTGCAAGGGAGCTGCAAACTCTTGTTAATTCCGGGTGGAGGAACATGATTTGTAACAATCTGTTGTACTACTTCATTAACATCCAAGAAAGAAAATAATGATTAACAACTCTTATGATTTTTTTCAAGGGTTGTAAATTGAGATAAGGTGCAACCTGAAAGAGAATTAGAGGGATAGTCCTCATCATGCAACTCTGATTGGTCTTTAATCTCTGAAGGAAACACTACTTGCTGAGGCTGTTCTTGTGGATCTAGGCCATTAAGCTCTGCCGCCTTTGTTTCTGGATCACCAGACTGCTGTTGATTTTTAGTGTTGTCCTTTGGGAAACACTCCAGCTCTTCCCCTTCTTCATGGAGGGTAAGCTCTCCTCCCTCTTCTTCAGAATAAGCTAGGAACTGGTTTGCTACATTTGGTCCAATAACCACCATGGGTCGTTCTTCTTGGAGATTAAAGGGTGTGGGCCCTTTTTCTGTATTGGCTTCTTTGAACTGCTCTTTAGGAGGGTCGAGCAATTTCAAGGGTATAGCTGTGGAGTTCTCATTTTTGGGAGGATCAAATTTTTGCTTCATGAAAGTGGATGCAGTGGCCTTACGAGGGGCTGACTCTTCTAAGGGCTTCTTCCCTTCACTTGCAGGACCAGAAGGGGTTTTGTTTTCTTGATATTAACCCTTCATTTTGTTCTTGCCCTCGGGTTCTCTTTCTGAAGGACCTGAGGTCATACTTCTTGTGGAGTTGAGCCTGCATGAAATCCATGAATTGTCTGCAGTAATTGTCAATATCTTGATCTTCTAGGGGATTTCCTTCTCTCCTTGCTCCCCTTGCAGGATGAGTTCACCCTCCTCATCATCAGAGTAAGCGAGGAATTGATTCTCTTGTCTGTCTGTGACCTCTTCGTACTGTTCCTCCAACTCTCCTTCCCAGTATAGAGGAGGTTGAATGTGGTCTTGCCGTTCCTTCTTATCCCATTGCAACAACTGCAGAGGGGGCTTCTGATACTGAGGATTAAACCCTCGGTTAGGAATCATTTGGTTGGGATGAGGAGGGAAATTTTGGGCCTCCAATTCAAGCTTAATCAGCTTGTTTGAAAGGTTCTTGATTAACTTATTCATTTCTTCAATTCTACACTCTTGTGATTCCATTCCCTGATTTGAAGTAGAAGCCTCCTCCCTGTTTTTTTCTTCTGGCTTCATGCTCAGTCTTCCCCTTGAATTTACCTGTAGAAGCACAGTTTGCTTCTACCTCCAATGCATCAGTTTGGATCTGATTCAGAGATGTGGATTTTCTTTCTCCTAGGGTGAACCCAAACTCCGGTTCGAAAGCTCCTGCGAAGACCACCTTAGTAGTTGCTTGGGGAGGCTTTATTTTAACATGAAGATTATTATAGAGCTTATTGAACCTCTTTATGAATTCTATTACATTCTCATTGTGTCTCTTCTTGAGAGCATTGAACTTTGTGAGAACGTATGCATGGTCCCTCTATTCTCCCCATTTCAATGTGAAGAAATTTTAATTTCTTCCTAAGTGTGGACTGTGTTGTTGGCTACAGACTTGAACCATTTCCAGGCTTCTCCCTCCAAGGATTGGACGAAAAGCCTTAATACGACATCTAAGTGCTATACATTCACATTCTCAGCGAAGGTGCAGAAGGTTTCAATATGTCTCTGCGCAAAAGTATTAGCTTCCCTAGTGAACTGAGGCAACCGCTCTAGATAGTCTTGCGGCATATTATTTAGAAGGTGAGGGAGGGCCAAGGGGGCATACTTGTTCAAAAGGAAACTCAGCACAACCATCTGATTTAGAGGTGGGTGTATATGGTGGATTTGAATTTGGTGTGAGGCCTAGTGAAAGCCAGTATTACTTCTGATTAGGACTATTTTACAGTGGAATCGCCAAGGTGAGGAATACGCAACTCCCAACCCTCCGTGCTCACCTGTCTAAAGGGTGGAATTTATGTTGTCTCCCAGGGAAAATATTTCTTCATTCGTATCCCCAGCAACGACGCCAAAAAAATGTTGTAGCTCCTAGAGACAACCTTGAGTTGCAAAAGACTAGTTCCTAGGACATATTAAAATAAGAGGTTAAATGTGGACAATGGTGTAAATGCCTCTGACAAAATATGGATCAAGAGAAATAATGGTTTTGGTGGTTCAGGAATGGAGAAGACCTTGAAGTCTGATTTAATGTGAATCACCTTGTACTGCGAGAGGGCTCAAGAGGCTGAATGGTTGGATGGCTTTCAAATGGGCCAAGTATGAAACAATGAGCAGAGGCTTTCAAATCATGTAGAGGTGCTGAGGAAGTACAGAGGAGGAATCTGCAACAGACAGGCTTAATATCCTTAAGAATCTGTCTCTCGTGAACTCAGAGGAAACAGATGCAAGTAAAAAATGACAAACAATAGAGATTTGTGGAGCGTGAATTAAGGAAGTGCAACAAGTTTGATACATGAGCGTTATATATAAACGAATTCATGAATAAAAATGCATACTGCTGGCAGCTACATTACAGTAATCATCAAAGCAGCAGAAGATTGCAAGATGATCACACATAAACAAGAGATTACTGATAAACAAAGAGAAACATATACATACTACTCATTGCCCCATCTCGAATTCAAATAAACAATGCTGTATCATATTAAGTTCAAAACAGTTCTCCCAAATATGTATCTCAGAGCACAGGGAGCACACTTATACAAAACTTCAACAAAATTTTCCAAAATTCAGAACCTTTCTTACATCTCTAAACTTCCTACATATAGAGTTCCTATTGAGGGTTTCTGATCGAATAATGAGTCATGATCGACCCACACATGTGAAATCAAAATATCCTAACTGACTAGCAGAGTGTGCATCAAGAAATCACTCCTATAACAGAAAATCAAAACAGAATCAGGTGGAATCAGGATTTCACTAGCAAAACATCACTATCTAACAGTAAAAAGAAACAAAATTATGGGTTGCGTAGGCCAAATCCTAGAATCTTCCATGGGAATGATGAGGAGTGGCCGTGAACAGGTGGCCAGTTTGGTTTCCACCACTTGATTTCATCTGTTGTGGAAGGCCTACACTCTCTAATTCTCATGATTTCCACTTACCGTTGCGGACGACCGGTTGTGCTGCGCGTGCCTGGCTCTTTAGCGGGGATTTCCTGGACCAACTGATAACTATAACTGTCCACCAAAAACTCATGTTATGCTTTAACTTGCAAAAACCGGAGACCAGATCTCGGAGGGGGGTATGGATGGTTTGTGGTATTGGATGGGAGGGTGCGAAATCGCTGAAAAGAGCGGAACAAAAGCTGTGGAAGGGCTACTGACGACGTTGCAAGGAGGTGGGGCTGCCCGCACATCGTAGATCGCAAGTTTTAGTTATGAGTAGCAGAAGCTAAGAGCTATAATTTGCGGTGTGCGAAGTGCAATGGGTTGTAATATCGCCGTTCAGGGATATCTCTAAAACACAAGCAAACTCCAACCAAAGATGGCTTGGGAGGGCATTTACCAGATATTTCACCTCTGAAAAGAGGGTGAGATCTGGAGGCTATCTAGCCCTTTTCAGACTCTGTCTAAGAGTATTGGGATAAACACACCAAGTGGTATAGTAACTGGAATGCTCGAGGAGAAAAATAACAGTAGTGCAAGCATACAATAGCATATATATAGAACATGTAACAGATACTCAAGAACTGCAAAGAGAAAGTTGAGCCATTCTATTATGCTGAGAAATATAAGTGAGTACAATAGGTGATCAGAGTGATGGCACCTAGACTTGCACAAGGCAAGTGAAGAAATACTCTCAGAATGCTGATGGGATGGCTGCTCTCTGATCTGTGTCCTAGTTGCTGGAAAACTGCCGTGTAGCTGCTACTGTTGGAACAAGATGAGTATCTGGGGCTGTTCCCCTACTCGGAATAAGCTGAAACTTTGGAATCAACCTCTACTCAGCAAACCCAGAAAAGCCCAGAGAGCGTTTCTGGAATGGCCAACCCCTGAAAATCACCCCCTTGAGGATCTACGCTATCCTCCAAGGCTCTGTGTTGGCACTGAAGGGAATCCACCAAAATACTGCCTCGAAATCTGCTAAAATCCTCCAGTAGGCAAGGGCTAGCCCCTTGCTCAATCTCAAAGCTCGAAATCTCCAAAAGACACCCAATCCGGAGCTCCCAAGAAATGGACTGCTTCCTCCCTCTCAGGGCTGCGCAGTCTATGGATGCACTGCTCCTCCACGAAAGCCAAACACCAAACCTCCTGCAAAATACTGATGGGACAACCTCACCCGAGCAGGCACTCGAAGTCCCCCGGGGCTGAGGGTGAGATCTCCAAACGGAGACACTCGGTGCACTAAGTAGTGCTGCAGACTAGCTAAACAACCAGCGTGCTCGAGAAGTCGAAATGACTAGCTCAATATCATAAACATCGAATGACCAAAATGAGGAGGCTCTCCTCTCTATATAGCGTTGGCCTCTCTCAAACCCTAAGGCCCACCTCCTCCAACATAGCCTCCCTTTGCCACGTGCTCAACTTGGCCTGCGTAGTCCCTCCATGTGGTCTATGTGGGCCCCCTCTCTACGTGGTCTCTTGGCCCCCCTTGGCTCACTTAAGTTACAACGTTGTGTCTACTAGGGAGTGCACTTTATTTTTAGAGTGAGTTATGTCCCCTTCTACTCACTTTTATTTATAATCTAACTACATAAGGCAAAATTGACCAAAATCGAATATTCCAATTAGCCATTGCTAAATGGGAATATTACAGTCTCTCCCGGCAAAATGTTGCTTGACCCTAGGCAACTGTAGTGATGGATGCTGCAAGATCTTCTCACTCTCCCAAGTGGCATCCTCATCTGGCAAATTCTTCCACCTCACCAAGGACTCCTGGATTGTCCTGTTCTGCAGCTGCCTCTCCCTGGTATCAATAATGGCCTCGGGCTGTAACACCAAATGCTCCTCATCATCTCTAGGCGGTAGTTCCTCTGTCACTGTCACCTGCTGCCCCAATGCCTTCTTCAGGCATAATACATGGAAAATGTTATGAATCTTGCTGCCTTGGGGCAACTCCAACTCATAAGCAACCTGTCCAACCCTGCGTATCACCCTGTATGGCCCATAAAAACGGGGCTTGAGCTTCTCAGCTCCCTTCTGCTTCAGTGACGACTGTTGGTATGGTTGCAAATGTAGGTAGACCAAGTCTCCTACCTCAAATTGTCTCTCCATCCAATCCCTGTCAGCATAAAACTTCTGCTGGTTCTGCGCTGTAGCCATGTTATCCTTGAGAGCTCGGAGAATGTCCTAAATCTCTTGGATCCAATCTTTGGCTCTTAGAGCCTTGCTAGCACCAAACATCACATCAGCAAAAGATAAAGAATGGTATCCATACAAAGCATAGAACGGAGTCATACCGATGGACATGTGATGTGTGTTGTTGTAGCAGTACTCCCCTAGATGCAGCCACTTCAGCCACGCTCTCTACTGCCCACTAACATAGTTACGCAAGTAGCCCTCCAACCACTTGTTAACTATCTCTGTCTGCCCGTTTGTCTGTGGGTGGTAGCTGGTGCTTGGTGTCAACTCTGTCCCCACCAGTCAGAAAAGCTCCTGCCAGAATCCGCCCATAAAGCGGCTGTCCCTGTCACTGATGATGGTCTTGGGAAGACCATGTAACCTGAAGATCTCTCTAAAGAACAGCTCCGCCACCTATGCTGCTGAATAGTGTGCGGATATGGCGAAAAAGTGTGCGTACTTCATCAGCCGATCAACGACGATGTATATACATTCCTTGCCTTGCACCATGGGCAACCCTATGATGAAATCCATCGAAATGCTCTCCCATTTCCCCTCCGGAATGGGAGGAGGCTGCAACAAACCTACGGGATGGTTCATCTCTCCCTTGTTTCTCTAGCAAACCTTGCACTCCCTGATATGCTGGAGCACATCCTCCTTGAGGCCCTTCCATGAGAACCTCTTTGATGGCCCGGTAGGTTTTGGTAAACCCCTGATGGTCGGACAATGGTGAGTCATGTGACGCCTGAAGTATCTTCTTCTTTAGCTGGGAGCCCTCAGTCAAGAAGATCCTATCTCTGTAGTAGATAATCTCATCTATCACCCTGTATCTGATATCTGTCACTTGACCATCTAGGACCTCACAGGAAAATCTGTCCTTGGAGTACTCCACCAAGAGTCGAGCCTTCCAATCTGTATCCAAACTCATCAGAGACAATGTGGCTGGTCTACGTGAAAGTGCATCGGCTACCACGTTGTTCTTCCCCTTGACATACTCAATGTCAAATTCATAAGCCTGGATCTTGCTGATCCACTTCTGCTGCCTCTCCTGTAGCTGTTTCTGCTCCAAAAAGAACCTGAGGCTGTTGTGATCAGTCCTCACCCTGAACCTGTTACCCACCAGGTACTGCCGGAATTTGGCCAGTGCATGCATAATGGCCAACATCTCCTTGTTGTATATAGGATACAACCGCTTAGGAGGAAGGAGCTTCCGGCTCTCCTTGCATCAAAACTGCGCTGATCCCCTCTCCCGACGCATCACACTCCAAAACAAAAGGCTGCGTAAAATCTGGCAACGCAAGTACTAGGCAACTGCTCATAACCTCCTTGAGCCTGTCAAAGGCCCGCTGCACTGTATCTGACCAACTAAATGCCCCTTTCTTAGTCAAATCTGTAAGGGGTGCAGCAAGCTGAGAGAAACTCTTGACGAACTTCCTGTAATAAGTGCAGATACCAACAAATCCTTGAAGTTCTGTCACGTTTCTCGGCTCTGGCCAATCTCTGATGGCCCTGATCTTCTCCTCGTGGACCCCCACTCCGTCCACTCCTATGATGTGTCCCAAATACATCTCCTTCAACCCAAACTCACACTTGGAGAGCTTAGCATAAAACTGTTGCTCCTCCAAGATATGCAGTACTGCCTCTATATGCTGGAGATGCTCCTCCTAAGTCCTGCTGTAAATCAATATATCATCGAAAAAGACCAACACAAACTTCCTCAGATGACTGCGGAAGATATGGTTCATGCATGACTGGAAAGTAGTTGGGGCATTGGTTAGCCCAAACGGCATAACCAAGAACTCAAAGTGGCCGTAATGGCACCTGAAAGCGGTCTTGGGAATGTCTTGTTCCCTCACGCGAATATGGTGGTACCTGGATTTCAAATCGATCTTTGAGAAGAACTGTGCTGCTCTCAACTCATCCATCAGCTCATCAATCCGTGGTATGAGGTACCTGTTCTTCATGGTCTTCTTATTCAGGGCCCTGTAATCAATGCACATTCTCAATGTGCCGTCCTTCTTCTTCACCAACACCACGGAAGAAGCAAAAGGACTGGTGCTAGGCCAAATATGTCCAAGAACCAGCAACTCCTGGATGGCCCGCTCAATCTCATCCCGATAGGCCTTGGGGTGCCTATAGGGTGTGGTAATAACGGCCTGGATGCCCTGCTCTAGCTCAATAGTGTGCTCAAACCCTCGATCTAGTGGCTGTCCTGGCGGTATCTCTCCAAATACTGTATCATACCTGTCAAGGATGGCCTGTATATCCAGATGAACTGTCTACCTGGTTGTCCCTGCCTCTGATGCCCTCAACTCAACTGCCCACTCGTTGTCTCCCTTCCAGAAGTCTGCCTCCATCCAGTGAGCAGAAACAGTCTGGGGTGGGTAAGTGTGCATCCCACATATCTTCTCATGCTTACCGGTCTTCTTATCATCCCACTGCATCTCCAAGGCCTTCCAATTTGTGGTGACCTTCCCCAAAGTAATCAGCCACTGTACACCAAATACCACATTGGTATCTGGTATGTTGACCACGAAAAAGTGGTTGGTCATTGTAGGTACTCATCGTCACAGCTAGCTCTGGAACATACCTGGCACACTGCATCGTCTGATCTCCTGGGACCAACACTGAAAATCCATCGAAGCTCTCTGTCGGTATGCCTCTCCGCTCAACCATCTGTGCATTGATGAAGTTGTGGGTTGCCCCACTGTCTACCAGAACTGAAACTCGCTGCCCACGCACTGTCCCTCAAACACGCAGCGTCACTTGGGTACTCCTCGCAATGCTGCAAGGGTCCCCCCTGTGGGTGCAAAAGTTGCACCTCTTGCTCCTGGAGGTGGAGGTGGAGGTGGAAAATGGTCCTGCGCTGTCCGACTGTCTCCTGCCCCTCCATCCTCATACTCATCCTCTTTCCTGCTGCTCTCGGAGAAGAACTTGATAAAATGTGCTTTGCCCGCAACACATCTGTGTCCTGGTGCCCTCGGCTTCTGACAGGTAAAGCACAACCTCTTCTTCTTCAACTCCCTCCTGGCATCATCATCTAGCTGTACCCTAGCCTGATTCCCCTTCGGAGGCGGAATCCTCACATCCTTCCCCTTTGGCTGGAAAGCCTGTCTTTGGGGGTAAGGTGTCCTGTTCCTGGGCAAGGCATCCTGCAAATCCCGAGTCCTGCCAATGGCATCCTGGAGTGTGGCTGGTCTAGTGGATCTGACTAGACCCCGAAGTGGCTCTGCTAACCCCTCAACAAACATGTAGATCATCCGTGCTGCGGATAGATCTGGCACCATCACTGAAATCCTCAGGAAATCTGCAATATACGTCTCCGGGCTCCTGGTCTATTTGAGCCTCGTCAGCTCAACAAAATGCTCCTCCGGATCCCTCCTGTGAAATCTCTCTATCAACCTCCGAGTGAACTTGGCGTAGGTAGTCACTGTCGAATGCCCGATTGTAACCATCCCATGGAACCACTAGTCCTGAGCGTCGCCATCCAAATGCAGCGTGGCCACCTTGATGGCCTCCGTTTCTGCCATCTGGTTGAGCTGGAAATATATGTCCAGCTTCTCCACCCAAGATTTTGCCGAACTGTTTGATGAACCATCAAACGTAGGCAAATGGAATCGACTCATTGTACGCTGGGTGTCTCCATCATGATAATGCCGGTGCCCTCTGTGATGGTCGTGGGGTCTGCTGTCCCGCTGGAGCTGAACAAAGTCTCTGAATGAAAGGGCATCCCTGAACTCCTGTCCATATGCCTGGTACTCAGCAAAATAATCACCCATGTGGCCAGGCTCTGGCTCTTGCTGTGATCTTGCCCTAGTGTTTGCACCCAAAAAAGTGGGCATAATGGAACGAGTGGGGGCATGTGATGCCTGGTGCGGAGTGGCAGCCCACTCCTGCAAATGGTGGGATGTGCCCGACCCCTCACTAACCTCGAAAGCTCTCGGGGTTTCACGCTATCTAGCCTCCGCAGCAGTGAATCTCTGACCCATCACCTCGATCTGCCTCGCCAGATCCTGCACTGATTTGAGGAGTGCTTCCCCAAATTGTTTTGCATCGCTATCATCTACCATTGGCTCTCCCTGCTCTGCGTCTACCACAGGCCCCTCTTGTTCCGCGTCTATCACAGGCTCCTCCTGTTCGGCGTCCACCACCCGAACGCAGTCCCCCTCTCCGTAGGTGTTCTCCAACCTACACTCAATATCTCTGTACTTCCTACCTCTGTAGCAGATGTAGGGTTTCTCCCTTGGTGTCATAGACAACTAGCTCCACAGGCTGAGCTAGATCTATGCTCTGATACCACTGTAATATCCCTGTTCAGGGATATCTCTAAAACACAAGCAAACTCCAACCAGAGATGGACTGGGAGGGCATTTACCAGATATTTCACCTCTGAAAAGAGGGTGAGATCTGGAGGCTATCTGGCCCTTTCCAGACTCTGTCTAAGAGTATGGGGATAAACACACCAAGTGGTATAGTAACTGGAATGCTCGAGGAGAAAAATAACAGTTGTGCAAGCATACAATAGCATATATATAGAACATGTAACATATACTCAAGAAATGCAAAAAGAAAGCTGAGCCATTTTATTATGTTGAGAAATATAAGTGAGTACAATAGGTGATCAGAGTGATGGCACCTAGACTTGCATAAGGCAAGTGAAGAAATACTCTCAGAATGCTGATGGGATGGTTGCTCTCTGATCTGCGTCCTAGCTGCTGGAAACTGCCGTGTAGCTGCTACAGTTGGAACAAGATGAGTATCTGGGGCTGCTCCCCTACTCGGAATAAGCTGAAACTCTAGAATCAGCCTTTACTCACCAAACCCAGAAAAGCCCAGAGAGCGTTTCTGGAATGGCCGACCCCCGAAAATCACCCCCTTGAGGATCTACACTATCCTCTAAGGCTCTGCGCTGACACTGAAGGGAATCCACCAAAATACTGCCTCAAACTCTGCCAAAATCCTCCAGTAGGCAAGGGCTGGCCCCTTGCTCAATCTCAAAGCTCGAAACCTCCAAAAGACACCCAATCCGGAGCTCCCAAGAAATGGATTGCGTCCTCCCTCTCAGGACTGCGCAGTCTATGGATGCACTGCTCCTCCATGAAAGCCAAACACCAAACCTCCTGCAAAATACTGATGGGACAACCTCACCCGAGCAGGCACTCGAAGTCCCCTGGGGCTGAGGGTGAGATCTCCGAACGGAGACACTCGGTGCATTAAACAGTGCTGCAGACTAGCTAAACAACCAGCGTGCTCAAGAAGTCGAAATGACCAGCTCAATATCATAAACATTGAATGACCAAAATGAGGAGGCTCTCCTCTCTATATAGCGTTGGCCTCTCTCAAACCCTAAGGCCCACCTCCTCCAACGTAGCCTCCCTTTGCCACGTGCTCAACTTGGCCTGCGCAGTCCCTCCATGTGGTCTACGTGGGCCCCTTCTCTACGTGGTCTATTTGCCCCCCTTGGCTCACTTAAGTTACAACGTTGTGTCTACTAGGGAGTGCACTTTATTTTTGGAGTGAGTTGTGTCCCCCTCTACTCACTTTTATTTATAATCTAACTACATAAGGCAAAATTGACCAAAATCGAATATTCCAATTAGCCATTGTTAATTGGGAAAATTACATGGGTGGAGGAGTGACGTGGCTAGACGGAGGTGGGGCTGCTCGCACATTGCAGATCACAATTGGAAGTGTTTAGTTATGAGGAGTGGGAGGTAAGTGTTATGATCTTCAGGGAGCGGGGAATGGAAGGTGACATGGTGGATGGATGTCGGTCCCACTTTATATCACGTTTCAGGGTTCGGGAGCGATCAAATATATAATATGCAAATGGAATTTGCGGAATGCCGAGGCGATATAGGTAAGGAGTTAAGTGCGGTAAGTGGTATTACATATGTCGTATGTAATATATAATACATGTAACGGTGTGTGGGATGCTGAAATTAACACACTTTGTATCATATTTCCTTAACCGCAACACTTTTCTCTTTTGACTGCGGGGCTTTCCATGCAACCTGCACTTGAATAGCTTGGCCTTACCCTTAAACATTCACGCCTCTACCTTGTAATTAACGTATAGGGACCACTTCTCCATGTTATGTGCGGTCACAGGCCAAGACTGGTCTCCACTTGGAAAGACAAAATCGAGGATTGGGTAATCATCTGGCTTTCGATACCGTTTGAGAATGTGATAGGGCATTCAAGATAAGAGTAGTCGTGGAGCGATATTCCTTGAGGGCTAGCTACCCAAGAGAAGAATAGTCCAAGAAGGTCATACTTTGTGAACACTTGGGTGGAGTATGTACCTTGGAGAGACATTGACTATGGTGTCTATAAGTCATGTGTCTCGCCAGCATTGTAGCCCATTGTCTCGTTGAGAGATGGGGCTGTTAGTCAAGGCTTTTCACTAGGATAATGTTGGTTGATATGATGCTATATAGATGCGATTACCAATCTGATTCTTCTTATGAGATTCTTTAGTTTGAAAGTGACCATGTACCTATATGAATACCTCCCTAGTTAAGAGGGAGTGTTGAAAAGTGTAATTAGGATCGTTCTTCATATTGACTATGTAATTATGTATTTATGTGAAGAAGAAGACAGATAATAAAATGTATTTTTGTTATACTTGCTTCATGGTTTTCATGAGCAAGATTTTATTATAGGTCAATAGACTTCTTCTTGATGTCTTTTAGGTTTTGTCTTCTGTTTATAAGTGTATTTAAGAGTCATATATATGAAGTGACTAGTCTGAAGAATGTACTCCAAGACCTTGTGGAAGAATGGCTCATAACAGCCCTCAAGACAACCCACATTCAACGTTGAAAGATAAGCTTATTAATCAGTGATGAATTCGGCCTATATACAGTGAGAATGTCAGCCTACAAACTTGTTGTAAGGTCGGCCTAAAACCAAGTCAAAGTACTATATATATATATATCCAGGACCTGTGACTCATTTTACACCAACAAGACTGCGTATTGCTCTGAAGAAGATTGCGAATACATTTGTGGTTGATGCGGATTTCTGAGAGGATTAAAGTGCGGATATATTTGAGATTCCACAGCGTGACAGAGTCTGAAATAAGTGTGAAGGCAGTGGTCAATGTACTGATCTGTTTCATGAATTGTTTTGAAGCAGTGAATAAAGATTTGTGTGAATAAGTTGCGGACAATAGTGCGGTCAATGTAGTAATGTATACAATCTAAGTGGAATAAGAAGTGCGAATGGTTTACAGTGATAAGAAACGTCGAAGTTAAAGGACTGAAGTCTGATATAATAATATAAGAATAGAAGGAAGGTAAATCTGTGATCTACCTTCCTATCTTCAGTACACAAAAAGGAAAGCAATATATCTCAAGTGGACATGAAACAAGAAGAAGTATGTTGATAACCGAAGACTAAATCAAGGAAGATATAATTAGAGATCGAGTTCTCTAGTGGTGGTGTAGGTCAGTGCAAGTTGGTGCAAAAGAGAAGGATCAATGTTGTAAGCATACAAAGAAGCATTGACAAGGTCTTGGAGGCATTCCTAGGTCAAGGGTTTGAGTCTTGGTCATGGTACTTGTCATTTGAAGATCTATAAGAAGAATTCCTTATGGGTTTTTCTCTCCAAGAGGGAGAGGTTTTTCCTTGGCTCTAGGAGCCTAATTTTGTGTCTCGTGTATTTTGATAATTGACTTGATGAAAAACTAAATAAGCTAAAGAAGAGAAGACATAAATAACTCAAGTAAGCTGATAAGTAATTATCAAGAAGAGAATTTGAATTAATCACCAGCCCTCTAAATTCTCAACACGGGGTGGTTCAACTCCCCCTTGTTCCTTTGAAAAACTTCGCAGTCCTTAACATGCCGAAGTATGTCCTCCTTGAGGCCCTTCCATGGTAACCTCTCCTTGATGGCCTTGTATGTTTTAGTGAACCCCTAATGGCCTGAAAGCGACGAGTTGTGGGCTACGCGCAAGATCTTCTCCCAAAGCTGGGAGTTACTTGTCAAGAAAATCCGGTCGCGGTAATAGATGACCTCATACATCACCCGGTACCTGTCATCTGTCACCAACCCATCTAATACCTCACAAGCAAAACGGTCCTTGGAGTATTCCACCAACAGCTAAGCCCTCTAATCTGTGTCAAGACTCATCAAGGACAACGTTGCCGGTCTCTGTGAAAAAGCATCTGCCACCACATTGTTCTTTCCTTTGACATACTCAATGTCAAAATCATAGGCCTGCATCTTGCTGACCCATTTTTGCTGTCTGTCCTGCAACTGCTTCTGCTCAAGGAAGAAACCAAGACTATTGTGGTCAGTCCTCACCCGAAACCTATTCCCCACTAGCTACTTCCTGAACTTGGCCAACACATGCATGATGGCCAACATCTCTTTGTCGTATATGGGGTAGAGTCTCTCATGTGGCAACAACTTCCAACTCTCGAAAGCTACCGGATGAGCCCCCTGCATCAATATTGCGCCCACCCTTTCTCCTGAAGCATCACACTCCAGCACAAAGGGCTGCGTGAAATCAGGCAATGCAAACACCGAGCAACTGCTCATCACCTCCTTGAGCCTGTCAAAGGCCCTCTGCGCAGCATCTGTCCAATTGAAAGCCCCCTTCTTGGTGAGATCCGTGAGGGGTGCTGCAAGCTGTGAAAATCCCTTGACAAACTTCTGGTAGTAGGTGCAGATGCCTACAAACCCTCGAAGCCCTGTCACATTCTTCGGTTCCGGCTAATCCCGGATGGCCCGGGTTTTCTCCTGATGGACCCTCACTCCGTCCACTCCGATAATATGCCCCAAGTAGAGCATCTCTGTAAGCCCAAATTTGCACTTGGACAACTTGGCATAGAAATGCTACTCCTGCAAGATATGCAATACAACCTCAATATGCTGCAAATGTTCCTCCCATGTGCGGTTGTAGATGATAATGTCATCGAAAAATACCAGCACGAACTTCCTCAACTGACCACGGAAGATGTGGTTCATGCAAGATTGAAAAGTGGCTGGAGCATTGGTCACCCCAAAGGGCATAACCAGAAACTCGAAATGGCTGTAATGGCAGCGAAACATAGTCTTAGGGACATCTTGGTCCCTCACCTTTATCTGATGGTACCTTGACCTCAGATCGATCTTGGAGAACTTGGCTCCCCTCAACTCATCCATCAGTTCATCAATCCTGGGAATGGGGTAGCAGTTCGTCTTGGCCTTTTTGTTCAGTGCGCTGTAATCTATGCACATCCACAGTGTGTCGTCCTCCTTCTTCACCAGAACCACGGACGAAGCAAAGGGGCTAGTGCTGGGCCTGATGTGTCCCAAAGCCAGGAGCTCATGTATGGTTCTCTCAATCTTGTCCCTATAGGCCTTGGGGTGCCTGTAGGGAGTGGTGATCATTGCCTAGATTCCTTGCTCCAGCTCGATAGTGTGCTCAAACCCTTGTTCTGGTGGCTGCCCCGGTGACATGTCCCCGAAAATCGTGGACTAATGATCCAGGATAGTCTGCACATCGGGATGCAATGATTGACCTGAGACTCCTGCCTCTGTAATACGCAGCTCCACTACCCACTCTATATCTCCTTTCTAGAAATATGCTTCCATACGGTGTGCAGAGAGTGTCTGTGGAGGATATGTGTGCATGCCTCTGATCATCACATGCTTCCCGCTCTTCTTATCCGTCCACTCCATCTCCAGAGTCTCCCAATCTGTAGTGACCTTTCCAAGCATGATAAGCCACTATACACCCAATACCACATTGGTATCTGGAATATCGACCACAAAAAAGTGATCCGTCACTGTGTATGTCCCCATGGTCACTGCTAATGCTGAAACATATCGCATGCACTGCATGGACTTGGCACTTGGAACCAACACGAAGAAACCATCAAAGCTCTCTATTGGTATGCCCCTCCTCTGCACTAGTTGGGCATCGATGAAGTTGTGTGTGGCCACGCTGTCTACCAGTACCGAGACACACTACCCCTAGACTATCCCTCGAACTCTCAGCGTTAAGTACTTGGGAATTCCTCACAAGGATGCAAGGACTCCTCCGATAGGTGCAAACGCTGCTGCTGGGGGAGGTGGTGGTGGATAATCTCCTCCTAGTGCACTGATGCTGGCAGAAGAAGACCTCATTGTAATGTGCCTTCCCCGCTGCACAACGATGACCCTGTGCCCATGGCTCCGGGCAAGTGAAGCAAAGCTTCCTCCCTCACAAGTCTCTCTGGGTATCATCATCCAAAGGCCCTCCACCGTGGTTCCCTCTTGGGGGTGGAGCTCTCATGTCTTTCCCCCCTGTTGAAATGCTGGTTTGTGCAGAAAAGGAGCTCTCATCCTCAACATGGCATCCTGCAAATCCCTAATCCTCCCTACTGCGTCCTGTAGCATAGTAGGCCTAGTGGATCTGACTAGCCCACGCAAAGGTTCCGCCAGTCCGTCAATAAATATATATCTGGAACCATCATTGAGAGCTTCAAGAACTCAGAAATGTAAGTTTCCGGGTTCCCCCTCTGTTTGAGCTTGGTCAGCTCGACAAAATGTTCCTTCGGGTCCTTCCAATCAAACCTCTCAACCAACCTTCCGGTGAACTCCGCATACGCTGTCACACCTGTGTGACCCAGCGTAGACATCCCGTGGAACCACCAGTCATGGGCTTCTCCCTCAAGGTGCAGCGCTGCCACCTTGATGGCCTCTACCTCCGCCATTTGGTTCAGCTGAGAGTAAATGTCCAGCTTCTCCACCCAAGCCTTTGCCGAACACTTAGATGATCCATCATAGGTAGGCAAGAAAAATATGCCCATGGTATGTTGCAGGTCACTACCCTGCGTGTACCCTCCTCTATTTTGGCTGTGTGGTCTGGTATTGTTTTTCAGCGGGCATAATTCATTGAAGGTGAGGGCATCTTTGAACTCTGGACCATATGACTGATATTCTGCAAAATACTCCCCGTAGTGAGCCACCTCCGGCTCTTGGGGTCCTCCCGTTCCCGCCATTGATGTCGGGAATGTGGGCATGGTGGAACGTGGTGGAGTGCGTGGCACTACCTGTTGCGCAGCGTTATTCTCCAGTATATGGTGAGAAGTACCAGACCCTTCTCCATTGTGAAATTCCCTTCGAATTTCCCGCTGTTTGTTCTCCTCGGCAAACTTCTGTCCCATTTCCTCTATCTTTTTGGAAAGCTCTTGCATTGATTGTAAGAGGAGGTTACCAAACTCCTCTTCATCTCTTTTTGCTGCCATTGGTGCCCGCCCCTTGCCTTCCTCCATTGGAACACTGTCCTCTTGATTAGGTGTGATTTCGAGCCTACGCTCTCTGCTCCTGTACCTCTGCTTCTGGTATGTAATGTACTCTCTATCTTCGGGTGTCATAAACCAATTGCTCCATAGGTTGAGCCAAGTCTATGAGCTCTGATACCACTGTAATATCCCAAATTGGGAATCAACAGTAATACAGAACAACACAAGACTAAAACTACAACAAATAGAAGCATGCATGAAAAGCGCTGCAAATAAACCAGAACTGCTGAGCCATTTTATGAATATTTCTGAAATGAGGGACAAGTACAAATAGTTCTTAGAAGGATAACACCTTGGCTTGGTCCAGGCAGGCTGAAATGGTCTCTCTTCCCCTACTCAGAAACTCTGCTCCTCTTCTACTCTGCGTGGCTCCTCCTCTACGTTGCCTTGCTAGAAATGCTGCTGCTGCTGGAAAGGGACTGCGAAAAAGGGCTGTTTTGTTGCTCAGAAAAATCTGGGACTCAGACACCAAAATCTCCTCCAAAAACCCAGAATAACCTGCGAAGGATTTCCGAAAAAGGCTGACCCCGGAAAATCACCCCCTTGGGATGGGTACGCACTTCTGCTGGGTACGCTGTCCTCTGAACTAAATTGCTGGAAAGAGTGGCTGCCAACTACCCAAGAACTCTGCTATGAAAGAGGTGATGCCCTCACAAGACTCCGGACCGAAATATCTCAGCCTTCCTCCTATCCCGGAGCTGCTCCACTCTTGGACTGCATAATCCCTTGACTGACTGCGCTGCCCTGGGAAGAACTGCGTATTCGTGGTGCTGAACTGATGATGCTGCTCACAAAAACTGAAGGTAGGACTCCTCTTATGAGCGGGCGCTGGAAGTTCCCCGAGGACGAGGTTGGGATCTCCGCTCAAAGACACCCGTGTGCTAAACAACACTTGCAAACTCGGCTAAACAGCTCAAGTGTGCTCTGGTCTAGATAGACAGAAATTCTGAAGATGTATGAATGGATGAAAACGACTGCCCTCATCCCTTTTTTATGCTATTGAGCCTCCACCGTTCCCTTGGGCCCCCTGGTGTTGCGCTGTCCCTCTACCACGTTGTCCCTATGCTTCTCTGCGCTGCCTGTCTCCACACTCCCTCTTCGCTGACTAAGCTGCCACCTCTGCTACGCTGTCACTGGGATGCTGTCACTTGGCCTGATGAGCCCCACGTTGCTTTTAATTATCTATCTTAGTGACTTTAGGAAAGTAATTTTATTGTAAGGTCGGGTTATGGGTCCCTTTACCCCTTTATTTCCTGCTGAACATTAGAAAAACAAAATTTAACAAAACTTAATATTTCAATTAGCTGTCTGCTAATTGGGAATATTACAGGCTGAGCACTATTATATTTCTGTGGGATGTGAGCAGCCATCTAAAGAGGTCGAGTCTACTGTAAAAAGGTCCAAGTCTACGTTCATGAAGAGGGTCGAGGGCATCATTCCATTGCTGGCCGAGTTCTGTTGGGTCACAACATTTCATGTGTCTGAGGCATCACCTACAGCAGTCATGTAAGGTACTAAAACACTCAGGAATTGGAGCTGATATCCTGGCTGAGTTTCACTGTCTTTTATAGTGGCTGAATGCTTTCATTTGATGAGTTTGAGTTGCTGATATAGAGGAGGCTGAGCCTTTCAGTTTTTTCTTTATTTGGGCTGCCAAAGATAGCTATTTGTCTGACTGAAGATAAGTTGGGAAGGTGGACATTGTTGGAAACAATCAGCGTCTTTCTCTTGCTGGAACAAACCCAGGCTGATACATCAACACTGTTAGAGGAAGGGACACAACAACAAAGGCACGAGCTTGTGTGCAGCGGTGTCCAGCATCTCCAGTTCTGCATGGACCAATTTCACAGTGAGTTAATTGGGTTGAGTTGATGTGCCTCTTGCTGGACGGGTTACCCACCAAGGAGTAGAATGGTCAAATCCCTGGTATACTGAAGACATTCTATAATTCTGAGATCTCTGTCGCTGTTAAAGCAAGTATATCAGAGTGAGCCTGATCTTTAGCAATTGGGGCTTCCTCAGTATTGAAATTTCCAGAGCTCATTCACTAGGAAGGGTATTGTGAACACACATCAAAGTGATCAATTTGTAGCAGAATATTTCTTGAAGCTAATCTTGTGTTCTGGCTGGGAAAAAAAATCAACTTATCCCTTGGCATATTATCCAATGACAGAACAAATTCAAATTGCTGTAGCAGAGATAAAGAGCAAAGATCCAAAGAAAAAGGACGAGGAATTATTGCTGAAAGAAAAAGGGAGAACAAGCCACTGTTGTAAGCAGGTTCCTTTTTACCCCATATACACCATATTCTTAACTGGCGACTGTAATGTGTGCAAATGTGATTCATATATTTCTGAGCTGTATATTGTGTAAAAACGAGGATTTAAATGACTGTAGCGACCACTAAAATCTGACTGTGTATTTATCTGAGTATGTATATGCCGACTATCACTCTTTCAGCATTACATTACTCGAATATATTTTTCTGAGCATCAAATTACTATTCTGGAATGTCTTCATAGCTGCCATCATACATTGTTCAAATTCAAACATAAGAAAAAAACATATCTACATCAGCATACAATCAAACTGCTCACAATAGCCACATTAGTGTCACAACTTGATGTAGTTAACTTCAGTGGGCTAAGCCATGGAGGAATTCCTAAATAGATTGGGAAGATTAACCACAGAAATTGGTTCCTTGAACCACCAAGCATCTTTAGACCACAAAACAAAACTGAACAGCAAACCATTCTCAAAAGGGATCCACACCCTTCTCTAGCAAGAACCGCCAAAATATTTGCAGAAGGGGCAGGGAATAGGCCACAAATTATTTGCACTTGGAACATATTTGAAGCACGTGAGGGTCATAGTGAAAGCCCTATTTAAACTAGATGAACTGGATGCACTCCTCTTAGAAGTGAACTAGTTAGAAGGGAAGAAACTGATTTGGGCTCTAAAACCAGCTATGCTTGCTCTCATACAACACAAGTTCTTGGAAGAACCTTGTGAAGGGGTTAGACTTCCAGTTGCATCTTGTGTCAGTAATATTATGTGACTAACCGCCCTGATAGCTCCGTACAATGATGATGTTATGAGGAAAGTTTTTAGACTAACGGTAGAGACTTTCCAGGACTTGGACAACAGTGCAGGCGCTACCTTTGGAAAGAAGTTTGAGATCTTAGGAGGTATGGCCATGGTCAGAGCATATGACATCATGTTTGATTTGGGGTGTGATGACTTGGTCCATCAAATGTTCCAATTTTCTTTAATATCAAGAAACATCACCCTGACATAGTCAAAGCGAACATGCTGTCCATTTTGTCTTCAGTCATGGGAGATCGTGATACCATTTGCAGGGAGTTGCGGGTTAGATTGTTGACCATTTGGAGGAGAGAGCAGTTGGTCTCACTTGTTGCTTATGAGCTAGTCGAAAGTTTGGTTGAGTAGAACATTAGGCTATTCAGGAGACGGTTGACCAGGGAAGAGCTGCTCCAGTTTGATGGGTCATGCCACAAGAATGAATTGAGGAGGAAGGGACTTTGCTTCATTTGCAGGGGACATTGGGGACCGAATCACTCATGCTTGAGTGACACTGAGGAGATGACATAGGTAGAGCAGGAGGAGATTCCTTCTGATTCTCAGAGTGAGGATTCTTCTTTGGACGAGTTAGTGAGCTCATACGAGGTTACCTATGAGGAGCATGAGTCATGTAGAGTTGTTGGCAGTAGACTAGATTTATGTAGTGAGCAGTCGATGGACCTTGTGGGAGACATCCAGGATGATGAGTCACCCATGATGATTCAGCGTGAGCAGCATACGGTGGGGCACGAGTCAGCTGAGGAGGAGGATGCACACTGTATACATGATGATCCTTTTGGGGATAGCCAATTGGAGGTTCACATTGAGCCCATGGTAGAGGAGGATGGGCAGACACCTTTGGGGTCAGCCATTGATGAGGAGCGGGCAGGTGTATAGGCAGCTAGTAGGGTGGCAATATTTGCAGACACTTGTCGTCAGGCAGTGTTGGAGGCTGATAGGGCAGTTTTGCAACAAGCTAGTAGACGGCAAGAGCATGGAGTTACCTATGAAATGAAGGAGACAACAGTGAATCCATCTTTTGGTCTACCCATTGATGAGGTGTAAGAAGATGTAGTGGCGGGCAACAGAGTTGTAGCATTTTCAGGCAACAACCCTCTTCAGGGGTACATAGACAGGGCTTGTAGCTCAACTTGCCCACTTGGGTCCATTATAGGGAGAGCGTTATGATTTCTTGGGCAGATTTTGTTGGTTGATTGGGCAAAGCATAAAGAGTTGAGCACAAACTAGTGTCAGCCTAGTAGACATACTCCTTGCACAGGTTTCCATACCTTAGATTGGCGGGAGATCATGAGTTGGTATCCTATTGATGGTACGATCTTCTTGTTGAGATTTTGAGGTAGCATCGGGTGTGCTTTATCCCTAAAATTTTGTGGAGGGGCTAGACACACGAGACCTCCAAAACCCGTCGATTAATATGAGCCGTCGATTACAGATTAGATCACGACCGTTGGTTTTCCAACGAGAAAAGTATAAAGGAAAGGCTTGGGGTCAGTTGGAGACATGCACACATTGGTAGAGCACTGAAGCTAAGTCGAATTTCTGGGGCGGGGTTTTGCTGAGAAATTCGAAACGAATTTGCAGTGTAGTGAGGGGCAGAGATCGGCGAGGGATAATCTGATCCAAGGCTGAGAATACAACAAGGCAGAGGGGCAGTGAGTACTAGTCTGCGTAGAGCCAACCAGGACGACGCAGTTTAGCTAGCACCACACAGACTGCGTAGAGGCTATGTAAGCCCAACTAGGGTGATGCAGACCTAGCCAACGTAGCGCAAGGCAGCGCAACACTAACCATGGTGACACGGTGCCAGCCAGGGTAACGCAACACCAATCAGGGTGACGCCGTTGGGACGTTGGTCTGTGAGGGCTGACACAGAGGCTGTAGAGGCAACGTTGAGGGTTCTAGTGGGCCAGAAGGGGCTCGTGATCAGTAAATCCCATTTGAGGGTGTGATACATCCATATCTTCTGTCTCTGAGTGAAAGGTACAAACTGCCATGTAATTTCTTTAGAGGGTCAACCATTTCTAGTGCCCAGAATGTTGTATTCAGATTCTGCATAATAATAAAAACCATCTAGAGCTGCTGCACTGGTTTTCTTGCATTGGGTTTTTTTAGGGACATTTGTTCGAAAAATCATGTGTAATCTTGTCACATGTGTGTATTGCTCAGTAAATGATCTGTAGATGTGTAGGCTGCAATTAGTGTCTACTTCAATGTTTTTCGGAATAATTCAGTAAAATAAGTTGTTAATGTTAATGAATTAAGTAGGTGAAGTAGATCTAGATACTATAGTAGAGTTTCTGTTTTGAAACTTTCACACTTCTTAGTCCGTTGCATAGTGGAGCAGGGACCCTTAGACATGACGGGTACACTAGAGTTTTCAGTAGGCAGTGGGATACAGATCGACAACTCTTCAACATTCCGTTCAGAAATCAGGAGAGCGGGATTAGCATCGGATTGAGTCAGGGATTGGACTGGAGAGAGGTGATGAGTTGGTACGCAGTTAGTGGGCCAACATTCTCAGCCAGAATTATAGTGCAACAGGAGCCATGGAGCACTGATGCTTGTTCTTGTTGGCGTTGGGATCCAGGAGGATTTGTTGATGACATGCTCAGTCAGAGATTGGTCTGGGATCCGAGTATTGAGGGGCCTGTTTCTAGTGGGTTGACACAGAGGCATAGTTTCACCCAACGGATTGTATGGGGTCCTGATATTGGGTCTCAGTTGCATTGAGCCAACAACTGGTCCACATATTTGGATTGCTTGAGGGCAAGAAATCTCGGGGCAGAGGTTTTGTAATATTCCTTTTTCTGGCGTCCATTATGACAGGGTTAGGATGGACTCCCAGAGTTGGGAGCATACAGGTCACAGGTGCAAGTTGGTGTCACAAGCGGGCCTAGGGGATTTTTGGAGGAGTTTTGAGGAGTTTCCATGAGGACCAGTAGCATTCGCTTGGTATATTGCATCATCCGCACAATTTCCCTTTCGTTTTGGTGCATTCCGACAACTTTCGGAAAAATGAATTATTTTTGGGCTTAACTCAATTAATTACGCTCAAGGTGGCATTTCAGGAGGAATACGTGATAGAACACTTTAGTGTAATAGCTCGTTGGAACCAGAATGAGAATACCTACATGATGGGATGGTTCGATATGAGTTTCAACAACTTGAGGAGACATGGTGGCCCATTTACTGTTTTATCGCATTAAAAAGAATATTTTAATTGGAAAATAAGATGGAAAAGTGCTCCATGATTAAAATAATAATAAAATAGAAGGCTCTGGAGGGGTCCATGAGATCTATAAAAGAATAGGAGGAGGCTATTAGGGGATATCTTGGATTTGATATTACTTCTTGAATGAGTGGTTGAGAACTCGGTTCTCTACTTCATGGGTAGCCCCAGGATGGAAACCCTCTAGTGTGCTAGTGGGTGTTGGATGAAAACCCAATACTCTTGAGGAGGTTTCACTCAGAAATCTCGCAGTGCTTCAATGAAGTTTGGAGAGGTCAGTTTTGTCATAGCTGGTTTGCAACAGTCTTCTTAGTGAGCCATCTACATCATTGCCAGAGTCATTCATCAGTTGGGCCAGAGATCTTTTTCTGGGTTTTTCTCTGCTTGCTTGACAAGCTCAGGTTCCCCTATTCCTTCATGTTGATGTACTATTTCCCGTGGATTAATAGAATGGTTCAGTGATTTTATCGACATCCATTGTGTATTATTTGCTGGCCGTGTGTCTATTTACATTTATTTTGTTGTTCAAGTTTATTTTTGGTAGCTATTGTCCAAATTTCCGTTTGGAATATTACACCAAATTTCAACACTCCCTCTCAGCTAGCGAGTAATTACCAATAACATCATAAGTTGCATCTCAAAAGTCTTGTCATAATCGTCGTTGTATCATAGCTCATCTACTAAACGTTCTCGATCTAAAGAAAAAGAATCATCATAGGGGAGATAAATCTACCACCCTATATCCATGGACAATAGGCAAGATACCGCTTACCATGAGAGGTAAGGATCACAACCATCTTATTAGTCCAATGACAATAGGCGAGGTACCACTTACTGTGAGAGGTAAGGATCACAACTATCCTATTTTTCGTTGACCTTCCCACCTTGACCCTCAAGAGTCAAGTGGTTGAACACGTGCATCCTCTAATACTCAACTTACCAATGGTAAGGATCACACACACACAGGTATCCTCACCCATTTGCTAGATGGGTGACAATCCCAAGAAGCCCAACTTGTGGTTAGAACTTAGGATGCATACTGGGGTATACTTTGTCAAGTCTCATACATGATAGGGGGAGATTCCCAACTTGCCATAAATGACAAGGATCACACACACCATACACTGACAATATGGGAGATACTCGACTAACCACAAAGGGTAGGGATTGTTGCCCACCACTTTGTGGGTGATATCCCTAGGAGAAAAAAATTCTCCAAGGTGGTCATCAATCGACAACCAACAACCCCTTGCAACCACCAACTAGCTCGTTGTGCCATTTCTCCACCACCTGAGCCAACCATATGGTCCCTTACCTGTCTGTCATGATCGTATGTTTGAAGGTGGGCCTCCTGAACCTAAAGGTATGCCTTGTCATTTGGTAATTGAGTATTGAGTTTTCTTATCAGGGACACTTTTGGGCATGGATTAATGGGGGAATTCGACAAAAAGAATGGGCTAGGTCCGTGCTTTTGTCCCCTAGACCTCTTTTGGATGTTATCCTTGGATCTTAGTTCTGTGGGATCTCCTTTACTGACCATTGGGTTTTAGGGTGGTACTACATGGGAAACCTCGATTTTGGTGGTGTGGTCCCGCTCCCTCATCCATATATATCACTCCCCTGGGCCCTTCCTTTATTATAACCCCATTCATCATATTTCCTACCTGGGGTCCGCATTTCTCAACTGAGTCCTCATAGGGTTAGCCTCTCCTTCCCCTTTCCCACACCTTGGGTCGGGTTTGGAATGATGCCCCAGAGGTTGATGTAGTTGAAAAGAAAAAACAAAAGTATAATTGGCCACATTCAACAAGAAAATGTACCACAAGATGCAAAAGATGGTCGGGACAAACATATTTAGTATGTGGGAAAAATCCAATGCATGAGCTCTACCCCATACCCATGGCCATCACCTTGGTTCCATAGGCCCTAGAGGAGCCTCCTTTATCATTCAGGAACCCATTGTTGTCCCAACCCCTGCTAGGCAATGAACTGCCCTACCTTGAAGGGGGTATCCACTGCTATACCATAGACATCATGCTCTTATCCCTGAGTTTCGAGCAGCTAATCAACGAAAAATTATAAAAGGCAAAAGGCATAAAAGGAAGGGTGTAAAAATCAAGGCCGGGGCACCTCGTGCACCATGATTTCTCCCTCCTATACATTATATACCCAAGTGTGGGCTTCCCTTTTACTTGCAAGTTGCTACCCTTGTACCCCGACATGTGGCCCAGGATTGCCCCGTTCATTCCCTATTCCATTCATCTCTTTATCACATGCCACCACCATTTGAACGATGTATCTTGGACATACTATCCCCTCTAAAGGTAGAAACCGCCTAATAGGGTACTTCGTTAGCCCTCTTTGGAGCGCCGAGACATTAGCGCATGCCAAAACCCACCACAGAAGGGCATGCCATTATGAAGTGCACACTTGTTTTCCATGGTTTGTAAGTTCTTTAACTCGATTACTTTAAATGACTTGTCGTGCTGGAAGGCTAGGGGACGCATTGAATCTTATGCAGGATTGCAGATTGTCTCCATTTTGGGTTGGTCTCCCTATATGGGGTCCTCACCCTCTAGAAGGCTACATTGGCACATGTAGGGTGTGTGTAGAGAGCCATGGGCCTCTAGAGCAATAGACAAGACTCCATGGATCCCCAAAGATGTTCATAGATTGCTTGAGATCCACCTATTGGACGAAGAAGATGCACTTGGTACACCATGCCCAGTCGACCCCACAGTTGTACCACACACTCGGTAGGTGACCTAGGACTTGTACACTGATGTGATATCATTTACTCCATCATCTGAGCCCTTACATATGGTCTACAATCACCTTTGACTTACTTGGAGACCCATGAGGTTATTTGTGTGCCCCCACTCGCACTGGGAACACCACAGGTTTATTGTTTGGAGAATACGGGGCCATCTGCTTGTCCATCACTTTTGAGAGTCCTATTCATCATTATGGCACTTATGGATCTCATCAGGCCTCTTGGAGGGCCCAACGACATGTATTATTCATCATTTGACATCTTGAGAGGCTTATTATTTTATTTTTGAGCTAGTTTGGTGGGATTGTCACCAAAAGTTAGTTATTTTGCACATTATTTTGTTTTAGGGACTAATGTAGGCTGACTTAGGTAAATCGAACTTCTAAGAAGTGCATAAATATGAGTGACATGAATTCATTTTGTATCATCACTTGGATTGGATCATTCTCTCTCTTGAGATTTTCGCTATTCATTCTTGGTGGACGAAGTTGGAGCATGGATGAATTTTGATATTTGGATTATGTTTTCTTATCTCGGAGCTTCTTGATTGGCAAATGTATTGATGTTTGGATATATTCTCTTACATGTAAGTACAAACTTAATGCTATTTCCTTTTACTTTGTCACATGCATTGATAACGAGATTTTCACTATTTTAGGTCTAATTGTTGCATGCATTTTCTGCTTAATTGTGGGATTATGTTTCTATATAGCATATCTCTATGTATGGGCAATGCTTGTTGAACTAATTTTCCTAGAGATCAAAGTCATCTTGATAAGCCATCTTGATTTGCAAACGAAGTATAAATGCTTTAAGGTCACTCTCTTTTGTGTTAATGTGAAACGAAGTTGTCCTTAGAGCCTATTTCAGCTACAAGCGAAATCCATTCTCATTATTCTTCTTTACTCCATATCCCCAAAGGAATTAGGCACTGATCCACCATAAGGTGATCACCTTAAAACCATTTTTCTTCACCTTTTTCTCCTTCTCTCTAGGTCTAGCTACGCTAGGCCACCTAGGGCATCATTATCTCGACAAAATAACCATAGAAAATGTTCGATCTCCTGGCCTCTCCTGCACTAGTGTGTCCTCGAGGTCTCCTCCAAATTTGAAGAAATTCCTATGGTGGGATTGTGAGATATCCAATCCCTAGCCCTAGGATCGAACTTTGCCCTAGGTTTCCCTAGGATAGTACCTCATACGATCATTTTGGCATCTTTAAGAGGAAATTCGTTCTTTGATCCTCTTTCGCTCCTTGTTTAGGTTAAGATCATCATTGGTTGCTAAACTCCCTTCTCTTAACTTAGGTTGGGTCCACTTGGTCCCGCGTGGTCCCATTTCTCATCAAAGTCAATTCTTCAAAGACAACTCAGGAATCCAAGTTTTCCAAGGATTTTAGGGATTGGGAAGCTCCTTCATAAGTCACTCCTTTAACCTAACACTCAAATCCTCACCTCCTTCTCCTAGAAAGCCTTGTACTTTGCTTAAGGAGAAAGCAAGTGCCATTCTTGACTCTCTTCTAGGGAAGAACCATTAAGGTCACTTCATATCAATTTATTGATCTATCCTTCGTAAGGGACTCTTTATATACTGGGTCTCCTCCCATTGGTGAAAGTCTGTAAAGAGTAGGGAGCCTTAGCTGAGGTGACAATGGGCTAAGTCTCCATCGTTGCCCTTGACGTAACAGTTGTCCCTTTAGGAGTCTCTTTTAGGTCCCTTGCTAGTTTGAGTGGTAATAGGGAGTACACATACCTATTGGCAATGTTACATCAAGTTGAAGAGCTCTCCAGCTCCATTCCCACCTTGGGATATCAAACTGGGGGGAAGAGCATAGCTCAGTGTTCTTGATCAGCCATGACCCTTTCCCAGGAGGGTCACATCCACTAGTCCAAGCTACTCTTTGAAGACCAAAAACTTCCCTTTCGGTAAAGACTTGGTAAGAATATTAGCTATCTGTTCATTTGTCGAAATTTGATGGAGTCTTATAGCTCCTCTTTGCACCATATCCCGGATATAGTGATATCTAATCTCAATATCCTTGGACTTGCCGTGGAATACGAGATTCTTTGCCAAATGGATCCCACTCTTGTTGCAATATATCACTATTGTATCCAGTACCTGCTCAAACAACTCTCCAAAGAGCTTTCTGAACCATATTGTGTCACAAATAGCCATGCTAGCAGCAATATACTCAGCATCAGTCGTGCTAAGATCAACAAACTTCTACTTCCTGCTCATCCAAGGTATCATGGGAAACCCCAGGCTAAAACGACATCTTGATGTGCTCTTCCTGTCATCAACATTTTTTTCCTAGTCAACATTAGTGTATCCATGAAGTCTCACATCTCTGGCAGTATATCTCAAACCAAGGTTGATAGTCTCATGTAAGTATCTCAACACATGTTTGGCAGCAACCTAGTGTGCATGTAGGGGCTCACTCATAAATTAACTCAAAGTGTTGACAACAAAATGTTGATTTATGGTAGCATCGGATGTGCTCTAGCCTTGTAATTTTGCATATAGGCTAAGACACATGTATTCCATAATACCCAGAAAGGATTTTGGAAAATTCCACTTAGAGATGGTTTAATTAAATTAATTAATCGTTTTTTATTGTTTTCCTAAGTCTAAACTTAGGGAAATTGATTAATTGAAGGGTATTAATTCAACTAAGTGTGAATCTTCTAGATAAAGTCATGGATCAACTCCCAGTTAATCTTAGCCCTTGATTTTGTTTTAATCTTGGCGATTGAAGGGTCAATGAAAGATTATAAGGAGGGTGAGGGGCCTATGGAAAACACACTGAGAATTTGACATTTTCGAGCTTGTGAGAGACACACAGCTTTTGATCAAGATCGAATCACTAGGGCAGTGCTGGCTAAGTGATTTCGATCTAGTGATCAGTTCCAGAGAGGGGCAGATGCAGTAACTGGTCAGGAGGACTAGGAGTACATTTCAGAGAGAGAGGTAGCAGTGACGCAGTAAAGGCAACACAGTCATCTGAAGGGGTGACACAGTCCCTGAAGGGGATCACGCAAAAGTGACGCAGTGCCTTCTAGATTAAGTCTGGAGATAGCTGGAAACTGGGGTTTCGGAGCCGGAGGGCCAAAACTCAGTTCCAGATTAGCTTGATCATTGCAGAGGAGGAGGTGATGTAGTTCCATAGCTTGCCCACGCAGGCTTACACAATAGCAGTGTAGGCATCACGCAGAGGCAGAGAGGGGCTTCACCAACGTTGCTCTGGATCAGTTGGGGACTTGCAGAGTGAGGTATATCTCACATTTCTCCTTTTGCCGAGATTTTCTCTGAAGGGTGAGCCAGATATTGGCACCCTAGTTGTACTCAAGATTCTGTTGCTTAATAATACAAAACCCTCAAATCTGCTGCACCTGTTTTCCTAAGTTGGGTTTTTCTGGGGACTTAGTCCAAAAATAACTGTGTCAAATGTGGAAGTTTTTAATTGTATTTTGTTTAGTTTGTTTCAGCCCTTAGATTTATTCCGCAACATTATTTGTGTAGACTGCTTCAGTAATTACTTCGATATTTCGCTGTAATGAAATAATTATGAAAAATAATAGGAGAAGTAATTCAAATTTGTTGCAGTAGGAATTGAGATTTAGGATTTTTCAAACAAAACATATGTCCAGTCGAGTGTTTTCTAAGAACATCAGTGCCCCAATCAACTGTTGCTCTTCAGAGGGATTTACCAGATCAAGTCCCACAACTTCACCACATAACTTCTTGAAGTTCATCTCCATCAGTGTGGCCATGGACTTGCATTCTACCTTTCCAGATATTTCCAACAGTTTGACAACATATTTCCCTTGAGAAAGGAAAATATCACCGAGTCTTTGACACACCTCTAAGTCCAGGAAGTAGTGGATCAAACCAAGGTTTTTAATTTCGAAATTAGAGGCATATCCCTCTTACACTTGAGAATAAGAGGCTCTCCACCTGTCAAGAATAAATCTTCAACACATAATACTAGAATCAAGGGCATACCTTGGACTACTTTGAAGTAGAGATTCAGATCGACATTGCTTCTCGTAAATCCAAGCTTCATCAGATAGATATCAATGTGGGCATACCAAGCCCTTGGGGCTTGCTTCAATCCATAAAACACTCTCTTCAACTGACACTCGTGAGTCTTCTTTTCATGCTCCTCAAAACTGTTGATTTTTGGGTAGCATTGGATGTGCTCTAGCTCCTAAACTTTGTGGAGGGGATAGAACACATGAGATCTCGAAAACCTAGAAATCGTTTGGAGAAATTCCACCTAGAGCTTAAGTTATTCAAATAATTAATTATTTTAATGGGAACCCTAAGTCTAAACTTAGAGAAATTAAATAATTAAATTGAATTAATTTAACATGTGGGTGAGAATGTTATCAAGTCTTTTCTGATCTTAGCTGTCGATTAGAGATTAGATCATGGTCGTTGATTCATCAACTGGAAAAGTATTAAAGGAAGGCTTGGGGTCAGTCAGAGGACACACACAGTGGATCTAAGAGATTGAATTCTTTTGACGGAGTAGTGCTTGGGTGAAGATCAGATCTGAGTGATTCTGAGAAGCAATGAGGGATAGCTGCAATGTTTGGTCAGAGGACCAAGAGTACATTGCAGAGCAAGGGCAATAGAGATGCAAAGGAGGCAGCACAACCACTAGGAGAGGTGACGCAAACCCCATAGAGGGTGACGCAGGCCCACACAGGGCTCACGATGGGGCAATGCAAAGCCTCAGAGGGACAGTCCAGAATCAGCTAGAGATCGGGGTTTCTAAGCCGGCAAGGCTGAAACTCGATTTCTGGAGAGGCAGATTAGCATGGAGGAAGGGTGACGCAGTCCTTCTGCCAGACCCACATAGGCTTACACAGTGGCAGTGTAGAGATTGCACAACGGTAGCTGGGGTTTCACCAGTGTCTGATCCGGATTAGCTGAGACTTGCAGTGAGGTAAAACTCACGATTTTTCTTTGATGTCGAGGTTTTCTCTGTTGGGTGAGCCGAAATATGGCACCCTAGATGTACTCAGAATACTGCTGCTTAATAATATAAACCCTCAGAATTACTACATTGGTTTTCTCGCATTAGGCTTTTCCTGGGACATTTGTCCGAATAATTTGTGTCCTTCGTCTGTGTGCTTTACTTATTTTTCAGCACTTGATCTGTATCATTGTGTAGGTTGCAGTGTATTTACTTTGATGTTTTCCTGAATTATTCAGAAAATAACTTGTCAATTAGAGAAAAACAAGTAGGAGAAGTAAATCAGATTTATTGCAATAGGGTTTTTGGTTTAGATTAAGAAATTTTCACATGGTATCAGAGCTGCTGCATATCAGTTAGAGTTGAAGGCATCAGTGAAGAGATGAAGAGAAAATTTTGTTGTAGGAAGGCCGTTGTCCCGAGTTACAATGCAGAACCAGGAAGAGGCAAGGAAGGGTGACGCAATCACAAAAGGAGCTCACGCAGAGCCTGCGTCCTGGGGTGATATTGTAGATGCAACAGAGGCAACACATTATTTGCTGGGCCAATGCAGAGGTTTGAGCCTCCATCTTTCCGGTTGCCATGGCAGGAAGAGCAATTTGTTTTTCTTCAGGAGTTGTTGGTGGGGCATTTTTTCTGCCGGTGTAGAACAATGCCTAGTGGGGTTGTGACAAAGTAGAGGGGACCCGTTTCTCAGAAGACTTCTCGCCAATAAGTTTAGATCCAGTGCTGATCAACAACAAAGAGTGATCGAAGAGGGTTAATTCGACATCAATTGGCAGAGGATTTCCAGAGGGAAATCATTTTTCGGAGGGAGCGTGGTTCCTTAAAGGCTTTCTAGCACCATGAAACCCAGTTCGACATCTTTTGTTGAGCAGAGATGGCCGCACATGGACTGAGGGATCAGGACAGGTTGGATGGAGCATCTAACTTTGTCATCTGGAAGGCCAGAATCCTGTCAGTACTGGATGAGCATCGTATCAAGCATCTCGCCGAGAGCGCAATTGTTGTTCTTGTTCATGTTGATCCGCTCAAGAAGTATGAAGAAACTCAAGCGAAGGCTAAGCACTTGATCATGGACGGAGTCAAGGATCATGTGGTCCCACACATTACTGAGAAGAACACAACACATGAGATGTGGACATCTTTGACCACATTGTATTAGGGGACCTCTGTTCAAAGGAGGATGCTTCTTGAGAATCAACTCTGATTATTCCAAATGCTGAAGGAAGAAGAGATTGACCCCTTCCTCATTAGATTGAAGGCAATCCGTGATTAGCTGGTTGCCGTGGGGGCCACATTTGATGAAGGTCTTGTGGTGACGACTGCTTTGAATGTAGTTTTCGATGAGTGGGAGAAATTTGTCCATGGCATCTTGGGCAAAGGAATGCTTTCAAGTTGGGAAAACATGTGGGCAACTGTAAATTTTGGATAGACAGAATGTTCTATGCTTAATGCAAATTTACTTCAATCTTCTAGGGCCCGATACAATATAGGAATCACATAAACATGAAAGTAAAATGCTGATAGAACATACCAATAGATCAACAGAAGACAAGCCAATAAAATAGATTAGATTTACATATCTTCTTGTCCAACAAAGATGTAGAATAGTGTGCGTTACGACAGTCAACAGGATGCTTCAACCAGCAAAGTCTTTCTCAGGTCAACCAACCCTCCAAGTGTCACACACACAATCCTCAAAGACAGCTCATCAAAAGTCAACATAATTCAACAAAAGAATCCCACATCCAGATTTCCGGCATCATCCATATTTCTGGCATCCAGATTTACGACATCCATTTCTGACATCATCCAGATTTCCGGCATCATCCAGATTTACGACATCCATTTCCGGCATCATCCAGATTTACGACATCCATTTCCGGCATCATCCATATTTACGACATCCATATTTACACATGGGAGAGAGAGAAGCATCTTCTAGGTTGAACGAACCAATTAGATCATGAGGAATGTTTGTGATGAGATGATGATAAAATGATCTCCAAGTCTCTCCATTTTAGTTCCATCTGTGAGGGTCTGTGACACATCTGTTGAGGCACTCAAGCCTACATTACAATTCTGGCCGACCTTGCACATAAGTGGAATAAATACAAAATAAATGTTCTTCTCAACCAATCAAGATGATCTATAGATCAATCTTGCACCTCTTCGAAAGAGGAATCCAATAAAAATATTGGCATCATCATCTGAGCAATACAACTTGGAGTTTGGACCAAGTTGCAGTGTAGCAGATCAACAGTGGCAGTGCTATGAGCAGCACAGATGCAACATATTAAGAGGTAGCTGCAGTACAGAGGTTGCAGTTGCAGTGACAGAGTCATGGGTAGCAATACAGAATGGCAGCAGCAGTGCAAAGTTGAGTGGCAACAGGCCAAACTTCAGCAACACAGAACCAATACTCAAAGTCTTGTAATGCATAGTGTGATGTATTGCTAGAGCACACCCTTGATGCCAAGAGGGAGTGTTGAGATTTTGTGTATTTGGGGTAGCATTAGTTGTGCTCTAGCTCCTAAATTTTGTGGAGGGACTAGAGTACACTTGATCTACAAGACTCATAAATTGATTTGGGAGATTTCATTTGGTTTAGGAGATATTAAATTAATTAATTATTTTAATGTATTTCCTAAGTTACAACTTAGGGAACTTAAATAATTAAAGTGAATTTAATTAAACATGTGATGAAATTGTATTAAGTCACACAGATCAAGCTTTCTTTTAATTTTAGCCATTGATTCAAGATCTAATCATGGTCGTTGGTTTCCCAATGAGAAAATTATAAAGGAAAGGCTTGGGGTCATTTGTAAAGACATACAGAGGCAAAGCACTGAAGCTAAGCTGAGATTCTAGGACGGGTTTGCTAAGAAATCTCAAAAGTGTTTCAACTTCAGAGAGGGGAATTTAGGCCAAGGGGATGATCTGATCCTAGGGTCTAGAATCAGCAAGAGGCAGAGATTAGCTCAGAGAGGAAGCGTAGAGAAGCAAGAGCGCAGCAACAGGAGGGCAGCAATTTGTGCTATGCAGGTGCTGCGTAGTCGCTCAAGGACAACGTAATTGCTGCAGGAAACCCTCAATGATTACGCAGAGACCCTAAGGGGCAGTGTAAGGCCTGCGTCACCGAGTCTGGGGTAACACAGACCTTTCCGGAGCAACGCTGAGGATCAGAGGGGCTTTAGAGGCTGACGCAGAGGCTTTAGGGGTAGCGCTGGGGTTTCGAGGCCCTAATTTTGGCTGAGTTATGTAAATCCTGTTTGAGTGTGTGAATCAGTCATTATTTTGGCCCTAGATCAGCCAGTGAGATGTAGATCTATTATTTTGTCTATCGGGTTTTCCAGATTTGGAACCCAAGCTTGTTGTATTCAGAAAATTCTTAATAATAAAACTCTCCAGCAGCCAGAAGACCGGTTTTCCCGCATTTGGTTTTTCAGGGGACTATTTGTCCAGAACTAACTATGCCAGTTTGTTTATGTGTGCATGAACTTGTTCTAGATCTGGATTGGTGGAGATCTGTTATGTGTTTTGCTTTGATTTTAACTTGAATTTATTCAGTTAACAACTTTTCTAAGTAGGAGGAGCATAACCAGATTAACAGTAAATAATTTCTGCATAAAGTGTAAGGATTTGGAAATTTCCAGTCACTGCCACTAACACTGCCACATCTGGACTGCATCTCCCTCTCAAATTGCTGCATCATTCTGCCTATAGCACTGCCACTGCTAACTGTTGCACTACAACTCAGTTGTTGGGAAGTAAGCAACTGAAGGACCATCACCCAATCAACTGACAGACAAGTTAGTTGGGCTGCGTCTCATAACTGAAGCTCCCTTGGCTGCTGCACTGCGCTGTTTCCCTAAAGCCACTGCATTGTTGTTGCTCTGCAATGCATAAGCACTGCCCCTTTGCATTGTTGAAGTCCCATCAGCCTTTTCGCTACTGCTTCTACGTTGCTGCTGCCACTGCACTGCGTTGCTCCACTCTACAACGTCCCAACTCTTTCTCTGTTTCATCTATGATCTTTTGCACCCACTGCTCCAGTCATCCTGCTACTATCTGAAGGTTCCCGTAGCTCGTATGTGATCCAAGAGTCTGGGCACCTGAAGGATCCTGCCTCCATCTGTAGCTGCTCTATAGATCAATATCGCCCCACTTCCTTGGTTCATGGGCAGTCATGGCTACGTCATCGTCACTACCATCGTCCCCTTTTGCTGCTGCTGCTGCCTTGGAATTAGAAGATCCCTTATCCTTCTTCTTAGGACAAGTGCTGGTGAAGTGTCCAAGTTCGCCACAATTAAAGCACCAGACCTTAGATAGGTCCCTCTTCTTCTTCCCTTGCTGCCTCTGTCCCTTTGATGCAAGAGCTGCATCCTCCTCTTTTTTTACTTTGAGCCCATTGTTGCTGCTTTGCCTCTTGGTAAATCTCTTGATTTCCTCCTGATGGAGGATTGCCCACATGTCTACCCAGGATGGTAATGCTGCCCTGCCTAAGATGCTTTGGACAAACGTTTCCCGTTCATCGGTGACTGCATTCAGGGCAATCCTCACCAAGAGCCCTTCATCCAGAGTTGTACCCATGGGAATGAGTTGGTCCCGGATAGTCTGAAGTCTAAAGAGGAAGGGATTGATTTCCTCACCCTTTTGCATCTAGAACAATCGCATTTGATTCTCCAAAAGCATCTTCCTCTAGACGGAGCTTCCGCAATTCATTGTGTTCAAAGTTGTCCACATTTCATTTGCCGTGTTCTTCCCGGCAATATGTGGAACCAAGCGATCCTTGACTTCATCCATGATCAAGCGCTTAGCTCGTGCCTGATTCTCATTGAATTTCTTCAGGGATCTACATCGGTAGGCACAACTAGGAAATTTTCAGCATGGTCCTTGATGTTGTACTCATCCAGGCCTGTCATGATCTTGGCCCTCCATATAACAAAGTTGGACACACCATCCAACCTATCCTGATCTCTCAGTCCATGAGAAACCATCTCTTCTCAATCTATCAAAACAGGTACTCCTCTCCCTCTTCCTGCTGCAACACTCAATAAAAAAAATTGGATCTGGGTTTCTTCGCGATAGAAACCCTCTATAGTAGTTGCTCCCTCTGACAACTGATTTCCCTCCCAGAAATCCTTTTCCAAGACAACTGAATCAGGCCTCTACGATCACCCTCTTGATCGAATCTCAGATCTGTTTGGCACAAATATGCTGAGCGACTGTTCTCCTCCCGCTCTTGTCACCTTTGTTAGGCACTATTCTTCACCGACAGAACCTGTGCCACACCAGCAACTTCTGAAGATTACAAGCTTCGCTTCCAGACTTTAGGAAACAAAATGACAATCTCCACACGGACTGTGTCCCTCAGCGCAGCCTCTGCGTGCGCAGACTAGCTCAGCGCAGCCTTTGCGCAACACAAGCTGATCTTGCGTTACTCTGGAAGGCTCTACACTGCCTCTGCGTCACTCAGATGGGTTTGCATCAGCCTATGTGTTAGCCTGGCTAGGCTTACGTCCCTCTTGGTGCTGCACTGCCCTCTTCTGGAACTCTGCTGCTTCAGCTGCCCTCTCTGTAACAATTTTCTTCAACCGCTCTGCTGGTTGATCAACTTGATCTGCAATGCTCTGATACCATGTTGAAGTTTCAAAATAGAAACCCTACTGCAGTGTCTAGATCTACTTCGCCTACTTGTTTGATTAACTTAACAAGTTATATAATTGAAGTATTCAGAAAAACATTAAAGCAGACACAAACTGCAGCCTACACATCCACAAATCATTTACTGAACAATACGCACATGTGACAATATTACACAGATTTTTTGGACAAATGTCCCCGGAAAAATCCAATGCGGGAAAACCGGCACAACAACTCTATAGGGTTTTATTATTATGCAAAATCTAAATACAACATTCTGGGCACCATAAATGGTTGGCCCTACAGAGAAATTACATAGCAGTTAGTACCTTCCACTCGGAGACAGAAAATATGGTTGTATCACACCCTCAATCGGGATTTACAGATCATGAGCCCCTTTTGGCCCACTGGAACCCTCAACGCTACCTCTGCAGCCTCTGCGTCAGTCCTCAATGGTGTTGCGCTACCCTGGTTGGACTTGCGTCACCCCGAATGGTGTTACGTTGCCCTTGCATTGCGCTGGCTGGGTTTACGTCACCCTAGATGGGCTTATGCAACCTCTGCGCAGTCCTCCTGGCTGGTTCTACGTTGTCTGGTAGTCACTGCCTCTCTGTTGCTGTATTCTCGCCCTTGGATCAGATCATCCCTTGTCGATCTCTGCCCCTCACTACACTGCAAACTCGCTTCAAATTCCTCAGGAAACCCCGCCCCATAAATTCGACTTAGCTTCAGTTCTCTGTCTGTGTCTGTATTCTGCAACTGATCCCAAGTCTTTCTCTTATACTTTTCTCGTTGGAAAACCAACGCCCGTGATGTAATCTCTAATCGACGACTCAGATTAAAAGACTGCTTGATCCACGTCACTTAGTACATTTCATCAGATGTGTTTAATTACTTCACTTTAAATGTTCTAATTCCCTAAGTTAGACTTAGGGTCCTTATTAAAAGAATTAATTATTTGAATAACTTCAACACCAGATGAAATTTCTCCAAACGCTTTCTTGGTTTTGGAGATCTTGTGCGTCTTAGCCCCTCTAGAAGGTTTCAAAGCTAGAGCACACCTGATGCTACCCCAAGATCTCAACATTTCGCAATGCTTGGCCAACCATTCCAGTGATGTTGAACACAGACAAAGATGTGGACTTTTGAGTGCCGGCCATGGATGCCAAAACCCTTATTTGAGGGTAATTCGCAGACCGTAAGACATCACGACCTTTTGTTGCTTAGATGATTTTTTTTTTTTTTAATTCTTATTTTTGCATTTTTTTAAACCTTCGTGATATTGTCCCTGACATTGCCAATAAGTTCTATTCTGGACCCTCAGCGATAAATTCACCAAGATGATAAATGTAACAATGCTCAACAAAAATACATTTTGAAGATGGCCTTGTACCTTTTCATTGAATAGTTGTCTTTGTGTTTTTTAATATTAATTATATTTGGTCTGCTTTTATTATGATTATTTTTGTTTTACTTATATTATATATTTTATTTTATGATTTATAATTTATCTTTTCTCATAATTATATATGTATATAACAAAAGCTGTGAAAGGCTTGTTGCTGGAGTGCTGGAGTGAAGGCAATGTTGCTGCCGACTGCCAAAACCTGCTACTTTTGCCCTAACCAAATGTTTGTATCCTAAGTTAGCAGGTGTGAATTTGTCTTGCTTCTATGACTGGTTATTACTTCCCACAGACAATCTTGCTGTTGTCTCCTATTGAATCACTTCTACTATTTACTCTGAGGTTGTATTGCCTCTCAAAAACTGACTCTTATCTGAATGTGAAGGAAATGTAAACCTTTTTGTGATGGGTCAATGGGTTCTGGGAACAAATAGGTGACATTATTTTGCTCTTAATATTCTTGCACCCTTCAGTAGAATATTCATTTGTTTTCAAGTTTTAGACTTATTTGTGATTTACATAATTCAGTTGATGAATACTGTTTTTCCCTCCACTGAACCTTATTTCAATATGCATCATTACAGTGCAGATGAAGAATATCTTTTTGTTGAAGGAGAAGGAATTAAGACTGGAGATGTGTTTCGTTTCTATAGAACTGATCCAGAGACAGCAAAGTCGTCTGCCGAATTGGCATTAGAACATGTATGTGAGCAATTGAGATCTCCATTCCAAAAAGGAGTTCTTCCTGCAACTACAGTTGAAGTCATGGCCTGTACATCAAAGCAGCACTATTGTAAAGCTTTTGGTGGACTCCTGTTTGCATGCAATGGTCGAGGACAGTCATTTTTTGGTGATCCTAATGTTGACACTTCCGCTTTTTCTAGAAAATATTCAGATGTACCAATAGCAGGCATGTTCTGTTTAGGAGAGATTGGGCCTCCAGCAGTTCATTCGTGGGAGGCTACAGAAGGAGGTGATACTACCAGTCAATTAAACTTTTACAGTTCCATTTTCATGGTGTTTTCTCATATTTCAGACTCTGAACAGTGATGTCCAAATGACAATACATTCTCAGTGCATTTGGCAGATATTTGTGCAAGCAGCATAACTCCTATATAGCTGTCATCTAGATCAAATTTTGGTGTGCTAGACAAAATGTGGATTCCTTGCATTTATGGAACTGAAAATATATATAGCAGTCGATTTTTTTATCTGGTTTAAATATGACATTGAGGTGATATATGTCGAAAATTTGATATTTAGGCATTGATATACTTTTCCATGTATTTGGTAATGCTTCTAAGTAATTTCAAGAATTGTTGCAGCATTAGTTTGAACCAGGGAAATGTGTAGATAATACCATAGGAATGTTGCTTTTGTCCATTGTGGATACTCAATTTAATTCTCAATTATGCATTGCTTATTGGACATTTTAATTAACCACACTTTTGTAGATAGTGTCTAGTAATCATTATTGCTCAGATGTGTGTGGAAAATTTCTAGTCCCAAAATATGACCAGCCAAACAAAGGAATGTAATTTGCAAGAGAAGCAAATGGAATCTGGGTTGGAAGAAATCCAAGAAGCATTGAGAACAGGGACCAAGACATCCCAAGAACTTTGGTATGTTGTTGAACTCCATTTAAAAATATGGAAGCTTCTAAAGCAAGGGCACACATCCCAATGTTATTCAACAACATTAGTGCACTACTTTATCCTCCACACATGCACTCCAATAATAAATGAACTTTCTTCTTCAAAATGACTCTTATATGTCATTTTCTAATTAGGTCATGGTTGATTCAACAATCCTTGTCCAAGTTGTGGAATCTTTTCATTAAGGGTGACATCATCAACATTAGATAGAATACCCAAATTCCTTATTCAAAGTGTTTGTTGCCGCACAATCTAGCCGGGGTCCTAGGTAGGGAACCTATGGGACAACTACTAGACCCAATGACAACAATGGGACAAAGACCCAGTGTCATCTCAATCAATGTCCTCTTCTCTTTACGGACTCTCACCAATGGGAGGAGTCTCAGTATGAAGGAAATCACTAATAATGATGGGATCAATGCTAAGGTATGAAGTGATTCCCAAGGCCTATTCAAGGAGAGGTTCAAATAAAGGCTTCATGCAAGGAAAGCTCTCCAAGAAAGACCTAGCATTGAAATCGAGACCCGGGGCTTGGGATAACACAATGAGGCTCAATATGCCTAAAATCAAGATCCCATGATGATATAGGACTTCTCAAGAAGCTAATTAAGATGGTTTACTTTGTGAAATATTCTCTTGCTATACTCGAGAGAGACCCAGAAAGAAGCCCACACAAGGCCTAGGGTTTATGAATTATCATGCGAAGAGCCCCTCCAATGTACTTACTAGGTCAAGTTGAGAGAAGGAATGGGGTCTTGAATGATTTATTCCAACAAATAACAAGTTTTGCAACCCCTAAGAAGACCACCTTATCCAAGGGAAGAAACAACTAGGTTTCAATCCAAAGACAAAGGCAGGGCATCAAAATTTCGGAGGTTTAACCATGGGAATTCAACCAAACTTGGAGATCATGTAGAGGAGACACCAACATGGATACCTATCCAAACGGTTTTGAAAGATCACCCCTCTATAGGATTTCATAGGAAGCCCTAGTTGCCCGTCTAGGAAAAGCGACCGAAAAGCTTGGAGGAGAGAAAAGAGAAGGAAAGGAAAAGTGACCATCAATTTTGCTTGGACCAGTAACTAATCCTTGGGCTATGGAGTCTATGATGATTTAGTATTTTGCCAAAATCATCTTCAAGTAGGCCAAAGAGTGTGTGTAATGTCCTCTCCTAAATTATTTTGTCACAGGTTCATTTTCCACAAATTTGGATATTTTTGGAGGATATGAGACCCATTTAATTTCGCTGAAAAGACATAGGGAGGAAAAGGAGGTCGTATTGTTTTTTTAGTGGAGTGTGGGGGCTACCCACATGAAGGAAAACACACTTGGTCAAGTGAGTAGTTTGAATATCCTAGGAGGGAAGTCAAAAGGCAAGATGAAGGGGCGCACGTGGGTAGGAAGTCACATGAAATTATAAATAGGAGCTCAACCTCATTTGGGATCTTTTTCCAATTGAAATCACTTTGGTTGCTTGAGCTGCTTAGCCGGGTCACTTGCGGTTTAACAACGAGTTTTCCATGCAGGGAACTCACGCTTTCTTCGGGGGACTTCGAGTGCCACCCTAGAGAGGTTCTATCACATCATTCTGAAGGAGAGCTGGGGATATTTCAAAGCTTACATTCAGACATTTTCCTAGCAATATCATATTCTAGGAGGACGTAGGAGGTGCACACGTGGGAGTTATTTCAGGTGTCTTCTAGGGAGCATTTGCCGAGAGAATTTTGGGGAAGGAGATTCAGTGGGATAACTGACTTTGGGTGGATTTTGGGATCAGGAGGTTGCAACTATAGTGCAGGATGAAGTTGCAGCTCCTAGGCCAGCGCAAAAGCTTCTCACTGGGCATGCGTTGGAGCTGGAGGATTGAATTGTGAGGTTAGAGTTTGCCAGGAGAAATAAGGGAAAACTTGGAGGAGTGTTTTGCAACATTCTTGGAGTGATTTGGGAGGAATTTTGTTGGTGGGCCGGCAGGTTGTACTTTCCAGTGGTTTGAGGAGGATGTGGTGCTTTGGGGGGCAAATTTTGAGGGTCCAAACTAGGCCAAACCCTTTCTGGGTTTTGGTGGGTTTTGCTTGAGGAACTTGGGATTAATTTCGTGGAATTTTTTGAGCACCGAAGGTGGGGTTTTTCAGTAGCATCTTTATAGCAGACAATGTAGTCTTACTGGGGCAGCGCAAGGCATCACGGAGGCAGCTGATTCTATCATTTGGGCTTGAAATTTTATTTCCTGGGCTATGCCATGCTTTCCTTTGAGGCAAGCCCAACTACACTATTTCCACATTATTGTAATATTTCTCCCGATTCATAATAAAATGACTCAGCTAGTTATTATTTCTGGTCTTTTTATGGGTGTGCACTAAAAGTTAAAATTTTTTGTTGTATTTATTGTTTGCTTTGCATATCACTATTTTTCCTAGTCTGGGACATTACAATGGTATCAAAGCTCAGATCTTGGCTCATCCGTGGGAGACTTTTCCTATGAACGAGGAGGACAAGATAAACATTACCTACAGGAGATAGAGGTACTAGAGCAGGGAGATGGAATTAGAGATTACACCTGTCATCGAGGAACGTGGGACAACCATTGTAGTAGAGGAAATGGTGGAGCCCAAGAGTAAGGAGGAAATGGCGTTTGACAACCTCTTGAAGGCCCTTAGTGATTTAGTGAAGGGGCAGAAGGAGATGTTGGATGAGATAAAGGAGCAGAACATGGACCAAAGCATCCATTGGGATTTTCTATTTGGAGAGACTTCTGGGGCCTCACAATATGTAATATCCCCAACGGGAAATAGACAGTAATACACAGCAATACAAACATGCAACTATATAGGAAAAATGCCGGAACTAGAATATAGAGCAAGTACACATAAAAATACCAGAACGCTAAGCCATTTTATTAATCTGAGAATATATATATGGGTACAATAGATAATCAGAATAAGTGCACCTATCCTTGCACAAGGCAAGTGAAGAACCCTCTCAGAATAGGAAATGGCTGCTATAGAGACTGCGTCCCAGCTGCTGGAGAAATCTGCCATAGAATACTGCTGCTGCAATGAACTGGAACTAGGGGCTGATCCCCTCACCGGAATGAGTTGAAAAGTGGCAGACCACCTGAACTCACCACCCCGGACAAAACCCAGAAACCATATACAAAACGGACCACCTCCGAAGATCACCCCCAGAAACCCTCCTCCTAGAAAAACGCTGTCCCTCCAAGAACTGCGCAGACACCAACTGAAATAGACTGAAATGGGGCCACAACTCCTCAGGAAACTCACTAAATGATAAACGCTAAACCTCCACACCGGAATAGGCCTGAATCTCCTGCAGAAATCTCTACCACTGAACAACTCCAACTCAAACTGCGTCCTCCCTCCAAGGACTGCGCAGTCACCCAATGAAGCTCAGCTCCTCAGCAAAACTCCCAACAAAACACCTGCAAATCTCCTGCTAAAGACTGAAGAAAAACCTTGCTCGAGCAGGCACTCGAAGTCCCCCGGGGCCAAGGGTGAGATCTCCGACCGGAGACACTCAGTCGCACTAAACAGTGCTGCAGACCGACTAAACAGCCAGCGTGCTCAAGTAGATAGAAGTCTAGCTCAAAATATCATCAACAATATCAATAATGCCAAATGGAATGGCTCTCCCACCTTTTATAGTGCTAGCTCCCCTCAAAACCCTAACGTGGTCCCCTCTCTCCACGTGCTCCTCCTAAGCCTGCGCAGTTGCTTCTAGAGCCTACGTGAGGCCTCCCTCATACGTGGTGTGGACCCCCAAGGCTTCTCTTTAAGTCACAGCGTTGCTCCTACTAGGAAGTACTTTATTTTATTAAAGTGAGTTGACCCCTCTTTCTCACTTTTATTTATTAATTAACTATAGGCGGCAAAACTATACAAAAATCAAATATTCCAATTAGCGGTGCTAATTAGGAATATTACACAATAGTACGACCACCCTTCACCACCCACTCACCCACCGACCTTTAGTGGGTCGACTAGGACCACGCTGCCTTCTTTCCTACCATCAATACCAAGTGATCAAGGTGGACCAGATGACCAGGTCCCCATGGAGAGTATTTCAGGGAGTGGCAGTCCATGGGGGAAGATTTCAAGGAAGCCTTGTCTTTTAGAGATTTTTGTCAGCTGAAACAGAATGAGAAGGGCAGGAATAATGGAGGTTAGGGCACACAAAGTTCAAAGTTGCAGTGTACGATTGGGAGGATGTATTTCCCCACATATGATGACACTACCAAGTGCACAACTCGAGCTTGGGTGGAGAAGTTGGATACCTATTTACAGCTTAATAGGATGACGAAGGTGGAAGGCATTAAAATGGATACCTTACACTTGGAGGGGGAGGCACATGACTGTTGGTTTCATGAATTGTCCACTCTAGGACATGCCAATGTGATTTCCTATGAGGATTTCACAAGGAGAGTGGTGGAACATTTTGATCGGAGGGACCCGAAGGCTCACTTCTAGGAGTTGACCCAACTCAGATAGACTGGTCACCCAGAGCATTATATATTAGAGTTTCTAAGGCTTTCAGTCATGGTGCCATACTTGTCAGATGCTAGGAGGGTGTATATATTTATAGAGGGGTTGCTTGAGCCACTGCGTGAACTAGTGAAGTCTCGTAGGCCTTCTACCTTACAGGAGGCTGTGACCTGTGCCAGAGATTTGCAGGGGGCCATCCCCAAGACCAGAGCACCCATTCCATCACGTACTCCCTACCCTCAGAAGGGGAGTGACACTAGGCCCCCACCACAGAGAGCGGCCCAAGGATGTGGGCAGCTAGATGAAGAGACCAGGAGAGACCTCGGGAGGAGGGAGCTATGATTTACTTGTCAGGAGCCATGGTCACTGTAATATCCCAAATGGGATATTTTAACTAAAAATGCAGAAATAGACTTGAGTAGCAAAATAAATGGAAATAAACACACAACCACCAATATAACACAATGGATGTCGATAAAATCACTGAGCCATTTTATTAATCCATGGTAAAAAGTATATCAACATAAAGGAACAACGGAACCTGAACTTGCCAAGCAAGCAGAGAAAAACCTAGAAAGATCTCTGGCCCAACTGATGAATGACACTGGCAATGATGTAGATGGCTCGGCAAGAAGACTGCTGCAAATTGGCTACGACAAAAGCTGTCACTGAACCCACTGAAGCACAAGTTGAAGATGTGAATGATCCTCACACCAATCTCTGAAGCTCTGCGAAATTTCTGAATGAAGTCTCCTCAAGAGAGTTGGGTTTTCGTCCAACATTCACAAATCACTCAAGGGTTTCCGTCCTGGGGCTACATCTGACGTAGAGAACCATGGTCTCACACCTCTCATACAATAAAATAACATGATCCCAAAGATATCTCCCAATGGCCTCCTCCCTTTCTTTTATAGATCTCTTGGAGCCTTCTAGAGCATTATTTTATTATTATTTTATTCATGGAGCACTTTTCCCTTTTATTAAAATATATATTTTTTTAATGCAGAAAAGGGTAAATTGGCTACCACACCTCCTCCGGTCACTGAAATCCGTGTCTAACTGTCCCACCTTGTAGGTATCCTCGTCCCGGTTCCAATGAGCTATTACACTAAGGTGTTCCATCATGTATTCCTCCCGGAATGCCACCTTGAGTGTAATCAACTGAGTTAAGCCTAGAAATAACTCAAATTTCCGAAAGTTATCGGAATGTATCGGAACGAAAGCCAAACCGCTCGAATGATGGAGTATATCAAGCGAATGCCTCCGGAAACCATGAAAACTCCTCAAAACTCCTCCAAAGAGCTCCTGAGCCCACTAGTAGCACCAATTTGTACATGTGACCTATCTGCTCCTAACTCTAGAAGTCCAACCTGACCCGGTAGTAGGTGACACCAGAAAAAGCAATATTACAGACCTTCCGCCCCAAGATTGCTTGCCCTCAAGCAATCCAGATATGTGGGCCCCTCTGTCGGCTCGATGCGACTGAGACCCAATGTCTGCATCCCATACAAACCTCCTGGTGCAACTATGTGCCTGTGTCAAGCCACCCAGAATAGACCCCTCAATGCTGGGATCCAAAACTGATCTCTCACTGTACCTGTCATCAAATAATCCTCTCGGATCCCCATGCCACGGTGGCCAATCATTGCCCAAGTCCCACGGTCCAGACTGCACACTGTCTCTAGCTATGACTGATGCTCTAAGAGGTGAAGACCACGTCTCCTACTGCGCTGTACCTATGACGGTGTAAGCTGCCCCACCAACTATGTACCAACTCATCACCTCTCTCCAATCCAACCCCGGACTAAATCCAATGCTGAACCTGCTCTCCTGAAACCGGGATGGGATGCTGAAGAATCTGCCCCACTGCCAAATGAATTCTGTATCATCTGTCATGTCTAAGGGCCCCTGCTCTGCGTTGCTCCCTACGAAGAATACCATACCATCAAGAGGGTACCAACTCATGATCTCCCGCCAATCCATCCTGGAAGAAGAATCTAATGTAGCAACAACTCTATACGGAACATGCCTGGAGTGTTGTCGCCAGCTCGTAATCAACTCATACTGCTCTGCCCTGTCTGCCAACGAAAGCTGCTTGTAGAAGAAAGCCCCTCTCTCTATAATGGGCCAAAGTGGGCAAGATATGCTGCAAGCCCCATCGATGTACTCCTGGAGAGTACTACTCACTGAAAGTACTGCAGCTCGACCGACTATATGTACATCTATCTGTACCTCATCAATGTGTCGGCCCAAAATGGATGCTCCACCATCTCCAACAACTCATCCCTCTCATCAGGAATGTAAAGCTCCTGCTGTCCCCTAGCCCCCTGCAGAACTATCTAATCAACCTCCAACATCTCTAGAGGATATGGATCTGCAACAACTGTCACCATAATCGGTGTCTGTGCATCTGACTGCTCCTCCTCAGTGGCTGACCCCACAGTTAGCCGCATATCCATCATAGACTCAATGTGAGCCTCCATCTGGCTCTCCCCCAAAGGACTATCATGCATGATGTGCATAGTATCCTCCTCTGCTGACTCAGGCTCCATCATATGCTGCTTTGGCTCAATCGTCACAAGTGACTCATCACCCAGAGTATCTCCTGTAGAGTCCCCTGACTGCTCACACTGCATACTGGAATGCAGCTCTGACCTACTGCCATCAACTCCACATGACTGCTCTCGCTCCCCAGAAGCATTCGCATCTGATCCCACGGACTCACCTGAAGAAGAGTCCTCATCCTGGCATAAAGAAGGAATGCCCTTCTGTTCTGCCTCTGCCGCACCATCTGCATCACTCAAGCATGAGTGATCAGGCCCCCAAGGTTCTTTGCAGATGAAGCAAAGCCCCTTCCTCCTCAACTCATTTCTGCTGCCAGATCCACCAAACTGGAGCAATTCCTCCTTGGTCAACTGTCTCCTGAATAGCCCAATATTCTACTCAACCAGCCCTTGGGCTAGCTCATAAGCAATAGGTGAGACCAACTGCTCTCTCCTCCAAATGCTCAACAACTAGGTCTGCAACTCTTGGCCAATGGTCTCATGGTCTCTCATACATGACGACAAGATGGATTGCATGTGTGCTATGACAGTATCAGGATGATGTCTCCTAATGCTGAAGAAGCATTGGAACATCTGCAGGATCAAGTCATTACACTCAAGGTCAAACATGATGACATAAGTCTCGAATGTGGCCATACTCCATAGAATCTCAAGCTTCTTCCCAAAGGTAGAGCCTGCATTGTTGTCCAAATCTTGAAAAGCCTCTATAATCAATCTCATAATCCTACTCATAACGTCAACATTGTATGGAGCTATAGGTGTGGTCAACTTCATGATGTTACAGAGACAAGCTGCAACTGGAAGTGTGACCCCTTCACAAGGTTCCTCCAAGAATTTGGGCTGTATAAGAGCAAGCATAGCTGGTTTTAGAGCCCAAATCAGTTTCTTCCCTTCTTCTTGGCTTATTTTGGACAAAACTCTCCATGTCATCTTCATGTGTTTCAAATCTGTCCCAAGTGCAAGGATTTTGTGACCAATCTCTAATTCTTCCTGCAAATCTTTTGGCTTTCCTTTTTGAAGGATGGCATAAATTCCTTTTGAAAAGGGTTTGCTGTTTGGTTTTGTTTTCTAGTCTTCTGATGCATGGTGGTTTAAGGAACCAACTTCTATTTTTGTTTTCATCAGTTTGTTTAGGAATCCCTCCATGGTTCAACCAATGATGTGGTCACTGTTTTTATGAGTGTGTTTTGGGTGTAATTTCTTTGAGAAGTATTTTCAAGCTGTTAGGTAGCAAACTTGCTGTAGGTGACTGACATTATTTATTCCCAAAATCATTTACAACATTCCACACATACCTAGCAGACTTCAAAATAATTTTATACTACTCAGAAAATAATATTCAGCTGATAATATTGAGACAACATAGACTACCCTTCTCTACATTCGAAAAATGAATAAACAGTGAGCAATTAAAGTGGTGAAACTTGGGTTAGTGCACAGTGTTGAGTCTTCAATATGATTCTTAGTCCCCATGCAATCTTCAGCCTTAGCGCCTCAACGTACCTTATCTCTCTGTCTTCTAACACTGTTACAGCCACATACACTCCACAGTGCACACTCAACCAACACTATATATATGCCCAACAAGTAGAGTAAGGCGCTCAGCCTCAATCCGCAAGAGAACGTGGACACTACAGTCCTATCTCCACCTCCAGCAAGCATAGAGAGACTGAGAGTACCTCCCAACAACTCCGATATTTTTCTTCAGCAAATGTATATGCTTATATTTCCACAGAAAAGGAATGCAGATTCTTTAAATATGAAACTCGACCTCTAATTCCTCTTCCTGAACGCGTTCTTCTCAACAGTATGGGATTTGCCACTCCCACTAAACAAGGCACGACTGATGACTTTGACTTTTTTTTTTCTCCTTGGTTTGGTGCCCAAAATGTGTTCTACGTTCAACTGATTAAATAGGAACTCGACCCATGACATGGCCCATGGATTTGGCCTGTACGTCTTAGGATTTAATACAGTATATGGAACATTCAACAACTAAGTACATAGGTAGACTGCATTTGTCCCTTCGTCCTCCATCGCTTGAGAGATACGGGCAAGTGAGTATCGTTATATTAACCAAACCTCTGATACAGGTATTCAGGCATCATCTCATGTGCCCACCATTGCTCAACAAGCTGACTTTGATATGGAGATCACAGTGTCATTCACATGTACTCGAATCAACTGCATATCACACCAGCTTTCATGTGATGCCCCAACTCTACTAGCCTTGCCCAACAACCACCAGACTACACACTACACAGTCACCATTTGTGTGTTTTATGGATTGACCCCACGATTGTCCAAATTGATTTACACGTGTTCAACACTTCTGCATTGGTCTCGACTAACCGCGTTCAGGTAGCTAGTGGCCAATAACGTGACTCTTCGCATGATCGGTCCCTGTCATAAATTTTCAACGTGCAATCAATGGTTCAATCCATTGTTCGTAGCTTTAGTGAGGATTAGACCTCAGTCTGCATGAGTTCACCTATGATTTCTCAATCGCATCAATATGAGATGTTTTCTTCCCACGCGTTCAACCAAATTTTATGCATGTCGAACATAATCTGGAGACAAAGGATTAATAATCCCACAATCTGCCCAATCAAAATACACAGCGGACTCACAACAGTCTTGCGCAGGGATTAAAAAAGCCAGTGCCTGAAATTTTAACTTGCCCTAATAATATCACAATTGAAGTTTGACACCTGATTTAAAATGAATTTCGGCAGAGCCCACTAGCTCACTAATGGACTTGGCTTTTACTCAGCGAGGCTAATGGAGCATTGGCGGCATTATCACACTGAGTGATTGCATGTGCGGCTCAACGTCTACCACTGTAATATCTCGTCGACTTTCTTGGCGGTGACATTATTCTCACACCAATAAACTTCCACATGCAAGCGGATCTTCCCCTCCAATATACTAAAAAATTTGCTCAGTCGCAGAGGGAATCTTGACCTGGCAGCAGTGGGTATTTACATATGGAATTTTGGCCCAAACTTTAAAGATAAATTCGGTCTCTCACCAAAAGCAGAATAATTGGGCTTTCGATGTGTTACACACATATATTACGTAGGAAACATTTGTGCTGTCTATTACTGGAAACCGAAAAAAAATCCGTAGGCTGAGCCAAGACCAAGGCTTTGATACCTCTGTAATATCCCAAATGGGATGTTTTAACTAAAAATGCAGAAATAGACTTGAGCAGCAAAATAAATGGAAATAAACACACAGCCACCAATATAACACAATGGATGCTGATAAAATCACTGAGCCATTTTATTAATCCATGGTAAAAAGCATATCAACATAAAGGAACAACGGAACCTGAGCTTGCCAAGCAAGCAGAGCAAAACCCAGAAAGATCTCTGGCCCAACTGATGAATGACACTGGCAATGATGTAGATGGCTCCGCAAGAAGACTGCTGCAAATTGGCTACGACAAAAGTTGTCACTGAACCCACTGAAGCACAAGTTGAAGATCTGAATGATCCTCACACCAATCCCTGAAGCTCTGCGAAACTTCTGAATGAAGTCTCCTCAAGAGAGTCGAGTTTTCGTCCAACACTCACAAATCACCTGAGGGTTTCCATCTTGGGGCTACGGCTGAAGTAGAGAACCACAGTCTCACACCTCTCATACAATAAAATAACATGATCCCAAAGATATCTCCCAGTGGCCTCCTCCCTTTCTTTTATAGATCTCTTGGAGCCTTCTAGAGCATTATTTTATTCATGGAGCACTTTTCCCTTTTATTAAAATATTCCTTTTTAATGCAGAAAAGGGTAAATCGACTACCACGCCTCCTCTGGTCACTGAAATCCGTGCCTAATTGTCCCACCATGTAGGTATCTTCGTCTTGGTTCCAATGAGCTATTACACTAAGGTGTTCCATCATGTATTCTTCTCGGAATACCACCTTGAGTGTAATCAACTGAGTTAAGCCCAGAAATAACTCAAATTTCCGAAAGTTATTGGAATGCACCGGAACGAAAGCCAAACTGCTTGGATGACGGAGTATATCAAGCGAATGCCTCCGGAAACCATGAAAACTCCTCAAAACTCCTCCAAAGAGCTCCTGAGCCCACTGGTAGCACCAATCTGTACATGTGACCTATCTTCTCCTGACTCTGGAAGTCTGACTTGACCCTGTAGTAGGTGACACCAAAAAAAGGAATATTACAGTCACCATGCCATTGGTGTACAATGAGAAAAGCCCATTACATCGAGGTATTTTCAGAAGTGATAAGTAGGATGATATGGAGTTGGAGTATGGTGGGGGAGACCGCAAGGGTCCGACAGAGAGGGGACCACGACTACCACCACCACCACCTGGGGGAGCATCTTTTACACCATATGTGGGAGTCCTTGCTTCCTTGTGCGGGGTTCCCAAATTTTTGACCTTGAGGATCAGAGGCACACTACAGGGGCAGCGTGTCTTAGTCCTGGTAGACAATGGAGCCACCCAGAATTTCATTAATGCTCAGATGGTCCAGAGGAGGGGTATCACCACAATAGAGTTTGAGGGGTTTTCAGTTCTTGTGCTAGGGGACATGACTATGAAGTGCACTCGGTATGTCCCCACTTTGACAGTGACCATGGGAAACTACTCGATGACAGATTATTTCTTAGTGGTAGACGTATTGGACAACAATGTAGTGATGGGTGTCCAATGGCTCTATCTACTCCCTTGGCCGAGTCACCATCAATTGGAGGAAGCTGGAGATGGAGTTCACCGGGCCAGATGGCATTCGCGGTATGCATTCGTATCCTCCACATACAGTTTCAGTGCATAAGATGGAGGCTAACTTGAGGCACGAGGACATAGCATGGGCAGTGGAGTTGAGGATTTCAGAGATTCAGAAACAGGCCAAGCAACCACACCCATACATACAGACCATCTTAGACAGTTACCCGATAGTGTCTGGGGACATTCCATTGGGGCATCCACTTGACAGAGGCTTTGAGCACACCTTCAAGTTGGAGCCCGAGGTGCATGCTGTAATCAACACCCCTTATAGGAATCCTAAGGCCTATAGGGATGAGATTGAGTGGGCCATCAAGGAGTTGTTGGCTTTGGGCCACATTAGGCCGAGTTCTTGTCCCTTTGCTTATTTAGTTGTGCTGATGAAGAAGGATAGAACCTTGTGCATATGCAATGATTACAGGGTGCTCAACAAGAAGACTTTGAAGAACCGTTACCCCATTCCATGCATTGATGAGCTAATGGATGAGCTTAGAGGAGACAAGTACTTCTCGAAGATAGATTTGCACTCAGGGTACCATCAGATTAGGGTGAGGGACCAGGACATCCCTAAGACGACCTTCAAATGCCATTATGGGTATTTCGAGTATTTTTTCATGCCTTTTGGGTTGACCAACGGTCCTGCCACCTTTCAGTCTTGTATGAACCATGTGTTCCGAGGGAAATTGAGGAGATTTGTATTGGTGTTCTTCGATGACTTCCTGATCTACAACAGGACATGGGAGGAGCACTTGCAACACCTCAAGGCGGTGTTGCACATTTTGAAGGAGCAACAATTTTACGCCAAGTTGTCCAAGTGTGATTTTGGGCTGATGAAGATGCTCTACTTGGGAAACATCATTGGCGCAGACGGGGTGAAGGTACATGAGGAGAAAATAAGGGTCATTCGGGATTGGACGGTGCCTAGAGATGTGACAACCTTGAGGGGGTTTAGGGGCATTTTCACTTATTACGGGAAGTTTGTCAAGGGCTTCTCATAGTTAGCGGCTCCCCTCACGGATTTGACCAAGAAGGGGGCTTTTGCATGGATCGATGGAGCCCAATCAACATTTGATCGCCTCAAGGAGGTGATGAGTAGTTGCCTAGTGTTGGCACTCTCGGATTTCACTCAGCCATTCACCTTGGAGTGTGATGCATCAGGTGAGGGGATCGGGGCAGTATTTTCCTAGGATGGACATACCATTTCTTTCAAGAGTCGGAAGCTCCTTCCACATGACATGTCTTATTCTATTTACGACAAAGAGATGTTGGCCATCATGCTTGCGTTGGCCAAATTCTTGGAGTACTTAGTGGGCACAGGTTCCTAGTGAAGACATATCACAATAGTCTTCACCACTTCATGGGGTAGCAGCGCCTCAATGACAAACATCAGAGGTGGGTCAACAAGGTGCATGCTTATGACTTCAATATTGAGTATGTCATGGACAAGCACAATGTGTTGGTCGATGCATAATCCAGGAGAGTCACAACCCTTTCATTCATGAGCATTTTCCATGACTGGAAGGCACAATTGTTGGTATATTACTCCAAATATCGACAGGCATGTGAGAACTTGGAGGGTACACATAGATGAGCACTACAGAGTGATGGCCGAGATCATATACTACAAGGGGCACATATTTTAGGTGTCCGTTTCACAATTGAGGGTGAGGATACTCCATGCAACACATGATTCCCTATTATTAGGGAACCACAGGTTTAGGAATACATCACAGTCAGAGAGCACTTTTCCTAGAAGGGCCTCAAGTGGGATGTGTTGAGGTATGTCTAGGAGTGTGAGGCTTTCCAAAGGAACAAGGGGGAGTTGTCCCATCCAACTGGGTTATTGCAGCCACTCCCCATTCCCAAGGGGAACTGGGAGAGTATCTCCATGGATTTTATCACGGGGCTTCCAGTGGTGTAGGGCAAGGATTGTATTTATGTGGTGGTCAATCGATTGACCAAATATGCCCATTTTTTCGGCATCCTGACCTAGCATTCAGCTTCACAGGTGGCTGAGTTGTTCTTTAGAGAGGTCTTCCGCTTGGATGGACTCCCTATGACAATAGTCAGCGAAAGAGACATTCGGTTCATGGGGGGATTATGGCAGGAGCTCTTCAAATTAGTGGGCACTGAACTCACCCTGAGCACGAGTTACCACATGTAGACTGACAGTCAAACAGAGCGGGTTAACAAATGGCTGGAGGGCTATCTTAGGAACTATGTGACTGAGCAACAAAGAGAGCATGGATTCGATGGTTGCACCTAGGTGAGTATTGCTACAATACTACTCATCACATGTCCATCAGTATGTCACCCTTCCTTAATTTGTATGATTATGATGCCTTATATTTTGCTGACATTGTTTTTGCAGACAGCCGGGCCCCAAAGGCTAAATATTGGATCCTAGGGAGCAAATACATTCTCAAGGCTCTCAAGGACAACTTATTGACAACTCAAAATCAGCAGAAGATGTATGTTGATAGGCACCAGATTAAGAGGCAGTTTGAGGAGGGGGACTTAGTGTTTTTATGGTTACAACCATATTGACAATCTACATTGAAGTAGAAAGGGGCCGAGAAGCTACAACCACGTTTCCATGGGCCATATAGAGTGGTTAGGAGAGTTGGAGAGGTGGCCTACGAGCTAGAGTTTCCTTCGGGGAGCAAGATCCACAACATCTTCAATGTTTCGTGCCTCAAGAAGGTGTTGGGGAATCAGGCGATGACAATTGCTACTTGATGATGAGGGGCATCTGGTTCTGGAACCGGAAGCCATTCCGGAGACTCAAGAAAGTGTTGAAAATTGTAGCTAGTTTCGGTCTTCATAATGACTAGTAATTATGAATTTATATAATAATAATTACAATGACTAAAAAATGTATATTTGTAATACTTGCATCATGGGTTTCATGAGCAAGGAGTTTTGTTATAGGTCAAAGACTTCTTCTTGATGTCTTTAGGGATTTGTCTAGTCATAAATATAATTAGAGTCATGAATATGGAGTCATGTTACACTTGTGAAAGAACAAATTGATGATGCAAATAAATGATCCAAGACCTTGTCACATAACTCCTTGAAGTCGGCTCAAAACATGGTAAAGATATTCCTTAGTAAATTGGGCCTACCCACAGATGATTATGTCGGCCTAGAGCAGGAGATACATCCTTTATTAATAAGAGGACTGTGACCTCATTACACAATCAAGAATTCAGAAAAAGTCTGCAATAAAATGCGAGATAAGATATGGGTTTAGTGCGAAGAAAGGAGACAAAATCAACGAAGGAAGAGAGGGTCTTTTATATATGTTTTGGGTCTAAGTCTGAAAGAAAGTCCGAACTGCAGTGCGAAGAAAGGAAGGGAGACACCGCCGAAATAAGGGCTACTAAGTGTAGGCGAAAAAGAGGTCAAGATCTCAGTCATACTAGTCTTCCATCTAGTGCGTGAAAGAGATCATAATTAGTACAAAGGTAAGGTTGTACAAGCCTCATTCCTGACTCTATCTACTAGTGTAGTTTCGGAAGTGTATGCAACGTAAAGAAGGGTAATTACAACAAGAGAAGAGATCACCATCCTTGGGTATTTAGAGTGCAAGAAAAGGATCAAGAAAGATTCTATTAAAGATCGAGGTCAGATTAAAGGAAGAACGAAAGGAATCACATTATTTAAGGGCTAAGAACCGAACTTTCTAAGTCTGGTGTAGAATGGTGCAGAAAAGAAAGAAGCTACAATGGAGTGACAAGGTCTTGGAGACATACATAGGTCAAGGGTTTGTGTCATGGTCACGGTACTTGTCAACTGAAAGATTATAAGAAGAATTACTTGCGGGTTTTCCTCTCCAAGAGGGAGAGGTTTTGGCCTTGGCTTGAAGAGCCAAAATCTTGTGTATTTGGTATTTTGATAATTGAATTGATGGAAGACCTAATAAGCTAATGAAGAGAAGATCTAAGTAAAAGAAATAAGTTCACAAGTAATTATTAAGTAGATAATTGAATTAAACTACACCCTATCAAATTATCAACATGGTATCAAAGCTAAGGTGCTAAAAAGGGCTATTTGACAAAAAGACACTCAGGTACCAAGAAGATCAAGGATTAGTTTCTAGAATACAACAGCTAGAAATCTACATTGAAGAATCAATCTTCAATTTCAAAGAAGCAGTTTGTAAATTGGGAAGCCATCATCTTCAACAACTATTTAGTGTTGGAATGAAAGCAACATTATTGGAGTTATCTTCAAAACATCATTAAGGACTTAGCTCTCTTGAAAAAGTCAATCAAAGAAGGGAGCCCCTACAAGAAAGAAGAAAGCATATTTCTAAGTATCCTATATCTGTCAAATGATTTCTTGCAAGAAAACTAACAAACTGTCTATAACTAAAAACTTTCGTGCATGGAAGATAAGGAAAGATCTAAGCTTAATTGAAAGTGAAGTAATGGACTATGGTTACAATTTCTCCTGATATGTGTTCCTTATCCCATCGAAAATCAATCTGACGATACTGACGCTTGTTACCCCTTCCCTTGTGTCTTGCTGTAATAAATCCTCTTCCATTACGACCTTTCCCACAATGATGTTGTCCAAAGGTCAATTTCTTCTGCGGGTCCAACTGCACTCTTCCATCGAAACTTCATACAAGGTTCTCATGTTGAACCATCAAAAGAAAATATTGAAGCCTAAATACACAAAGGGAGAAATAAGAGCCAGAAGAAGACACAAAGGGAGAAATAAGAGCCAGAAGAATCCTTATAGAATCCATAAAGGACTTTATCATTTTGTAATACTTCCAATTAGCAGCAGCTAATTGGCAATATTAATTTTGTTCAGATTTTTGCTTTCTAATGTTCAGCTAGAAATAAAAAGGGTTCTGGGACCCATAACCCAACTTAGGAGAAAATAATCTTCCTAAAGTTACTTGGCCAACATAACACATTCAGCATAGGGCCCAGGGGGGACGAAGTGGCAGTGCAGGAAGAGGGACAGCGTGGGCTAGGTAGCCCAGTGGCAGCGTGGGCCAGGCATCACAGAGTAGGCAGGGGCAGCGTGGCAAAGAGGACAACATAGCGTAGTGGGTCCAAGGAGAACGTTGGGGCCTCGAGCATAAAATTGAAGGCCTAGCTTCTCATTCATTCTATCATTCATCTTCAGAATTTTTGTCTAACAGATATTGAGCACGCTTACGCTGTTTAGCTAAGACTACAAGTGTTGTTCAACATGTGGGTGTCTCTGAGCGGAGATCCCAGCCTCAGCCTCGAGGGACTTCAAGTGCCCGCTCAGGTGAGGAGCTTCATCATCAATTTTCAGAGAAGAGACCAAAGAGTCAACCTTCAGGAGTTACACAACTCACTAGGTAATGCAGTCACTCAAAGGGATTATGCAATTTTGGAGGAGAGCAACTCCGAGAGTGAGGGAGACTTAGGAGTTTCAGTCTGGGAGAAGAGTGAGGGGATCATCCCTTCAAAAGTTGAGTTTTGGAGTAGGGAGAGGCCAGTATTTGCAGTAGATCAACTCAGAGGCCAGCATACTCACTAGGAGTGCATAATTTTCCCAAGGGGGTCAAATTTTGGGGTCAACTTTTCCGAAATTCCTTCCTGGTTTTTTCCGTATTTTAGGAGGAGAGCTCATAGCCGGAGTTTCAAATTTTGTCCAACAGGGGAACAACCCAAAAGAGCAGCTCCATTCCAGCCAGTAGCAACACATTGCAGTAGCAGCAATAGCCCAGAGAGTTACGAAGTCACTAGAGGAGCAGTCATTCCATAGAAGGGTTTGGAGAGATATTTCAGCTTGCCTTGAGTGGGCCAAGGTGCCATCATTCTGATAACATTTTGTACTCATTCCCTATTTCCGAAAATATAATAAAATGGCTCAGCTTTCCTGAATTTTTTGTAGTAACTGTAGTTTTTGTTTATGTTGCATTGTATTGTTGTCCATTCCCTTTTTGGGATATTACAGTGGTATCAGAGCTCATAGACTTGGCTCAGCTTGTGGAGCAGATCAATCTATAACATTCAGAGACAAAGAATATATCACTTACCATAAGTATTTGTACAGAAGCAGAGTGTGGAGGCTTGAGCCCACATTTGGTGAAGGGGACTGCGTTCCAGTATAGGATGCAGAGGACGAAGCACCAATGGCGAATGAAGTAGATGACAGGAAGGAGTTTGGTAATCTCTTCTTGAAATCTGTACAAGAACTCTCCAGAAAATAGAGGAGATAGGTCAGAGGATTTCCGAGGAGAACATACATCGTGAGACCACAAGGGGATTTCACATCAGGGAAGGGTCCGACACTTCTCATCATACACAGGAGAAGAACGCTGCACAACAGGTAGTCCTATGCACTCCCCCACGTTCCACTATGCCCATGTTCTTGACTGCAGGTATGGGAACAGGAGGACACCAGGAGCCGGAGGTGGTTCATTACGGGGATTATTTTGCAGAATATTAGTGATACGAGTTAAATTTTGGAGAAGCCCTCACCTTCCACGATTTCTGCCAGCTGATGAACAATAATAGACCCCGCAGCCAGAATAAAGGAGGTGGGTACGCGCAGGGAGGTGACCTGCAACGTACCATGGGCAGATTTTTCTTTCCTACATACGACGGGTCATCAAAATGTTCAGCAAAGGCTTGGGTGGAAAAACTGGACATTTACTTTTAGCTGAACCAGATGGTAGAGGTGGAGGCCATCCAGGTGGGAGCACTGCACCTTGAGGGGGAAGCCCATGATTGGTGGTTCCATGAGATGTCCACGCTGGGTCATTCAGGAGTGACAACGTATGCAGAGTTCACTCAGAGATTAGTGGAAAGATTTGACTGGAGGGATCCTAAGGAGCATTTTGTCGAGCTAACCAAGCTCAAGCAGACTGGGAACTCCGAGACTTACATCTCTGAGTTCTTGAGACTTTCCGTGATGGTGCTAGACTTGTCCACAACCAGGAGGATTTACATGTTCATTGATAGGTTGGCAGAGCCTCTACGTGGGCAAGTCATGTCTACTGGGCCTGCTACACTTCAGGACGTAGTTGGGAGGACAAGGGACTTGCAGGATGCCCTGCCCAAAACTCCTTTCCCCCAAAGACTTGCATTCCAGCCAAACGGGAAAGACACGAGAGTTCCACCTCTGAAGGGGAACCAGGGCTGAGGGCCTTTGGACGATGATACCTGGAGAGATCTGAGACGGAGGAAGCTATGCTTCACATGCTAGGAGCCATGGGCACTGGGTCATTGATGTGTTGCAGGAAAGGAACACTACATCTAGGTCTTCTCCGACAATGAGGGAGAAGAAGATGCGTATGAGGAGTTGGAGGGAGATGCTAGCGCTGATGCAACGTGAGTTGATCATCCACCACCACCTTCCCCAAGAGCAGGAGGGGCAGTTTTTGTACCCACAAGAGGAGTCCTTGCATCCTTACGAGGAGTTCCTAAGTATTTGAGACTGCATGTCCGAGGCACATTCCAAGGGCAGCGTGTTTCAGTATTGGTGGATAGCGGGGCCACTCATAACTTCATCGATGCCCAACTAGTGTCGAGGAGGGGCATACCGACATAGAATTTTAATGGGTTCTTCATGTTGGTTTTGGGTGCCAGAACCATGTAGTGCATGAGGTATGTTCCAGCATTAGTAGTGACCGTGGGTATATACACGGTGACTGACCACTTATTTATGGTTAACATCCCACATACCAATGTGGTATTAGGAGTGCAGTGGTTGATTACGCCGGGTAAGCTAAGTGGGTCTTTATTAAAGTGGAGTGAATTAAAAAATATAAAGTGAGATTTAAATGAGCATTTAATCTCAGCCCTAGATCTAAAGCTATCTCAGCCATTAGATTTAGGGATTCCCCAAAACTCACTTAGGGTTAGGTTAAAGGAGGAAAATGAGGGAAAAGGTCATTCATTTTTTCATGAGCAGATTGAGAGAAGGAGAAGAAGAGAGCAAAGGAGTTTTCTGAGCAGTGAGAAGAAGGAGAACAAAACCTTGTCATGCATACCGGGGCAACCTTTCAGCAAATTTGTATAGCAGGGTTGGCACGCAGTTCAAGGCAATTTTGGCACGTTTTTCAAGGCAGTTTTTGTACTGCAGCTTTAGGTACGCATTCCTATGCATCCGTACACTTTCCGGCATAGATTTTGAGGGAGGAAAGTTGCTGCTTTTGTGGCACGAATTTCGAGGCAGGGCATATAGCCTACTACTGTTGTTGTGCACAGAAATCAAGGCAGTTTCCGTACAACACCATTTATTACAGTCTGCACGCTTTCCAAGGAGGTCATACAACATTTATCGATGTTTTGCACGCAAAAAGAGGAGGCCGTACAACAACATTTATTGCTGTATTTTTGGGCACAAAAAACGAGGGAGAAAGTACAACATTTATTGTTTCTGTTTTGTTGTGTACACGTTTTCTGAGGTGGTGGTTAAGCACGGAAAATGAGATAAGTTGTATTTATTACTTGCTGAAATTTTTCTGAGTATTTCTCTCTCACTGTAAAAGCATTTATCAAAAATAAGAAGAATCTTTCGAATTGGTTTTCTCCAAGAGTTGTAGGGGGTTTTTCTAAGGTCACATTGACAAAAAATCAGCGTGTCAAAATTCTGTGTGGCTGATTTATTTTTCTGAGTTTTTATTTCTGCATTTCAGCATTGTGAAATTTCCAGAATTACTGTTTTCAGAAAATATTTATTTTTCCAGCTTGTTGAATGTATGGTTATGGGAATGGGCATTTAACTATATGGGAGAAATAAGGAGAAACTGAAAACCAGGGTTGGGTTATCAAATTTCTACATGGTATCAGAGCTATTTTGCTGAAAATGCAATTTGGGACAGCAAGAAGAAAAATTATAGCAAGCTGATTTTTCACACAGAAATCATTACCTTTACTACAACCGTGTTATTTTCAGTTTATTAGGACAACAAACATGTCTTTGGGCTTGAGGGTGGAGGATAGGTTGGATGAGCATAGTAACTACAGTTTTTGGAAGGAGAGAATGTAGAGTATCTTTGAAGAGGCAGAAGTCTGGGATATCATGGTGCATATCGCACAGAACCATGTTAATGTGCCTACTGATGTTGTTCAATTGGCAGCTTTTAATAAAAAGAATAACAAGGGTAAGAGACTGATCCTAGATGGAATCAAAGACCATTGCATTCCTCATGTGAGAGAAAAGAGATATGCTCATGAGATGTGGACAACATTGACCAATCTCTACCAAAGTACCAATGAGAACTGGAAAATGGTCCTATGGGAGAAGCTGAAGACCATTAAGATGGGTAACACTGATAGTGCAGCTGGATATTTCACACAGATTACTAATGTGAGAGATGCATTGGCAGCAGTTGGAGAGGTCATTCCACCCACTGAGTTGGTGCGGATTGCAGTGAATAGCCTTTCCAGTTCATGGCTGAACTTTGCAGATGGGGTTTGTGCACGTGAGACCCTTCCCTCTTGGGAGAGGTTATGAGATGATTGCATACAGAAAGAAATTAGAAAGAGCCAGCTTGGGGCAGCCAAACCAGTTGAGCAGGATGAGGATGTAGCACTAGTTGCAGGAGGCAAGAAAGGCAAGGGAAAGAAGTAAGCTTCCATAAGTGTTGGTGGGGGCAAAGGCAAAGGTAAAGGTAAACAAGGGAATACGCAAAAGAACTATTCCAAGGTGAAGTGTTGGAATTGTCAGAAGATGAGACACTATGCAGCTGTGTGTCCGGAGAAGAAGAAGAAGGGGAAGAACCAGAGCATGGCAGCATTAGCAGAGATAGAGGACTTTACGAATAGCTTTGACCGGGAGTTTGGGTTCATTGCTTGTGAGTCCACTAGTGCAGGATCACCAGCCACGGAGGTTGAGAGGGAGTGTGCATTTCCCTCCACTAACGGAGCATCTTCAGGTATCTGGTATGTTGACAATGGGGCTTCACGTCATATGACAGGAGTCCGTGAGTACTTCTCAAAGCTTTCAAAGAGTGGCACTGATATAGAGGTAGTACTCGAAGATGACAGCGTTATTAGAGCAGTCGATGTAGGGACATTGACATTTGATAGGGAACCCAAACCTCCCTTGAAGGTGTCATATGTTCTATATGTGCTAGGGATGAGGAAGAACCTCATATCCGTCTCAGCATTGGAAGATAGAGGGTATGAGATATTGTTCAGGAGAGGACAGGTGCTGATATATCCCAGAGGTGCTCCAGTCATCAAACTCTATGTTCAAAAGGGAGCTATGAAGCTTGAGTATATTCCCACTAGTGAGCAAGTTGCAGATATTCTTACCAAAGCCTTACCACGGGGCAAGCATGTTTATTTCAGAGACAAGGTCAAGAACACCTTCCTCGGTAAGAGGGAGTGTTGAAATTTGGTTACCAAAGCACAGGGGGTTCCCTAAGGCTTTGATCTTTGGCCTAGGGAAAAGTGTCCAAAAGAATTTAATTTTTCTCCTAAAGTGACTTTATAAAGTTATAAGAAAAATCTAATTTAAAAGTGACTTTAAGTGATAAAGTTACTAAAGTCTAATTTTAAAGTGACTTTAATAAAGTCAATGTGAAATTAGAAAGGAAAAGTGACTTTGGAAATAAATGACTAAGTGGGCCTTTATTAAAGTGGGGTGAATTAAAAAATAGAAAGTGAGATTTAAATGAGCATTTAATTTCAGCGCTAGATCTAAAGCTATCTCAGCCATTAGATTTAGGGATTCCCCAAAAGTCACTCAGGGTTAGGTTAAGGGAGGAAAAGGAGGGAAAAGGTCATTCATTATTTCATGAGCAGATTGAGAGAAGGAGAAGAAGAGAGAAAATGAGTTTTCTGAGCAGTCAGAAGAAGGAGAACAGAACCTTGGCATGCATACCGAGGCAGCACTTCAGAAAATCTATACAGCAGGGTTCGCACACAGTTCAAGGCAGTTTTGGCTCATTTTTCAAGGCAGATTTCGTACAGCAGCTTTAGGTACACATTCCTAGGTAGTCATACACTTTTTGGCGCAAATTTCGAAGGAGGAAAGTTGCTATTTTTGTGGCACGAATTTCGAGGCAGGCTGTACAACCTGTTGTTGTTGCTGTGCATAGAAATCGAGGTAGTTTCCATACAACATTTATTACAATATGCACGCTTTCCAAGGAGGTCTTACAACAACATTTATTGTTGTTTTGCACACAAAAAGAAGAGGCCGTACAACAACATTTATTGCTATATTTCTGGGCACGAAAAACGAAGGAGAAAATATAACATTTATTGTTGTTTCTGTTTTGCTGTGTACACATTTTTCGAGGCGGTGGTTAAGCACGAAAAATGAGATAAGTTGTATTTATTACTTGCTGAAAATTTTCTGAGTATTTCTCTCTCACTATAAAAGCATTTATCAGAAATAAGAAGCTTTCGAACTGGTTTTCCCCAAGAGTTGTAGGGAGTTTTTCCAGGGTCACATTGACCAAAAATCAGCGTGTCAAAATTCTGTTTGTGGCTGATTTACTTTTCTGCTTTTTTATTTCTGCGTTTCAGCATTGTGAAATTTCCAGAATTAGTGTTTTTAGAAAATATTTATTTTTCCAGCTTGTTGAATGTATGGCTATGGGAATGGGCATTTAACTATATGGGAGAAATAAGGAGAAACTGAAAACCGAGGTTGGGTTATCAAATTTCTATAGCAGTGATCACCACCCCCTATAGGCACCCCCAAGGCCTACATGGATGAGATTGGGAGAGCTATCCATGAGCTCTTGGCACTGGGACATATCTGACCCAGTACTAGCCCATTTGCTTCTTCTGTTGTTTTAGTGAAGAAGAAAGTTGGCATATTGCGGATGTGCATTGACTACAAGGCGCTCAACAAAAATACCATGAAGAACCGATGCCCCATCCCCAAGATTGATGAGTTGATGGATGAGCTGAGGGGATCAAAGTTCTTTTCCAAGATCGATCTGAGGTCGGGGTACCATCAGATCAAGGTGAGGGACCAAGATGTTCCCAAGACTGCATTCAGGTGCCACTATGGCCATTTCGAGTTTTTGGTGATGCCCTTTGGGCTAACCAATGCACCGACCACTTTTCAGTCTTGCATGAACCACATTTTCCGTGGTCAGTTGAGGAAGTATGTTCTGGTGTTCTTTGATGATATCCTCATCTATAGCCGCACATGGGAGGATCACTTGCAACACATTGAGGTTGTTTTGTGTATCTTGGAGGAGCAACATTTTTATGCTAAGCTCTCCAAATGCGAATTCGGGCTTACAGAGATGCCCTATTTTGGGCACATCATTGGTGTGGATGAGGTAAGAGTCCATGAGGAGAAGATCTGGGCCATCCAGGATTGGTCAGAACCGAAGAATGTGACAGAGCTTTGGGGATTTGTAGGCATATGCACCTACTACCGAAAATTTGTGAAGGGGTTTTCACAACTTGCTGCACCCCTCACAGACCTCACCAAGAAGGGGGCATTTGGCTAGACTGACACTGCGTAGAGGGCTTTTGACAAGCTCAAAGAGGTGATGAGCAGTTGTTTGGTATTGGCTTGTTGGACTTCACACAACCCTTCATTCTGGAGTGTGATGCTTCAGAGGAAGGAGTAGGCGCAGTTTGATGCAAGAGGACCACCCTATAGCTTTCGAGAGCTAGAAGCTACTGCCGCATGAGAGATTGTATCTGATAGACGACAAGGAGATGTTGGCCATTATGCACGCATTGGAAAAGTTCCGACAATATTTGGTGGGTAACATGTTTTGAGTGAGGACTGACCATAACAGACTCTGATTTTTCCTTGAACATAAGTAGTTGCAGGAGAGACATCAGAAGTGGGTCAGTAAGATACAGGCCTACGACTTTGACATTGAGTATGTCAAAGGGAAGAACAACGTGGTGGCAAATGCCTTGTCACGCAGGCCCACAACATTGTCCTTGATGAGCTTAGACGTAGACTGGAGGGCTCAACTACTGGTGGAGTATTCGAAGGACCTTTTTTCCTGTGAGGTGTTGGATGGCCAGATTACAGATGACAGGTATCGGGTGATGAATGAAGTCATCTATTACCGGGACAGGATCTTCTTGATTGGTAATTCCTAGCTCAAGGAGAAGATACTGCGCGCATCCCAAGATTCGCCGCTATTAGGCCACTAGGGGTTCACAAAGACCTACAGGGCCATCAGGGAGAGGTTCCCTTGGAGAGGCCTCAAAAAGGACGTACCCCGACATGTCAAGGAGTCAGAGGAATAAGGGGAAGATGAGCCACCCTACTGGTTTGCTACAACTACTTTCCATTATGGAAGGAAAGTGGGAAAGCATCTCCATAGACATCATCACAAGGTTGTCCACAGTGCAGGGCAAGGATTGCATCTTTGTGGTTGTTGATCGACTAACAAAGTATGCCCATTTCTTCACTATATCCAGATGATACATAGCTTCACAGGTGGTCAAGTTATTCTTCCGTGATGTTTTCAGACTGCATGGTCTCCCTAAGACCATAGTCAGTGACAGCGACAACCGTTTCATGAGCGGTTTTTGGCAGGAGCTCTTTCGTTTGGTGGGTACTGAGTTAACTCTCAATACCAGCTACCACCCACAGATGGATGGGCAGACAAAGATAGTGAACAAGTGGCTAGAAGGCTACTTGCGAAACTATGTCACGGGGTAGCAGAGGGCATGGCTGCATTGGCTTCACCTGGGAGAATACTGCTACAACACCACTTTCCATATGTTTATCGGTATGTCTCCATTTTATGCTTTGTATGGATATAATGCTCCGAATTTTGTTGATGTTATGTTTGGAGCTAGCAAGGCCCCCAGGGCCAAGGAATGGATCTAAGAGAGCGAAGATATACTTCGGGCTCTTAAGGACAACATGACAACAACACAAAACCAACAGAAACTATATGCAGACAGAGGGCAGATAAAGGGATAGTTTGGGGTAGGTGACATGGTATACCTCTGACTTCAGCCATACAAGCAGTCTACACTAAAGCAAAAGGGAGCTGAAAAGCTTAAGCCTCGCGTCTATGGGCCTTACAGAGTGAGCAGGTGGGTTGGAGAAGTTTCATATGAGTTGGAACTGCTAGTTGGGAGCAGGATAATAATATTTTCCATGTGTCGTGCCTGAAGAAGTCTTTGGGACAGTAGGTGACTACAAGTAGTGAGCTCCCACCCACAGATGATGAGGGGCATCTGCTTTTACAGCCGGAGGCTATTTTAGACACCCGAGAGAGACAATTGCGGAGCAGGACAATCAAGGAGTACTTGGTGAGATGGAGGAACCTTCCAGATGACGATGCCACTTTGAGGGTGAGAAGATCCCCAGCATCCATCCTTGCAGTTTCTTGAGGACAAGCAACATTTTGGCGAGGAGGACTGTAATATTCTTAATTAGCAGCAGCTAATTGGCAATATTAATTTTGTTCAGATTTTTTCTTTCTAATGTTCAGCCAGAAATGAAAAGGGTGTTGGGACCCATAACCCAACTTAGGAGAAAATAATATTCCTAAAGTTACTTGGCCAACATAACACATTCAACATAGGGCCCAGGGGGGACCAAGTGGTAGCGCAGGGTCAGTGTGGGCTAGGCAGCGCCGTGGCATCGTGGACCAATTAATGCAGAGTAGGCAGGGACGGCGTGGCAAAGAGGACAGCGCAGAGCAGTGCAGTGGGGCCCAAGGGAACGTTGCGCCCTCAAGCATAAAAGGGAGTGAGGGCCTAGCTTCTCATTCATTCTATCATTCATCTTCAGAATTTCTGTCTAACAGATATTGAGCACGCTTACGCTTTTTAGCTAAGTCTGCAAGTGTTGTTCAACATGCTGGTGTCTCTGAGCGGAGATCCCAGCCTCAACCTCGGAGACTTCGAGTGCTCGCTTAGGTGAGGAGCTTCATCATCAGTTTTCAGAGCAGACCAAAGAGCCAGCCTTTAGGAGTTATGTAGCTCACCAGACATCGCAGTCACTCAAAGGGATCACACAGTTTTGGAGGTGAGCAGCTCCAGGAGTGAGGGAGACTTAGGAGTTTCAGTCCAGGAGAAGAGTGATGGGATCAACTCTTCACAAGTTGAGTTTTGGAGTAACAAGAGGCCTATATTTGCAGTAGATCAGCTCAGAGGCAAGTGTACTCACCAGGAGTGTGTAATTTTCCCAAGGGGGTCAAATTATGGGGTCAGCCTTTCTGGAATTCCTTCCTGGGTTGTTCCGAGTTTTAGGAGGAGAGCTCATAGCCAGAGTTTTAGAATTTTCTGAGCAGGGGAACTGCCCAAAAGAGCAGCTCCATTCCAGCCAGAAGCAGCATTTTCCAACAACAAAAACAACCCAGAGAGTTACACAACCACTAGAGGAGCAACCATTCCATAGCAGGGTTTGGAGAGATATTTCAGCTTGCCTTGAGTGGGCCAAGGTGCCATCATTCTGATCATCTTTTGTACTCATTCCCTATTAAATTCCAGAAATATAATAAAATGGCTCAATTTTCCTAAATTGTTTGTTGTAACTTTTATGGTGCATCTCTATTTGCTGTAGTTTTTGTTTATGTTGCTTTGTATTGTTGTCCATTCACTTTTTGGGAGATTACACATTCCCTATGTGTCAAATATAGAATCATCAAAAGAGATATATGACAAATAATTAAAGCTATTCTCAGTAAGTCCTGGAGGAGAAATACTGACTTTAAGAAATGAATTATTCAAGTTGAAGATGTCAAGAGAGGAAGGAATAACCTCATATTTTATGAAGATTTCCGCATTTCGAGATCAACTGCAGAAATTAGAAGTCGTACTTGATGGAGAAATACTCATTATGGTACTAAATGCTATAACTAAGGAATGGGGAAGCTTCACTTCAAACACTTATGGTCAAAGTAGCAATAACATTTCAGGATATATGGTCTTTATGTAAGACAAAAGAAACTAAATCAAACCAAGCCAATATTAGGGAATCAAGAAAAGAAAGATTTGGAAAGTCGGGTCCTCAGATAAGGAAAATAAACGTGAATAAGATAAGATGTTATGCATGTAGTGAAGTTGGGCACTATAAAAGAAATTGTCCCTCATATAATAAAAACAAGAGAAAAAGGGAAAAAGCCCATGTTGCTAGAGAACAGGAAGAATTGGATTCAAAGAAGTCTAAGGAAGAAGAAGTAAAATATCTCCTCTATGAATGAGATCATATTGATCTCTACAAGGTTTTTGTCTGTTGTATATTGGTACGTTAGGAAGCATTTCATGTTGGATAGATGCATCAGTTTAAATTAGCATCATGATAGAAGCATTACAAGTAAGGAGTACTAGTCATAGGAGAATTTTTGAAAAACATTATGTTGTGAAATAAAAATGACTCCTGGAACCTCATTGTATTTATAAAAAGGTAGTCATCTCAGTCATGGTTCATCGTTCATTAATCAATACAGAAACAAGAGCAGACATTTTTCTCATGAAATCCATTTGGGATTTAATGGTTAGAAAGTAAGCTAAGAAGTTTCATCACATTAAGGGAATTTTGAGGTCTAAAATGCCTCCTAAAAAAGATGTACAACCAAAATACACTTTATAAGAACCAATAGGATTCAAAATGATGATGTCAACCATGGGGGATGGTTCACCATTTTTGGAGTAAAAAAATAAAAAGATTAAAAAATAATAAAACTAATTTTTCAACTTATCTCCCTAATTTTTTACTCAAATTTCGAGCGGGAGTATTCGTTGGATACAAAATTTCATTCTTCATCCAAGAAATACCCATATTGCATACTTTCGATGCATCCTACTACACGAAAAATGAGAAATACATGAAAAAACGTGATTGGAACTTTCGATGCATCTTACTACAAGAAAAATGAGAAATACATGAAAAAACGTGATTGCAATCACGTTTTTTCATGTATTTCTCATTTTTCTTGTAGTAGGATACATCGAAAGTATGCAACATGGGTACTCCTTTGATGAGGAATCAAATTCTGCATCAAACGAGTGTTTCTACTCAAAAGTTGAGTAAACCCATAGGGAGATAAGTTGAAAACACGAGTTGAAAAAATAGTTTTTTATTTTTTCCCTTTAAAATTTGATGATTTTATCTAATCTTATTTTATTATTTCCACTATTATTTTAGAATTTCCTTAGGAGGTCCATTGTAGACCTCAAAATTCCCCTGATGAGAATTCTAATAATTTTGGGATTAGAATATGATGACTTATTAATGAAGCAGATCAATGGAATACAAACTCCACAGAAGAACTACTACAGGATAACTCAAAGAAGGAAATTTGGTATATATACATTTATGATAACACTAGATATTATGTAGTCATATGGTTGCAAGTACTCTACTTCTATCAAAGAAATGTTATGAATATTTTATTAATTATTAGTTAGATATAGTTATATTAGGTTTTATTAACTGAAAGGGCATGATCAAAGATCATGCCTCTTCGCCAAGGGACACCTTGAGGCTATATTTAAAGCCTAGGTGATCCCTCATTGTAATCATCTTTTATCTTCATCATTAATAATATATATTTATCAAGTTTACCAGAGTTTTTACACTCCATTGGTATCAGAGCCATCGCTCTTCGGGATCTGTGTGATCACCCAGAATTAAGGAATCAAAGGAATTCCAAAAATTGCAGATTTTTACCCAACCCCTTCTGCTCTCTCACTCTCCCTCACATTCAACGCTTACCCTCTCACACTCATAATTCCCTCACAACCATATGGCCTCCCCCTCACATTCAACGCAGTCAAGAAAATTACGTCTTTGAAAAAATCGATTTGAACAGTGACCCATTAAATTCAAGTAACAGGTATTAAAATCGATATTAAAGAGCCACTTGCAGACAACGACATATCTCTGCGTCTTTCTGACACCGCCGCCCATCCCAAATAAAATACAAGTTACTGTACATACGGGTACACAACATATAGGTGACATCGTTAAATACAGTCGGACAACAGCTTCCCGCAGACGAGGCTTATCACGTCAGGATTGGCTTCGAGCATCACTGGTCTCCACGACATAGCAACACGGCTTCTCCTCGCCGCCTGCACCTGCCGTATTCCCGCGGTCAAAACGCTGCTCTCCTCTCACCTATATCTGCGTGAACTTCCGCCCGACTTGGATACACAGAAACAGTTGAACCGTGGTGTGGCGTTTAATATATACAGGAACAGGCTTGTTTTAAAACAAAAATCGTGACCTTCGTTGCTCTGCGTTAACACCTACCCGACGTGATCTCCGCTTACTCTCGAGCCCGACAACTTGTCCCCACAACTCCGCCGTGTTCTGCACACTCCGCCCAAAGAAAAAAACTTACGTTTAAAAAAAAAAATTCGTGAAACAGTGGTGACGGCTGGCTAGAACTTCTGTTTATAAAAACATATTTTTTTTATCTCCTTCCGCCGGCTTCTCGACCCACCGCTCTCCTGCGGTAATTATATGTAAAGTCGCATATCAACCGCATAATAATAAACCGGAAGCCGAATAATAAACCGCATATTAAAAGTCAAAATTAAATCGGGCCAGCCGTGGAGAGATACAAATTTACGTGGAACGATACACCATTTAAATACACGGTGACAGATTCTATTAAGCAGGCAAATTTTTTTCAAGTGTGACGGTTGGCAACAAAAGAAAAATCGATTTGTTTCAAAAAAATTGTTCTGAAGCATAGTGTGACTGTTCGTGAAAGGGTGTGCCACCTTACGGAAGAGAGGTGAACAGTTTTACATATAATTATTTATTTTATATATAACAATAACATATATACTATATAATTATAATTAATAATTATATATATATATATATATATATATATATATATATATATATATAATTTATACAAATAAAATAATAATAATTATTATTTATATAAATAAAAAAAAAATTATTATTATTATTTAAAAAAAAAAATTATTATTAATTGATTAATTAATTAAATATTAATTAATTAATTAATTAAAAAAAAAACAAAAAATTAATTAATTAAATATTAATTAATTAATTTTAAAGAAAAAAAAGGAGATGTGGATGAGTACACGCGAGAATGGGAGACCTTGGCAACACGAGTACCAGGATTGTCGGAATCTCGTCTAATCCAGTCTTACATCTCAGGACTTAAAATCCACATATAGGAAGAGCTAGAACTACATGAAATTACGTCCGTAGAAGTAGCAAGGCAAAAAGCAAAAGCTGTTGAAAAGAAATTTGAAAGATTATCAAAACCAGAAAAAGTATATTCGAGACGACGGTTTCCTCAATTTGAAAATATAGTTGACACAACATATGTCCCTGTCCATCCTCGTGAAGACGAAAAATCTAGTCTGGAAAAACAAAGAATACGAGAGGGCAAGTGCAAACGTTGCGGTGAAAACTGGGACCCTAAGCACAGATGTGCTAATGGAAAAGTGAAAAATCTATACAGTGGTGAAGCAACTAACGACACTAACAGTACTGATTCGTGTATAGAAGGATTAGAAGACAACTTAGAGTTCTCTCCAGAAGTGGAGGGCGAAACTATTCCGCAAGTGTCCTTATCAGCTATGACATGCATATTACAACCTCAAACCCTAAGGTTAAGAGGACATATTAAGAACAACAATGTAATGGTTCTAATAGACACAGGCAGCACGCACAATTTTCTAGATTCCGACATGGCCAAAAGACTCAACCTCTTTACTTTTCCCATGCCTAATATGAAGGTAATGGTGGCCGATGGTAAGAAGATTGAACAAGTAGGAAAATGCCATAAAGTCAAATTGCAGATTAAAGACTTTCATTTAGAATCTCCATTCTACACAGTTCCATTACGAGGAGTAGATGTGGTCTTAGGAATTCAATGGCTACAAGCTCTAGGTACTTATTCTGCCAACCATCAGAAGCAGTTTATAAGTTTTATGTGGAAAGGGCAGAAGCACAAGTTATTTGGATTCCAAGCCCTAGAAAATCAAGTCGTATCTTCCTCTCTGATGACGAAGATGATTCAAATAGGAGCGCCAACGTCTACCGTACAATGTCATCAGTTAGAAATGTTATCTTCAAAAGGGAGCCACGAAGAGTCACCAGGGGTCAAGACAGAATCCAACCCTGTCGATATCAGATATTTTCACTATCCAGATCAACAAAAGATTGAACTCGAGAATATGCTCCATGATCTTTTTAAAATGTGGGAAGCAAAAGCCCGCCGCTCAAGAAACCCAGGCGTTCGTCAACATTGTCCATCGTTACATATGCTTTGAGGACAAAGCATCTTAAGAGAGGGGCAATGTTATGTAAATTTTATTAGTTATTAATTAGATTTAGTTATCTTAGGTTATTAATGTGGAAGGGCATGATCAAAGATCATGCCTCTTCGCCAAGGGACACCTTGAGGCTATATTTAAAGCCTAGGCAATCCCTCATTGTAATCATCTTTTCATCTATCATCATTAATAATATATATTTATCAAGTTTACCAGAGTTTTTACACTCCAAGAAAGTAGAAAGTAGAAACTCTTATGACACGCAAGTTTCCAAAAGGCCATTATCTACACTAGATGAAATCGACATAATATGTCCTGATATGGAATATGAGGTGGTTGTACATTATCAAGGAACTGCATAATGGAAGTTCCTGGGAATGAAATAAAATTGTGTGGAGAAAAGAAAAAGGGAAGAGATCATGAATAGCATAACCATGGAAAGAAGCAGTCAACATCCAAGGAAGCCAAGAAGACTTGACTAGAAAATCTCCTGGGAAGATATGTAGACTCTGATAAGAAGTCCGGAAAAGATGAAGACCCTTGGAAATACATATCTTTTGAGATGTGTCAACATACACGAAGGATGTCAATGCCTACAAGAAGGATGTCATGGTGAAAGATCATCATTGAGGTAAGTTTTGATTTAAGTATTCATATTTATAATTGAATAACATCTGATAAGCTTATGCAGGGCTGCTAAATGGAAGTAGATGACTTCCACAAGTTGATAACCATATGGCAGGAAGAAAGATCCTTGGAAGATATATGGTTCAAAAGAAAGCAGCGTAACATGAAGCTAAACCAGATGAGAAGATTGATGGATCACTTTTTGATAGAAGACATAGCTCTTGGATGAAAGTGATGGAAGAGATCCAAAAATTGAAGGCTACTCAATTCATGACATCAATGTAATATTCCCAATTAGCAATAACTAATTGGAAATATTAATTTTGATTATTTTGCCTTTATAAAGTTAAATTATAAATAAAGTGGGCGAAGAGGACACTTAGCTCACATTTAGGATAAAAAGTATTTCCTAAATTCACTTATGAGACATGTCTATTTGGCAATGTGGGGCCTAGTGGGCAAGTGGCAGCGTAGGAAAAGGAGCAGCGTAGACAGCATGGGGCCAAGCCAGCGTAGAGTGAGTTGGACAACGTGGCAAGGGGGACAACGCAGAGATTGGTGGGGCCTAGGTGAGGGAAAGGCTCACCAAGCATAAAAGGAGGAAGGGTCTCCTCATTCTCATTCATTTTGATTATGCATATTTGAGATTTGTCTTCTGACATTGAGCACGCTTGCTGTTTAGCAAAGTCTGCACGTACTGTTTAGTACATCGGGTGTCTCCGCTCAGAGATCCCAACCTCAGCCCCGGGGGACTTTGAGTGCCTGCTCGAGTGAGGAGTTTCAACCTTGTTTTGCCGGAGAGAGTTGCAGCTACCACAGGAGGAGCATCCACTCAGAGAGACAACACAGTTAGTGAGAGGGAGGACGCAGTCTTGGATAGAGGGAGGCCCAGGATTGGCGGTTTCACGGGATGGTTACGATGAGGCACTCGAGAGCGACAACATATGCCGAGTTTACGCGGAGGTTGGTAGAGCGTTTTGATCGGAGGGATTAAGAGGAGCATTTTGCTGAGCTAACAAAGCTCAAGTAGACCGGGAGGCTGGACACTTACATATCAGAGTTTTTGAGACTCTCCGTGATGGTACCTAATTTATCCACAACTCGGATCATCTATATGTTCATAGATGGATTGGTAGAGCCTCTATGGGGATTAGTCAGATCGACGAGACCAACGACACTCCATGATGCAGTTGAGAGGGCTCGAGATTTGCAGGATGCACTACCCAAAACTAGAGCTCCTTTTCCCCATAGACTGACATTCCAGCCGAAGGGAAAGGATGAGAGGGTTCCACCTCCCAGGGGGAACTAGGGTAGAGGGCCTGGAGATGATGAAACCAAGAGAAAGGTTACTTGGGAGTGGGAGCGCCATTTTTAGAAGCTTCCGGTCCGGAGCGTTTTCGGGAGCATTTATATATATATATTTATATTTTTTATATTTTGATGCATATATGTCAACAAAAACATGTAGAATGATGAATTAAACATAAAAAACATAAAAACATAGATTAAATCATATAACATCAATCATCTAGAAGTTATAATCTTCATCAACCACACCCACGAGTTGGAAGCATATAACATATTGACTCGTGAGTCTCGCAAATCATCAATCCGAATTGCTCTCTTCTAAAATTCAATATATAACATTTATCATCATTGATTTCAAATTTCAATATCTAACATTTATCATCATTGATTCATTGATTTCAAAATTCAATATACATTTATCATCATTGATATATAACATTTATCATCATTGATTTCAAATTTCAATATCTAACATTTATCATCATTGATTCATTGATTTCAAAATTCAATATACATTTATCATCATTGATATATATCATTTATCATCATTGATTCATTAATTTCAAAATTCAATATATAATATTTATCATCATTGATATTATATAGCATTTATCATAATTGATTCATTGATCACCATATAACTTTCATGAAGCACCATATTCATATTTCATAATTACTTGTAAACAATAAACTTATAAATGCCAATTTCAAAGTTTCACCTTTCAAATTCAAACTTCAAACTTAAATTGTCATTAAATATATGAAATCAGAAAGAGTCAAGTTTCAACTGTTCAACTGTCAACAACAAATAGAAAAGACTAGTAAACAAAAAATCTATTTTATCTGGCTAGCCCCTTTCCACGCCCACGAGAAATGTCTAATTTTAGTGAGCCACGAGGAAATGTTGGTCTTCTAGTACTCTCAGGAGTACCACGACCATGAATAGAAGGTGGAGGCTGGATCTACAAAGGAACAATAGTGTGATATCGAGGAGTGGCACTGGCATTGGCACCCGCACTACTACTAGTAGATGGTGGGACTGGCCCTGTGTGTGGCGGTGCTGCTGATGCTTCGTCATCCTCCCCATAAAGTTCTGCTTCCAATTCTTCCAGATGTAACGTGCCGTCCTCCAAATTATCATCCTCTGGGTTGTTGTCTCAGACTCTGTATGATTGATCCTCATTGCCTGATCACAGTAATGGCTCAACAACCTCAAGTTATAATGCACATAAACCAAGCTTTCAACTCGGTTTTCATTCAGCCTGTTTCTTCTCACATTGTGTATAAAGCTGTAGGTGCTCCAACACCTCTCTGCAGAAGAAGTGTTCACAACCTGTGAGAGAACTTTTTTATCCAACTTTGGCAAAAGTTCCATGCCGCCATATGCTTCCCACCATGTGAGAACATCAAATCTGTCCCTGTCTTCCATTGCATGGAAAGAACCAAAGTTAGCAGTGAAACTGAAGTATTTGCCTAATTCAAGGCGCAATCTAGCACACTCTTCCCTGTCGGGTACCAATTTGTCCAATGCCTTCATGTACCCCTCTTGTACCTCTGGATTTGTGTGAGGTTTCACCCTAACCCCACCTCCAGGTGCAGGTTGGCCCAACCAAGATGGAGAGTAATATTTTGGCGTAAGGATATATGCCAAAGCATGTAGTGGAACATTGATTTTATTCCACCATGCACACACACAATCATGAATCATAGCATACAAGTTGGGATCATTATCCTTTACAATATCTTTTATTTGCCCCAACATGCTATCCATCTGCTCATAAACCTCTCCAATCACTGGTTTATCACTATCTGCAAACCGAATCATGTTATAAATGGGCTTGGTAAAATTCAAAATTTCCCTCACATGTGCCCAAAACAGAGGGTCAAGGGCGGTCTCCTCCACATGTTCGAAACCTTGCCTGTCAACTATTGTTGCTGCCCTGTCCTTTAATAACTGCCAGTATGGGCTTGATACCATTGCAGCCGATGGCTCTCTTACTTTCAAAAGGCGCTTGAAGGTGAGGTAATAGCTAGCAAATCTAGTTTTTGCTATCTTCAACAACTCCAATTTGGAGTGAGTACGGAAAAGCCCATGGGTATTGCTATGATTTGTAATAAATTTTATCATTTTTTTACCTCTCTTGTACAAATCACCAAGCCATTTGAATTGAGGTTGTTTTTTTTTATGATATCATGCATCAAAAGGTTCATTGTGTGAACCAAACACCCAGACCAAAAAATGTTGGGGTATTTATCCTCAATAATTGCTCCTGCTGCCTTACAGTTAGCAGCATTATCAGTGATGACCTGTATGACATTGTATGGCCCAGTCTTTTCAATTATATCAAATAATGGTTCTGCAATGTTAATGTCGGTTTTGAATTTGTCTGAATAATCATATGCTGCCAGGAAGATTGCACCACTAACCGACACAGCCAAAACACTTATCAATGGTTTTCCTTTTACATTGGTCCATCCATCAGAGACAATGGACAACCCATGCTCATTCCACAAACTTGTCATTCTAGCCAAAGAATTGTTTATTTTAGCTTTTTCATGATCAAGACCCACGGTCCTGGCCTTGTCATACCCAAGGCTTTTGTATCCTTTGGGAGCATCATTAATGGCAGAAACCATTTCATGCCAATAAGGTGAGCGAAGAACATTGAATGGCACCCCACATGCATATAGAAACCGGTAAACTTTTGAATCCACATCATTCCTACACCCTTCGTCCAGGAAATCGAATATGGTTCTACGCCTTAATCCAGTGCCACTGCCTCCAAAACCACTGGCACAGGTGGAAGTTGAACTTGTTTGTCCATGACGTGTTGGGCCTGAATCAATGAAACCCCTAGATCTTTTAGATGATCTCTGTAGGGCAGCCCCCTCTTCCTTCCTATATATCTCTCTTTGTGTTGCTGGCACATAAGTACAAACTTTGATTCCAATATTTTTAGTTCCATCCCCTGGAATTATCTCGCAAAGGTGCCTTCTCGCACGGGTGTATGAACCATGGTATTGTTTATTGCAATGGGGGCAAACAAATTTAGTGGTTCCACCACCTTTCCCTCATTCCATTTTCTGAACATATTTCCACAAAGGTGTCTGAGTTTGGTCTCGTTTAGTTGGGGAATCTGTGTTCTCAGGTTCTCCACTCCCCACTTCCTCCTCAGCATAATCCTCCTCCTCTTCAGGATTTTCTTCAAATCCACCATGACCCTCCTCTTCATCCTCCTCTTCTCTGATTTGCCTCTTTCTTCTACTACTCTCCAACACCATTATCACAAATAAAGGAACCAACATGAGGAAAATCCCTAGCCATATAGCCATGATGGAAACAAGTTTCAAGTTTCAAGTTTCTAGCCTGCAAAACAAATGGAAAAATGCCAAATGGGAATAGGAAATGCAACATACGAAAAAAACAATCCATTTTTTAAGTTTTAAATCCAATAAAATGCAACATTCAAGAAAAATTCAAGTTTTCATTTTTAAACAATTTAACAAGCTACAAATTCATCCTAGAAAATACAAAATTGGATTAAAAGGCCTACCTCTTTCTTGCAATCCTCCTGTTGCCTTGCTCCTTGCTCTCCTTGTCTCTTCTTGCTCTCTTTCTCAACACTCAACAAACGATAAAAACCAAAATGAAACCCCCCCCCTTTATAAACAATTCGTTTTTTCACTTAAAAAAATTTGCACGCAATGGGAAGCGTTTTTTTGTTCCGGGGAGCGTTCGGGAGTGAATGCTCCCCGATCGCTTCTAGGCCGGAAGCGCTCAGGGAGCATTCGCTCCCGAGCGCTTCCTGAAACGCTCCCGAAAACGCTCCCCTCAGGAAGCGTTTTCGGGAGCGCGTTTCTGAGCGTTTCCAAAACGCTCCCGCACGGAGCACATTTCAGAAACGGGAACGAGGGGGGGTTGAAGCTTCCCCGCAACCCTGACTAGGAGAGATCTGAAGCGGAGGAGGTTATGCTTCACATGCCAGGAGCCATGCGCACTAGGACACCGTTGTGCCGTAGGGAAGGCACACTACATCGAGGTCTTCACCGATAACAGTGGGGAAGAAGAGGAGTATGGGGAGATAGAGGCTGGAGGCAGCAACACAATGCATAGAGGGGATCATCTGCCACCACGACGACCGGGAGTGGGAGGTGCAACTTTTGCACTCATCGGGGGAGCCCTTGCAGCTTTGCGGGGAGTTCCCAAGTATTTGACACTGTGTGTCCGAGGCACAGTACGGGGGCAGCGTGTCTCAGTGTTAGTAGATAGTGGGGCCACCCACAACTTCATTGATGCCCAGCTGGTAGAGCGAAGGGGAATACCGACAGAAACCTTTAATGGGTTTTCGTTACTAGTCTCAGGGGATTAGACTATGTAGTGTGCCAAGTATGTGCCAGCCTTGGCAGTGACCATGGGGACATACACCCTGACAGATCATTTTTTCGTGGTGGACATTCCAGACACCAATGTGATATTGGGGGTACAGTGGCTAATCACGCTGGGAAAGGTCACCACTGACTGGGAGACCTTGGAGATGGAGTGGACGGATAAGAAGACTGGGAGGCATGAGAAGATTCAGGGTATGCACACCTACCCACCACAGACATTTTTAGCACACCGGATGGAGGCAGATTTCCAGAAGGGGGACATAGAGTGGGCAGTGGAGTTGTGTGTGTCGGAGGCAGGATCTACAGGGTAGGCCATACACCCAGATGTACAGTCCATTCTCGACAGGTATGCTATGGTATTTGGGGAGATACCACTAGGACAACCACCAAATCGGGGGTTTGAGCACACTATTGAGCTGGAGTAGGGTATCTAGGCTGTCATCACTACACACTATAGGCACCCCAAAGCCTATCGGGATGAGATTGAGAGGGCTATCCATGAGCTCTTAGCTCTTGGACACATCCGTCCTAGCACTAGCCCCTTTGCTTCTTCAGTAATGATGATGAAGAAGAAAGACAACACGTTGAGGATGTGCATTGATTTCAAGGCCCTAAACAAGAAGACCATGAAGAACCGGTACACCATCCCACGGATCAATGAGTTGATGGATGAGCTGAGGGGGTCCAAGTTCTTCTCAAAGATTGATTTGAGATTCGGGTACCATCAAATTTGCGTGAGGGAGCAGGACATTCCCAATACTGCTTTCCAGTGTCATTACAACCATTTTGAGTTTTTGGTGATGCCCTTTGGGCTAACCAATGCCCCAACCACTTTTCAGTCATGCATGAATCACATCTTCCGCAAGCACTTGAGGAAGTGTGTGCTATTGTTTTTTGACGACATTTTGATCTATAGAGGGACATGGGAGGAGCACCTCCAACATATAGAGGCTGTATTGTGCATTTTGGAAGAGCATCAATTTTATGCTAAGCTCTCCAAATGCGAGTTTGGGCTAATCGAGATTCTCTACATGGGGTACATCATCGGGTTGGATGGAGTGAAGGTCCACAAGGAGAAGATCAGGGCCATCAGGGATTGGCCAGAGTCGAAGAAATGTGACGAAACTTTGGGGATTTGTGGGGATCTGCACCTACTACCGAAAGTTCGTCAAGGGATTTTCCCAACTTGCTGCACCCCTTACAGACCTCACCAAGAAGGGGGCATTCAGTTGGACGGATACAACACAAAGGGCTTTTGACAGGCTCAAGGAGGTGATGAGCAGTTGTTTGATGTTAGCATTGCCAGATTTTACACAGCCCTTTGTCTTGGAGTGTGATGCATCAGGGGAGGGGATCGACGCAGTTTTGATGCAGGGAGGCCACCCGATAGCTTTCGAGAGCCGGAAGTTATTGCCACATGAGAGGTTGTATGCTATATAAGACAAGGAGATGTTGACCATCATGCATGCATTGGCCAAGTTTCGGCAGTACCTGGTAGGCAACAGATTCAGGGTGAGGACGGATCACAATAGCGTCTGATTCTTTCTAGAGCAGAAACAGTTACAGGAGAGGTAGCAGAAGTGGGCTAGTAAGATCCAAGCTTGTGACTTTGACATCGATTATGTCAAGGGGAAGAACATCGTTGTGGCAGATGCACTTTCACGCAGACTGGCAGCATTGTTCTTGATGAATTTGGACACAGACTGGAGGGCTCAACTGTTGGTAGAGTACTCCAAGGACCGTTTTGCTTGTGATATTTTGGATGGACAGGTGACAGATGACAGGTACAGAGTGATGGACGAGGTGATCTATTACAGGGATAGGATCTTCTTGACCGAGGGCTCCCAGCTCAAGAAGAATATATTGCATGCCTCGCATGATTTGCCATTATTAGGCCACCAGGGGTTTACCAATACCTATAGGGCCATCAGGGATAGGTTCTCTTGGAAGGGCCTCAAGGAGGATGTGCTCCAATATGTCAGGGAGTGCAAAGTTTGCTAGCGTAACAAGGGGGAGATGAACCATCCGATAGGGTTATTGCAGCCTCTTCCCATACCTGAGGGGAAATGAGAGAGTATTTCGATGGACTTCATTATAGGGTTGCCCACGGTGCAGGGCAAGGATTGCATATTTGTAGTCATTGATCGATTGACTAAATATGCTCATTTTTTTGCCATATTGACACATTACACTGCAACACAGGTAGCAGAGTTGTTCTTCAGGGACGTTTTCAGATTGCATGGTCTCCCAAAGACCATTGTCAGTGACAGGGACAGCCGCTTCAAGGGCGGGTTTTGGCAGGAGCTTTTCCGTTTGGTGGGCACTGAGTTGACACCGAGTACGAGTTACCACCCCTAGACAGATGGACAGAGAGAGATAGTGAACAAGTGGCTGGAGGGCTACTTGCGTAACTATGTCAGCGGGCAACAAAAGACATGGTTGAGATGGTTGCACTTGGGGGAGTACTGCTACAACAACACTCATCATATGTCCATCGATATGTCTCTGTTTTATGCATTGTATGGATATCATGCTTTATCTTTTGTTGACATGATGTTTGGTGCTAGCAAGGCTCCTAGAGCCAAGGATTGGATCCAAGAGATTCGGGATATACTCCGAGCTCTCAAGGATAACATGGCTACAACGCAGAATCAACATAAGTTGTATCTCGACAGGGGACAAGTTGAGAGGCAGTTCAAGGTAGGGGACTTAGTCTACCTATGCTTGCAGCCATATCGGCAGTCCACGCTGAAGTAGAAGCGAGATGAAAAGCTCAAGCCTCGCTTCTATGGACCATACAGGGTGATGCGCAGAGTTGGAGATGTTGCATATGAGCTGGAGCTGCCCATTGGTAGCAAGATTCATAACATTTTTCACGTGTCATGCCTGAAGAAGGCACTGGGGCAGCAGGTGATTGCAACAGAGGAGCTCTCGCCCACAGATGATGAGGGGCATTTGGTGCTACAGCTGGAGGCCATTATTGATACTAGGGAGAGGCAGCTACGGAGCAGGACATAGAGTATCTAGTGAGATGGAGGAATTTACCGAATGAGGATGCCACCTGGGAGAGTGAGAAGATTCTACAACATCCATCATTATAGTTGCTTGAGGACAAGCAACGTTTTTCCGGGGAGGACTGTAATATTCTCAATTAGCAATAGCTAATTGGAAATATTAATTTTGACTATTTTGCCTTTATAAAGTTAAATTATAAATAAAGTGGGTGAAGATGACACTTAGCTCACACTTAGGATAAAAAGTATTTCCTAAAGTTACTTAAGAGACATGTCTATTTGGCAAAGTGGGGCCTAGTGGTCAAGTGGCAGCGTAGGAAAAGGGGCAGCATGGATAGCGTGGGGCCAAGCCAACGCAGAGAGAGATGGACAGCGTGGCCCAAGGGGATAACACAGAGATTGGTGGGGCCTAGGTGAGGGAAAGGCTCACCAAGCATAAAAGGAGGGAGGGTCTCCTCATTCTCATTCATTCTGATTATGCATCTTTGAGATTTGTCTCTTGACATTGAGCACGCTTGTTGTTTAGAAAAGTCTGCACGTACTATTCAAAACATCGGGTGTCTCCGTTCAGAGATCCCAACCTCAGCCCTGAAAGACTTCGAGTGCTTGCTCGAGTGAGGAGTTCCACCTTGTTTTGTCGGAGAGGATAGCAACATCCACAGTTGGGAGCATTCCTTGGCAGAGACAACACAGTCAGTGAGAGGGAGGATGCAGTCTTGGATAGAGGGAGTTCCAGATTGAGGGTTTATCACGGGATTCAACCCGGAGGAGTTAGAGAGGGATCAACCCTTCCATATTCTATCATTTTGATAGAGACAGAGGCCATCATTTGCAACAAAGCATTCAGGGTCAGCGTTTCTCCTTGGAGGATAGCGTGGTGCCTCAAGGGAGGTATTTTCGAGGGTCAGCCATTTCCAGAAAGCTCTCTGGGATGTTCTGGGTTTTGTGTGGAGAGGCCATTTCCATAGTTTCATAATTTTCCGAGGATGGGAACAACCCCAAATCATCATTTCATTCCGGAAGCAGTAGCAGCAGCACTGGAGATTACAGACTCTTGAGATTAGCAGCCATTCTGGGTCACATCTTGAGAGTATTTCTACGCTTGCCTACTGAAAGCCAAGGTGCCATCATTCTAATCACCTTTGTACTCATTTCCATTTCTCAGTATTAATAAAATGGCTCAGCGTTCTCCATATTATATGTTTTTATTATGATTTGTCTCTAGTTGCTGCATGTATTTGTTTATGTGCTTTATATTGCTGTTTATTTCAATTGGGGATATTAAAATCAACGTAAGGAGTACTTCATGAACAGTTGGATGTTTTCATCATTGTTGTTGTAGGTCCCTGATTAAGAGGGAGCCTGGTAATAAGTTTCTTACTTGGAAGAAAATCCTAAGCCAAAAAGAAAACTTAGGTACATTCTTATTCCTCTGTGGAATATGTTCTCCCTAGTTAAGAGGGAGAGATAGACACATCATTCTGTGTTGAGATTGCAACACGATGATGAGCTTAGTGGAAAGGAGTCACCTTCACTAAGTGGGCCCGCAGGCTATTTTTGGCGCAAAGTCTATTTTTAGACTATGTCTATTTTTAGACATGTGGATCATGATTCTATGAGTTGCAGGATGCTATTTGTGGAGGGTTGGTCAAGTTGGAAAAATAGATGGACTTCTATTTTTAGACATATTGGGCGGAATCTATTTTTAGATTGCCAGTGTAAAAATAGGGATGTCAAATATTATTAGCTCTTAATAATATTTAGACTCTAAACATTATCTTATTCTCTTGGAGCACTTCAGTTTGATGCCTAGAAGTGGCACATGCAGCTGACAGAAGGAATTACGCAATTTCTAGGGTTTAGTGGAGCTATTGCATGAAAGACTTCAGTTAGAACTCATGTGACAGAGTTTGGTGGAGTTGATTGAGGAAGTTAGTGGAGTTGTATTCAGTTTAATTAATCTAAAAATAGTTGAGCTATTTGTATTCAGTTTAACTAATTGATACAATTAGTGAGAGTGGTGTGAATTAATTATTAATTAATTCACTAATTATATACTCATTAATCAACTAAAGAATACATCAGTTAACTTCAGTGCATGGACAGTTTCAGTGGAGACCAGTGCAGGAATAGGTGAAAGAGCAGGTTAACTATCAGTTGTGACTATACAGTTGCTATTTGCAACACACAGATAGGTGGAGTAAGCCCATGAAGATTTCGCAGTTCAAGCCAGGTGGTTATCTATTTAATGAAGCCATCCCATAGCATTGAAAACGCAATAGACGCTGGCTATCAAGTGGCAAAAAGTTGGAGCATGTGTTTTGCTAGATCTAGCTTGATAGTGTGTAGCAATTGAGGGTATGCATGAGAGCTTGTGAGGAGCTTTGTACTATGATTGTTACATGATCTCCATGGCATGTATAATATACAGATAGTTGGGGTTTTCAGCTTTAAGCTTTCCCATTAAATACTGTGTTCATATGTGTGATTGTTTGTGGTTTTAATGTATGCATGCAATTGATTTTATTTCCGCATATGATGATCAATGGTAGAAGAGATTTTGTATTATGCATGAAGCTAAAATAGTGTGTGATCAGGAGAATCTCGGTGAATAATATCTCAGTTATTCAAATTTCTACATGGTATCAGAGCGTTATTGATCATCGGAGCAATTGCAAAACATTGAAGCGGTTGAGTTTTGTGCTGGTGGAATTCGAATTTGCAGCAATTTTTTTCTTGGTGTCAAAGTTGAGATGTCTTTCAACGGATTGCAATTGGAGTATGCCCTTGAGGGCAGCTCGAATTATATTGCATGGAAGGACAGGATGGAGGCGGTGCTGGGTGACAATTGGTTGAAGGAGTTCATAGATGCAGAAATTCCAAAGCCTACTTCTAGTGATGCTGCCGTACTTGATGCATGGCAAAAGAAGACATCAAAGTGTTGAAGGATTCTGTTGGAGGGTGTGAAGGATCACATAGTGTCCAGCCTTCATGGTAAGACTTCTCCATTCTTGATGTGGAAAGCCTTGACAGATTTATTCCAAAGCAAGAGTGACCAGAGGAAGTTGGCGCTCAAGGATAGACTCAGAAACATAAAGATGGAGAAAGCTGGAACTGCCACTAGATGTCCAAAGAAGAAGAAAAATAAGCAGGCTGCTGGATCTGCAGCTGGAGAGGCCTTAGCCTCGCAGTTTGAGCTGGATTTTTCGCTGATCGCATGCTTGGTCTCAAGTGTGATGGGTTCAATGTGGTTTCTGGACAGTGGTGCGTCTTTTCACATGACAGGAGATCGAGATTTGTTTACTGATCTGGATGAGAAAGATCTTGGAGTGCACATCGAGATGGGCGATAATGGTAGATACAGTGCGACCGGTATTGGTACCATTTCCTTTGAGAGGGAGTCTGGTAAACCCTTCGTATTGAAGGAAGTGATGCATGTTCCAGGATTGAAGAAGAATCTTATCTCTGTGGCGATGTTAGAAGACAAGGGATATGATGTTGTTTTTAGCGAGGGAAAGGCTTTCCTGCGCAGTAAGGAAACTAGTGAGACCCGAAGGATAGGGGTTCGAGTTAAGAGCCTTTATCAATTGCAGGTAGATGGCTGTGCAGCAATGGCAGGAAAGGCAGAAGGAGTGGTGAGCCGGGATGATGGCGAGTTGTGGCACCGGAGATTGGGCCACCTTCACCATGGAGCTTTCAAGATACTGCTGCAGATTTCTACTGGGCTTCCTAAAGGCACTCTTGCGCAGTCAGATCAGTGCAAGGGGTGTACCTTGGGAAAATTTGTGAAAGCCACCTTTCACGAGAAGGATAGTCGCGCCACGACGATCCTTGAGAGAATTCACACAGACGTGTGTGGACCTTTCTCAATAGCTTCGACAGCAAAGCACAGGTATTATGTGATATTTGTTGATGATTTTTCTCGTAAGTGCTGGATCTTCTTCATGCAGAAGAAGAGCGAGACATACTCAAAGTTCTGTGAGTTCAAGGCACTGGTTGAGAAAGAATCTGGGAAGCAGGTGAAGGCTCTTAGGAGCGACAATGGTGGTGAATTCATCTATGGCGAATTCAAGGACTTTTGCAGCGCAGAAGGAATTCGAAGAGAGCTCATAGCACCTCATAACCCACAGCAGAACGGGGTTGTTGAGCGGAAGAACAGAACGATCGTGGGTGCTGCACGGGCGATGTTGCATGATCAGGGCCTACCCATTCACTTGTGGGCTGAGGCATGCAATACTGCAGTATATGTGCAGAACCGTTGTCCTCACAGGGTACTTGGCATGAGTACACTCGAGGAGGCGTTTTCTAGTAAGAGGCCTGATATTTCCCATTTGAGGATTTTTGGTTCACCTGTTTACATTCATGTGACGAAGGATGCCAGGAAGAAGCTAGAGCCGACTGCGGAGGTTGGGATATTTGTGGGGTACACTGATACGCCCCATAACTATCGTGTGTATTTTCCAGACAATCGCAAGACTATTGTGCGACGGGATATAAAATTTCAGGAGGAGAAAGCCATGAAGTTTTCGCTTGAGAGGGAGCCACACTTGCATGCAGATGAGGAGCTATTAGTTCCTAAGGATGAGCCTCAGGATGTGGATCAACCACAAGAGGAGGTTCATGGAGTGGAAGAGACCACTCATGCAGCGCCAACCATCAGAGGATGGAAGCGCACTACAGAAGCTGAACGACTGGCTCAAGATGCAGAGAAGGTTGTAGGAGCACCTACATCACAGCGCAGACAGAGACAGTCACCTGAATGGTATACTGGATACATGGCTCTTATGAGAAAGTGTATCGTGACAGAGCCATCCTCTTTCGAGGAAGCCGTGGAGGATCCCGCATGGGTAGATGCCATGGTGGAAGAGTATGATTCAATTGTCAGAAACAGTGCATGGGAGATTGTCCCAAGGCCGAAGGGGAAATCAGTAGTGGGTTCGAGATGGATGTACAAAGTGAAGTAGGCAGCTGACGGGAGTGTGGAGAAGTACAAGGAAAGATTTGTTGCCCGAGGCTTTTCACAGATAGAGGGGATCGATTATGAGGAGACCTTTGCACCTGTCGCAAGGTATTCTTCCATACGGACGATTCTTGCTCTCTCAGCGCAGATGGGGTGGCACATTCATCAGATGGATGTGAAGACTATGTTCCTCAATGGAGTCATTGAGGAGAAGGTTTACATAGAGCAACTCGAAGGTTTTGAGATCTTCAACAATGAGTCACATTTGTGCAGGCTCAAGAGAGCATTGTATGGGTTGAAACAAGCACCTCTTTCTTGGTACACACGGATAGATAGTTATTTCACCGGACTTGGATTCTCCAAGAGTGAGGCGGATCCGAACCTATACCAGATAGTGGTGGAGGGTAAGTTGCTGATCATTGTACTTTATGTAGATGATTTGATTTTGATAGGTGATGAACTGTTGATACACTCATGCAAGGATGATCTTGCAAAGGAGTTTGAGATGAAGGACTTGGGCCTCCTTCATTATTTCCTAGGATTGGAAATTTGGCAGCGCAGTGGTGGACTGTTTGTTTCTTAGGGTAAGTATGCCTGGGAGATACTGGAGAAGTTCAACATGCATGGCTGCAAGTTTGTTGATACTCCTCTTCCTAGTGGTTGGAGGAAGGAGGATGCTACTGGGAGGAGGTAGTGGATGCCACTGTTTATCAACAGTTGGTGGGGTCGCTTATGTATCTGGTCAATACACGACCCGATATATGCTATGCAGTTAACCAGCTTTCACAAGCTATGGTTAAGCCTACCAAGCTCTTCTGGAAGATGGGCAAGCATGTATTGCGTTATCTCAGAGGCACATCGGGATATGGATCATGGCACAAGATGGTGAGGATCAATCGAGGCGCATGGCTTCACGGATTGGTATCATCATATCCGAGATTGTGTGCAGCGAAAGATCATGTTACTTTCATACATTCCTACGGAGGATCAGGATGCTGATATCTTGATGAAGGCGCTCACCAGGAGCAAATTCGAACACCACAGAGGCAGGATCGGGGTGGCAGATAATCCTTATCTTTTTGAGAGGGAGTGTTGAGACTGTAACAAGATGATGAGATTAGTGAAAAGAGTCGCCTTCACTAAGTGGGTCCGCAGGCTATTTTTGGCACAAGTCTATTTTTAGACTATGTCTATTTTTAGACATGTCGATCATATTCTATGAGTTGCAGGATGCTATTTGTGGAGGGTTGGTCAAGTTGGAAAAATAGATGGACTTCTATTTTTAGACATACTGGGCGGAATCTATTTTTAGATTGCCAGTCTAAAAATAGGGATGTCAAATATTATTAGCTCTTAATAATATTTAGACTCTAAACATTATCTTATTCTCTTGGAGCACTTCAGTTAAGTGCACAGATGTGGCACAGGAGCTGACAGAAGGAATTATGCTATTCCTAGGGGTTAAGTGGAGCTATTGCATGGATACTTCAGTTGGAACTCATGTGAGAGAGTTTGGTGGAGTCGATTGAGGAAGTTAGTGGAGTTGTATTCAGTTTAACTAATCTAAACATAGTTGAGCTATTTGTATTCAGTTTAACTAATTGATACAATTAGTGAGAGTGGTGTGAATTAATTATTAATTAATTCACTAATTATATACTCATTAATCAACTAAAGAATGCATCAGTTAACTTCAGTGCATGGACAGTTTCAGTGGAGACCAGTGCAGGAATAGGTGAAAGAGCAAGTTAACTATCAGTTGTGACTATACTGTTGCTATTTGCAACACACAGATAGGTGGAGTAAGCCCATGAGGATTGCGCAGTTCAGGCTGGTGGTTTATCTATATAAAGAGGCCATCCCATAGCATTGAAACACGCAATAGAGGTTGGTTATCAAGTGGCAAAAGGTTGGAGCATGAGTTTTGCTAGATCTAGCTTGATAGTGTGTAGCAAGTGAGGTAGTGCTGAGAGCTTGCAAAGAGCTTTGTACTATGATTGTTACATGATCTCCATGGCATGTATAATATACAGATAGTTGGGGGTTTTCAGCTTTAAGCTTTCCCATGAAATACTGTGTTCATATGTGTGAATTTTTATGGCTTTAATGTGTGCATGCAATTGATTTTATTTCCGCATGTGATGATCAATGGTAGAAGAGATTCTGTATTATGCATGAAGCTAAAATAGTGTGTGATCAAGAGAATCTCGGTGAATAATATCTCAGTTATTCAAATTTCTACATTCTGGAGGACAAAATGTGGGATTGGGTAATTATTTGGCATACGATACTCTGTGAGATTGATTAAGACATCCATGGAAAGAGTAGTCGTGCAAGGATGGATATGCTTTGAGAATTAAGAATAGTCCTATGAGGTCATACTCGGTGAACACTCGTGTGGAATATGTACCTGGGAGACAATGACGGTGGTGTCTATAGTCATTGGTCTCACCAACATTGTAGCTTAAGATCTCGTGGAAAGATGGAGCTGTTATTCAAGGCATTTCTGTGTAACAATGCTGGGTTAATATGATGTTATAACATATGGATTACTAATCAAAATTCTTCTTATGAGATTCTTCAGATTGAAAGAAACCATTATGAATACCTCCCTAGTTAAGAGGGAGTGTTGAAAAGTGTAACTAGGTTCGATCGTCATAATGACTAGTAATTATGAATTTATGTAATGAAAAAGACAAAGATAATAAAATATATTTTTGTAATACTTGCATCATGGGTTTCATGAGTAAGGAGTTTTGTTATAGGTCAAAGATTTCTTCTTGATGTCTTTAGGGATTTGTCTAGTCATAAATATAATTAGAGTAATGAATATGGAGTCATGTTACACTTGTGAAAGAACAAATTGATAATGCAAATAAATGATCCAAGACCTTGTCACTTAGCTCCTTGAAGTCGGCTCAAAACATGGTAAAGATATTCCTTGGTAAAGTCGGCCTACCCATAAATGATCATGTCAACCTAGAGTAGGAGATACAACCTTTATTAATAAGAGGACTGTGACCTCATTACACAATCAAGAATTCATAAAAGTTTGCAATAAAATGCGAGATAAGATCGCAGTTAAGTGTGAAGAAAGGAGACAAAATCAACGAAGGAAGAAAGGGTATTTTAGATCTGTTTTGGGTCTAAGTCTTAAAGAAATTTTGAACTGTAGTGCGAAGAATGGAAGGGAGACACTAGAGAAAGAAGGGCTACTAGTGTATGTGAAAAAGAGGTCAAGATCTTAGTCATACTAGTTTGCAATCTAGCACGTGAAAGAGATCATAATCAATACAAAGGTAAGGTTGTACAAGCCTCATTCCTGACCCTATCTACTAGTGTAATTTTAGAAGTGTATGCAGCATAAAGAAGGGTAATTACAACAACATAAGAGATCAATATCCTTGGGCATCTAGAGTGCAAGAAAAGGATCGAGAAAGATTCTATTAAAGATTGAGGTCAGATTAAAGGAATCATGAAAGGAATCACATTATTTAAGTGCTAGGAACCAAGCTTTCTAAGTCTGGTGCAGAAAATAAACAAGCTACAAGAGAGGAATGACAAGGTCTTGGAGACATACATAGGTCAAGGGTTTGTGTCATGGTCATAGTACTTGTCAACTGAAAGATTATAAGAAGAATTACTTGCGAGTTTTCCTCTCGAAGAGGGAGAGGTTTTGGCCTTGGCTTGAAGAGCCAAAATCTTCTGTCTTTTGTATTTTGATTATTGACTTGATGAAAGACCTAATAAGTTAATGAAGAGAAAATATAAGTAAGAGAAATAAGTTCACAAGTAATTATCAAGTAGAGAATTGAATTAAACTATGCCCTATAAAATTCTAAATAGAAAGGAAGTTGAGGAGTAGGGTTATAAGAGAGTCTTTGATGTGTTCGAGAAGCCTACCAAATTAGGATGCCACCAAGGAGGGTGAACACATACTTGAGCATCCAACGCTGAAGTTGCTTGGGGACAAGAAACATTTGGTAGGGGAGGACTGTAATGTCCCTCCTAAATTATTTTGTCACAGGTTCATTTTCCCCAATCTTAGATATTTTTGGAGGCTATGGGCCCCACTCAATTTTGATGAAAAGACTTGGGGAGGAAAAAGAGGCCATATTTTTTTATTAATGGAGTTTGGGGGCCACCCACATGAAGGAAAACACACTTGGTCAAGTGAGGAGTTCGAATAGCCTAGGAGAGCAGTCAAAAGGTAAGATGGAGGGGCACACGTGGGTAGGAAGGCCCACGAAATTATAAATAGGAAGAGCTCAACCTTATTTGGGATCTTTTGCTAATCAAGCTCACTTTGGTTTCTCGAGCTGCTTAGCTGGGTCACTTGCTGTTTAGCAACGGATTTTCCGCGCGGAGAACTCACCCTTTCTTCCAGGGACTTTGAGTGCCACCCTAAAGAGGTTCTATCACATCATTTCAGAGGGAGATCTGGGGAGATTTCAGAGCTTACATTTAGACATTTGCCCAGCCATAGCGTATTCCAGGAGGATGCAGGAGGTGCATGCGTGGGAGTTATTTCATGTGTCTTCCGGGGAGCCTTTGCAGGGAGAATTTTGGTGAAGAAGATTTAGCGGGATAACTGACTTTGGGTGTAGTTTGGGAGCAGGAGGTGGCAGTTATAGTGCAGGGCGAACTTGCATCTCTTGGGCCAATGCAAAAGTTGTTTAGTAGACACTCATGGGAGATGGAGGATTGAATTGTAAGGCTAGAGTTTGCCGTGAGATATAGGGGAAACCTTGGAGGAGTGTTTTACAACATTCTTCGAGTGATTTGGGAGGAATTTCTCTAGTGGGAAGGCAAGTTGTACTTACCAGCAGTTTGAGGAGGACATAGTGCTTTGGGGGGCGAATTTTGGGGGTCCAAAACTTGACTAACCCTTTTTGGGTTTTGGTGGGTTTTTCTTGAGGAGCTTGAGATTAATTTGGTGGCATTCTCTAAGCACCAAAGGTGGGGTTTTCAGCAACATCTTTACATCAGACAATGCAGTTTTACTGGGGCAGTGCAGGGCAACACAGAGGCAATTGATTCTATCATCTAGGCTTGACATTTTATCGCCTGGGATTTGTCACGCTTGGCTTTGAGGCAAGCCCATGTGCACTTCATCCACATTATTGTACTATTTCTCCCAATTCATAATAAAATTGCTCTGCTAGTTATTATTTCCGGTTTTTTTTATGGGTGTGCACTAAAAGTTAAAAAAAAAAATGTTGTATTTATTGTTTTCTTTGCATATCACTGTTTTCCTAGTTTGGGAAAATACAGAGTGATGCCCTAGCAAACACTCTTCAATAATTACCCACCCAATATTTTATGGATTTTCATGGAAGAAAGACGAATCTCATCCACCAGGAACATTCATCTATTTCCATCTACTGAGTAACATGTGCAATTTCCAATCAAATAACCTTTTACAATGATATTCAACAAAACTAGTTTTAAAAACCAGATGTTCTATGTTGGTACAATCACTTAAATCTAGAACTTCTTTATGTTGCAATATAAGTTAAGTAATTGTAGATATAACATCAACCATATAAACCTTATGCACAATAGATAACTACCAAGAACTCGTTGAAACATAGAGAAGTAAGGTCAATGACCAGAGCAAAACCCACGAGGGGAAAACCCAACCAAATTCTTCTTCTATGAGAAATAAATTGTTCAGCATAGATACAAAGTACAATGAGAGAATGAAGAATTTCACCCAAATTTGAAAATCATCTTTGAAAACAGTAGATGATGCAAACACTGGATCACTTTGGATCTCCAAGATTTGATCTTGCTCTTCAAGACTCTCTCTCTCTCTCATTCTTTCTTTAAACTCCACAACTCTCTCTCTCTCTCTCAAGTTCGAATTATCTTTTCACAAGCACAAGTAAGTGCGTCAAGTGAGGATGAGAGGCACAAATATATAGGAAGAATAAGGAGGTTGAATTCATGAGTGAGTAACTCCTATGCCTTGAGGAGTTACATATGCTAAAATAGGAGCATAACTTATGCCATAAAGGAGAGGAGTGTAACTTATGCCATTAAGGAGAGAAGTGTAACTTGTGCATCAAATAGGTGTAAGAGGAATATTTTTATGATGAGTCATTAAAGTGTGTAAGAGAGTGTAAGAGGTGTGTAAGAGCATTAAAGAGAGAGAGAAATAAATCCCTTAAGAGAGAGAAACATATGCACTAATTGATGGGAGTTACATATGACATGATTGAGTCCCATGATTGAGATACTTGAATTTATTTTTAATAATATAATAATAATACCATAAAGAGGATAATAGTAAAAATAATAATAATATTGTTGATTAAGTTAAAAATTAAACAATTGGGATTGATTAAGGACAAGATAATTAATTTTCCATCATATATATATGATTACGAATTGATGGAAGATGATTTACTATTTTTAAAAATTCATGGTTGCAAAGATAGACATGATAGTCTATTTTTAGAAAGTTACTCTAGAAAGGGCAGAAATGGAATTTTATTCAAGGAAATTCATCCCATAGTTGTCAATTTCAACACTTCCCTCTCAGTGAGGGAGGAATTTCTTTCTGATACAAGGATCATTATTATCTCTGCTTTGGAACAATGATGTTACAATACAATAAATAAGAATCATCATAGGGGAGATACATCCATCACCCTATACACATTTGCGGGATCCACTTGTCAACAAATGACAAGGATCTTCCAACCAAGATTCATCTCTGCTTGGGGAGATCCACTTGTCAACACATGACAAGGATCTCACACATCCAAGACTCATTACTGCTTGGGGGGGTCCACTTGTCAACACATGACAAGGATCTCGCACATCCAAGGCTCATCATCCATGACCGCCATCTCTAAAGGGTCACCTCTGTCAGTTCAAGCTACTCTTTGAAAACCAAGAACTTCCCTTTTAGTAAAGGCTTGATAAGAATGGCAACAATTTGATCATCAATCACTATATGATGGAGTCTCACTGCTCCTCTTTGCACCATATCCTGCATATAGTGATATTTCATCTCAATGTGTGTGGACTTGTCATGGAATACATGATTTTTGGCAAGTTGAATCCCACTCTTATTGTCATAGTAAATTACTGTAGTATCCAATACTTGCTCAAACAACTTTCCAAAGAGCTTCCTTAGCCATATTGTCTCACGGCTAGCCATGCTAGCAGCGATGTATTTTGCTTTAGCCTTGCTAAGGGAAACAAAATTTTGTTTTATGCTCATTCAATATATCATGGAAGATCCTAAGTCGAAGCAACTCCCTAATGTGCTCTCTCTGTCAGTAAATATGTTAGTTTTTGTAGCATCGTAGGTATTCTAGTTTCGAAACTGTGGAGAGGCTAAAAAATAGGATTTATCCATAACCCAAAAATTGTTTTTGGAAATTCCACCTAGAAGTGTCTCAATTACATTATTAGCCTATTTTTAATTATTTCCAAAGTCTAAAATTAGGAAATTGGGTTAATTAATCAAAATTAATTGACATAAGGTGTGAATCATCTAGAAATTCACACAGATCGACATGGAAATAATATGGACCCATGATTAAGTTTTAATCTTGGTTGTTGGAGGTCCAATAGAGGATTATAAGAAGTCGTCGACGGGTAGACGGAGAACAAACTTGTAGAGTTCAATTTCCTTGGAGAGTTTGATTTTTCCTAAGAGACAACAGTTGTCGGAAGAGCTTCAAAAGGGAGCAAAGATAATGAGGGGCAGGGATTGTAAACCAGAGGAAGTTTTTCAGATACAATGAAGTGCATTGCAGAGAGGAAGAAAGAGCCACAGTGAGGTTGATGTAGGGGTTGCGCAGAAGCCTCTAGGGGAAATCCGATTTTGTTGGAGAGAAGTTGGTTTCCAGTTCCAGAGGCCGATAATTTTTTCCAAAAGGCCAGAAAGAGTTTCTTAGCCAGTGGAAAACAAGACAACTATAGGAGCAACTGATTCAGAGGGAGTGTGGAAGGGAATGTGCAAGGGTGACACAGGCCTGCTCAGAGGCTGTTTGGACAACTCACTTGGGGATGCAGTCAGAGCCCAGATTGCTAATGGGGGTGAGGACAAATCCTCACATTATTTTTGCTAATAATGTCTCTGTAGCATTGCCAGTTTTCAACATCCAGATTGTACTCAGAATTTCTCATTGCTGCATAATAATAAAAACCCTCATTTACTGCATTGGTTTTCCCACGTTGGGTTTTTCTGGAGACATTTGTCCAAAAATAACTATGTTAATTTTGATATGTGTGTTATGATATTTCTCAGTTTCTAGCACTATTATTTTTCCATGGTTTTATTTGTGAAGGTTGCAATGTGTTTTATTTAATATTTGTTGTAGCAAATAAATTGTTAAATTAATTAACAATTAGAAGAATTCTTTCCAATTAGTGCAATAGGATTTGAAGACCTGAAATTTTAACATGGTATTGGAACGAGATTTATCAACCAAGAAGCTTAGTGTTAATCTAGGTTATCATTGATGTCATATGGCAATAGGATGACGATGAAGAAGAAGTGCCAGTCATGTACCTTGATGAAGGACTAGAGGATGTCCTTTGATGATCTGGATGATGGAACACTACATGATGACAAGATGCTTCATATAATTAATGACATTATGACCCCATGATTAAGAAGGCAAACAATGAAGAAAAGAAGCCCATCACTCAAAGGCATTCTGTCCTACCTCCATTTCTACATCAATATGACCAGTTACATTAAAAATTATTTTTCACTATCTTGAAGGAAGAATCTCTCTATGGATCCTTCACCATCCTCTAGAGAATATTTTTAGCTTTCTAATGAACTCTTACTTGGCCAAAAACTCCAAATGGTGAGGAACGAGAATTTTCAAGTTGAGAATAATATTCTAGTCTTGAAGTCGACCTGTTCTAGCCCACCTATGTCGGCCTACCTTGGGGACATAACTGTTCAAAGCTTGAACTACTATAAATCAGCGATCCATTTTCATTTCTTTATCATCAGTCCAATTACACTAGAAAACAATGAGCTACAGGTTCACATCTCGTGAACTTTCAGGAAGGAGAACATAAGAACAAGAAGTGATATAACTCAGTCTATAGCTTGGATTGGTGGATTGTTTCTCGACATTAATTACAAGATTATTATAGCGACAAGGCAGTGTTTGTACTTCGGATTTGTGGCTCTATATCTCGGACTTGTGGGCCTATACCTCATTTCTTAACTCAGGTTTACCCCCTATATTTCTGGACTATGTTTACAACTTCGGTCTCAGGGTGTTGTTCCTATATTCTTTGGAGTATGGGAGCCTATTCTCGCTGACTGTGGAGAATTTCAGGTTGTGCATCATCAATTATTTCGGACTGTGTATAGACCTTTGGCTCAGAATTTTTTGTTGGACGGTCCAGACTTCGTATTTATCTGAAGCTTTTGGTGCATAAGATAGCAAGACACTCTCTCTGTATTTCATATTCAGTACAAATTTATTACAACGAGGCATGATGTTATCTCCATTAAACTAAGGGTGTTGACTCTAGTAGATCTGTGACACTAATATTTCGCACTGGTGGTTATACTGGGACAATTTGTGTAATCAACTATATTTGCTAGTATACCTATGGTGAAATACAACAATGATATTTCCCTCTTGGACAGTGAGGACAACAACACAAAGTGATTAACTGAAGTCCTATAATGAAGACAAGTGATTGAGTAGTGAAGTCAACATAAGCAGTTTTGGAGTTGATTGTACAATGAAGAATATGTCAAGGACATTCAAGTAACTATTATTCTCATTCTCTATCAAAAGAAGATAAAATGATTGGTGTCCTAGGGGTTGGTGCCTCTAAACACAAGGTTGGAGCCTTGAGGAGGATAAGGTCAAAGCCCTAGAGGTTGGAGCCTCACTAAAGTCCAATTTGGTGCTTGGAAACAGGTTGGAGCCTGGAAGGTTGAAGGGTTGGTGCCCTTAAACATCATTGTATTCATTAATTTGTAAAAATATCATTATCCTCCATTCTATAATAAATTTATTCATTTCTCTGTTTTTAATTGTGAAGAATCTAACTAGTTAAGTAACAATTGAAAAGAAATATTGATTCACTCCCCTCTAAGTGTTTCAAACAATTGGAATCAGAGCCAACTTCTTCACTATCAACCTAACAACAGGAAGAAGGATTCTTGGCCACAATGAAGAATCAAGAAGTGACAGGAAAGCTTCTTGTGTTCAATGGAACAAACTTTGGTTTTTAGAAGAAGAGGATGTCCTACTATTTAATGCCCCTTGGACCCGAAGATTGGCACTCAATTTTGAATGGGTACAAAGTTCCCTCCACCCTTCCAACTGATCTCGATGAAAGGAAATCTTACATTGCTAATGCCAAAGCTCTAAATTCCATCACTACTGGAATTTCTAACTTCGAATTTACAAAAGTGATGGATTGTGATACATCCAAAGAAACGTGGGATAAGTTGGTTGCTTTATATGACGAGGACTCCAAAGTTACGAATGCAAAACTTCAAACTCATAGAAGGCAATTTGAAAGTCTGAAAATGGACGATGAAGAAGATATTGCATCATATATTCTCCGAGTAGCTGAAGTGGTCAACTCTCTTAAAGGATTGGGAGAAAATGTCGAGGAAAGCACGATTGTTGAAAAGGTCCTAAGATCTATTCTTGAGAGATTTGACTCCAAAGTAAGTGATGTAGAGGAAATGAAGGATCTAGATACTCTTAAGATGGACGAACTTCATGGAATCCACATTGCTTATGAGATGAGAAAATGAATCCCAAGTTCCAAATATGCAACCTTCAAAGCCACAAGATCTAAAAAGAGAAAAGGATGGAATAATAGCAGTGATGACTCCGATGCTGAAACCGAATTAGCACAATTTGTACGAAGACTAAAGAAGCGATCCAAGCTAAAAGGTAAGTAGCCTCTCGTTTGTTTCAAATGTCCTCATAAACATGATAGTGATGATGAAGAGAATTCTAAAAGGATGGTGTACAAAAGGAAAGGGTTTAATAAGAACTTCTGCAAACAAGATGATTCTGATGAAGATGAATTTGTAGTCTTCAAGAAGAAATCAACTAGAAATATCATTCATCACAAAGGAAGTGATGATGAATCAGATGAAGAAAATGACTATGTTGGAAGCAAGGAAGTGTTATTCATGGCATTCACAAATGATGATGATTCAGAACTAGAAGACGAAGGGAATGTGGATGAATTACTAATAAGTTCCATTGAGGAAAATGAGAATTTACGAAAGAAGCTCTTTTATCTCAATGTAGAAATGGAGGTAGTATAGAATTCCTTTGAGTGATGGGCTTCTTTTCTTCATTGTTTGCCTTCTTCATCATGGTGTTATAATTTCATCAATAATATAAAGCATCATGTCATCCTGTAGTGTTCCATCATCCAGATCATCAAAGGACATCCTCTAGTCCTTCATCAAGGTACATGACTGACACATCTTCATCATCATCATCCTATTGCCATATGACATCAATGACAACCTAGATTAACAATCTTCCCCTTTGTCATTGATGGAAATATTCCAACTTTTTCTCCCCCTTTGACTGTAGAAATTATACAAACATATTTATATCAATGGATTCAATCCGATCTAACAATATACTAAAACTAGATACTGAATCCTTCTACAAATCAATTGCGGAAATTAAACACAATCGCCAATCACATGAAGCAAAGAAAGAATCATCTCAAACCACAACACAGATAATTTACCAAGGAAAGCTTGCTGCTCAAAACCCCTCTATCTTCTATTGTATATTAACCATGGAATCATGAAACAATTACAATGCACTCTTCTCACAAGAGTCTCCTGCACTCTCACAACTGTCTCACACTATAGTGGACAAAACTGACCAACACTTAGCCAATTATCAGCCTCTAAACAGCCTGCCTTGCTTGCGCAATTCTTGATGAATGCAATCCCTATTCTTTAGGAATTTTTCCTTCCAAAAATGCGCAAGGATCACAGGCACTCCAATGGATGTCTGGTTGCATGCAGACAACCTACTAATCACACAACTAATAGTTAACATCCCTTTAACCTTTGTCTCAATTGGGTCTCCACTAGAACTGAAATGCATGTAGCTATTAATAGTAAATCATCAGTTGCATGACAGATCACTGATTGTGAATTAAATAATATTTTATTCACTTGATCTCTCACTAGTGCAACAAACAATTACAACTAGTTCAACTGACTCTAACTCACCCAAATGAGTTGACTGATTACACATGCATTAAAATAATGCACCAACTGCAATTCGAACTCTATAACTAATATAATTACTCTTCATGCCTCACCAACCACCCTCAACTCGAAATACATGAGCTAACTGAGTTTATCACACTTAGTTAACTGTTACAAGTGATCATGAGATAAGATTACATTTTATTGTCCAATTTAATTAAGGGAAAATTAAATTAGACATTGCACCAAATTAATTAATTAATTTGGCCTTCACACTAATGTATTGCTAGGACCTATTGGTCCCACACTAGTGTTTGTGCTGCAATTTCTTGTTGGACTTCAACACTCTTGTCAACAAGAAAGCAATTATCTGCCACCCCGATCCTGCCTCTATGGTATTCAAATTTTCTCTCGGTGAGCGTATTCGTCAGAATATCTGCGTCCTGATCTTCCGTGGGAATGTACCTAAGTAACATAATGCACCTTTGAACACAATCTTTGAGATGGTGATACTGAATGTCTATGTGCTTGGACCTATCATGGAATACCAAATTAATCGAGAGTTTAATGCAACTATGGTTATCACAATGTATCACACTCGGATCCATCTAAGAACCAAACAAACCAACTAGGATCTTTCTCATCCATATGGACTCACATATAGCTTGACTTGCTTCCATGTACTCTGACTCGGCTGAACTGAGTGCCACAGATCGTTGCTTCCTGTTGTACCAAAAAACTGTTGTCGATCCTATGGTGAAAATCCCTCCTAATGTGATCTTTCTTTCTAATGGAATTCCTGCCTAATATGCATCAGTGAAGCCTTGAAGCTTCACTCCCTTTGTTCGTCTATACCATAATCCATAGTCTGTAGTGCCCCTGAGATATCTCAAGACATGCTTCCCCGCCTTGCAAAAGATCTTGGTCAGCTTAACCAGAGCTTGGCTCAGCTGGTTAACTGTGTAGAAAATGTCTGGTCTGGTGTTCACCAAGTACATTAGTGAACCCACTAGCTGCCTGCAGAAAATAGTGTCCACTACTTCTCCAGAAGTAGCATCCTCTTTCCTCCAATTTCCTAGAAGAGGAGTGTCCATGGGTGTACAACTCTCCATGTGAAACTTACCCAGTATCTCTTTGGCATACTTTCCTTGAGAAACAAAAAATTCACCATCCCGCTGCCATATTTCCAAACCAAGGAAATAGTAAAGGAGTCCGATGTCCTTCATTTCGAACTCCCTTGCAAGATCCTCCTTGCATGAGTTTATCAGCTACTCATCACCTGCCAAAATTAGATCATCAACATAAAGTCTGATAATCAAGAGCTTACCATCAACCACAATCTGGTACAGGTTTGCATCCTCTTCACTTTTGGTGAAGCCCAACTCGGTGAGATAGTTGTCAATCTGAGTGTACCAAGCATGAGGTGCTCGCTTCAACCCATACAATGCTTTCTTGACTCGGCACACATGCGACTCACTGTCAAATATCTCGAAACTTTCTGGCTATTCTGTGTACACTTCTTCCTCAACGACTCCATTTAAAAACACAATTTTCACATCCATTTGATGAATGTGCCACCCCATTTGCGCTGAGAGTGCAAGGATATATCTAATGGAAGAGTACCTTGTGACTGGTGCGAAATTCTCTTCATAATCAATCCCCTCAACTTGTGAGAATCCGTGGGCCACAAATATGGCCTTGTACTTCTCCACACTCCCATCTGCTGCTTGCTTCACCTTATAGATCCATCTGGATCCAACCACTGATTTTCCGACTGGTCTTGGGACAACCTCCCATGCACTATTCTTGACGATGGAGTCATACTCCTCTACCATAGCATCAACTCAAATTGGTTGTTGTACTACTCCCTGAAAGAAGATGGTTCTGTCGCAATACAATTGCTCATAAGAGCCATGTATCCAGTAAACCTGTTTGGAGACTGTCTCTGTTTGTGCAGTGAAGTACGGGCTCCTACATTCTCTATTGCATCAAGTCTCAATCTATCATCTTCCGTGGTGCACCTTCTACCATTTCTAGTGGATGGCTCTGCATGAGTGTTTTCTACCACTCCATGATCCTCCGTATGTGGTTGCTCTACATCTTGAGGTTCATTCTTTGGAACCAAGAGTTCCTCCTCTGCATGCAAATCCAACTCCCTCTCAAGGGACAATCACATGGCTTTCTTCTCATCAAATTTTATATCACGTCACACAACAATCATCCTGCTATTTGGAAAATACATCCGATAGCTGTGGGGAGTTTCAGTGCACCCCACAAATATCCCAATCTCAGTTGTTGGTTCAAGCTTCTTCCTATCTTCTTTGCTCACATGCACATAAACAGATGAGCCAAAAATCTTAAAATATGAAACATCAGGTTTCTTACCAGTAAAAGCCTCTTCTGGTATACTTATACCAAGTATCCGATGAGGACAATGGTTTTGCACAAATACCACTGTGTTGCATGCCTCCGCCCACATATGCAACGGTAGGCCCTGATCATGCAACATCGCTAGTGCTGCACCCACAATTGTTTTGTTCTTTCTTTCTATGACCCCATTTTTTTGTGGGTTATGAGGCGCAATCAACTCTCTCTGAATTCCTTCTTTGCTGCAGAATTTCTTGAATTCATTGGAGATGTATTCACAACCATTGTCGCTCCTAAGAGCCTTCACATGCTTCCCTATATATTTCTCCACCAGTGCTTTGAACTCAAGAAATTTTGAGAGCGTCTGATCTTTCTTCTGCATGAATTAGATTCAACACTTTCTAGAAAAGTCATCAACAAATATCACATAGTACTTATGTTTTTTTGTCGAAGCAGTAGAGAATGGTCCACACACGTCTGAGTGAATTCTCTCAAGGATTTTCGAAGCTCAGTTCTCCTTCTCGTGAAAAGTTTCCTTTGCATACTTCCCCATAGTACATCCCTTGTATGTGTTGACTGTGCAAGAGTACCCTTGGGAAGACCCGTAGAAATCTGCTATATGACCTTCAAGGCTCCGTGGTGTAGATGGCCCAATCTCATGTGCCATAACTCACCTTCATCTCGGCTCACCACTTTCTTCGCCTTAACCATCAATGATGCACAACCATCTACATCAAGTTTATAGAGATTCTTAACTCGAATCCCAATCTTCTTGGCTTGTCCTGTTGTTTTATGTCGCAGGCAAGATTTTCCCTCACTGAAAACAATATCATAGCCTCTATCCTCCAACATTGCGACTGAGACCAAATTTTTCTTCAAGCCTGGTACATGCATTACATCTTTTAATTGAAAAGTTTTACTTGACTATCTCTGGAAGGTAACAGTACCAATCGCAATAGCACTGTACCACCCATCATCACCCATTTCGATATGCATCTGGAGGTCCTTCTCCTCCAAGCTACTGAAAAGTTCTTTGTCTCTCGTCATGTGAAATGATGCACCACTATCCAAGTACCACACCGATCCCATTGAACTTGACACCATGCAATGAGCGAGAAGTTAAGCTCAAATTGCGAGGCCAAAGCCTCACCAGCTACAGATCCTGAAGCCTTCTTGTTCTTCTTCTTTTGTGGACAATTAGTGGGATAATGTCCATGGTCGTGACAATGAAAACACTTCACTCTAGACATGTCATGCTTCTTGCCATCTTTTCCGGACTCAGATTTGGAATGGAATTTCTTTCCTTTCCCCTTCTTCGCCTTGGCAACGAAAGCATAATCTTCTTCATCATCATTCTTAGATGAAGATCCATCCCTAATATTTCGCCTGAATTCTTCTTGCACCAAATCTGACCAAAGTCGTCCCCAATCTGGCAGCTTTTCCCTTCCATTGACAGAGTGTTGATAACTGTGCAAACTCTTGGGAAGTCCTAGAAGAGCTAGGCTCATGAAGTCATCATCCGCGACAGTAATTCCGATGCTCCCAAGCTCATCCCGACATTGGACAAACTTTGTTAAATATTTCGGCATGGTGTCACCTTTCTCCATTTTAATTTTCTTGAGTTTATCCTTCAGTGCCAATTTTCTATGATCATTGCTGCTCTGAAATAGATTTGTCAAAGCTTTCCACATTGCATATGGTGTCGCTTTTCCATGGAGACTTGAGACAATGTGGTCTCTGTTGATTTCTATAGGATCGAAAAGTGTTCAAAGTCTCATTTTTGGTAGAGAGGCTTGGACATCAGTTATACAGAGAACCCAAAAATTGTTTATGGAAATTCCATTCGGATATGACTTTATTAAAATAATTAATTATTTTAATGTAAAACCTAAGTTCAAACTTAGGGAAATTAAATAATTAAAGGGTATTAATAGAGCAGAGTGTGAATCGTCTAGAAAACGAAGATCAAGTTATATTTTAATCTGAGCCATTGATTAACGAAATAATCTTGGTCGTTGATTCATCAACGAGAAGACTATAAGGAGAGACTTGAGGGCCATTTGGAAATCAAGCTGGACATTCTCAGTACCTGAAAGAAATCAATTCTGAAGCAAGAGAATTTGATTTCAGTGGGTGAGTTTGTAGAGGCAGGGTTGTAGAAGCTGAAGGAGGAGGGAGGAGTCAGTTATCGAGAAGTAGAAGTTAGGAGGATGAAGGGAAGGGTGAGTTGATTAGCAGTAGGAACCCCTCCACACAGAATCACGTAGTCCAGAGAGGGACTGGGTAGAGCTATCACGCTGGATGACGCAGAGGGTGAAGGAGGGCACCCTAAGGGTCTGAAATCGGGACTGCGTAGAGCTATCGCGCTGGATGACGCAGAGGGTGAAGGAGGTCACTCCAAGCGTCCGAAATTTGTCTGGAAGGTCTAGAAAATTCAGCCAGGTGTTTGTAAATTTTTCTCTGCTCATTAGATTCTTGTAAATGTACTTTCCAATTCTGAAGATAAATATAAAACCCTCATCTGCTGCACCAGTTTTCCCACATTGGGTTTTTCCGGGGACAATTGTCCAAAAATAACTGTGTTCATGTGGTTGTTTCTATTGTGCTACTTGTGTAAATTATCTTTCTGTTCTTATGCTCTTAACGATAGTGAAGATCTACAAATGTGTTTATTTCAGAATTTACTAAAGCATCTGTAAATAACTTATCTCATAAGTAGGAGAAATAAACCAAGTATTGCAGAAATATTTTCCTCTTGAAAATTTCAGTCTCGTACTCCCTCCAATAAGATCCTTCTCACCTTTGCAACCTTCTTTTGCTAAGCATCAAGATTTGCAGCATATGCTACAACGAGTTTGGGAACATCATTGTCAATGAATTCTTTCAACCCATTGTCCTCCAGTACTGCCTCCATCCTGTCTTTCCAAGCAATATAGTTAGAGTTGCCCTCGAGTGCATACTCCAATCTCAAGCCATTGAAAGCCATTTCGATCCCGAATCATCTGTCGCACCAAGAATGTCTTTTGCAAATTTGAATTCTTTTAAGTCACAAACTCCGCTTCTCCTCCACTATAGTGATTTCCTGTGCTCTGATACCATATAGAAATTATACAAACATATGTATATCAATGGATTCAATCTGATCTAACAATGTACTAAAGCTAGATACTGTATCCTTCTACAAATCAATTGCAGAAATTAGACACAATCGCCAATCACATGAAGCAAAGAAAGAATCAAATCAAACCACAACACAGATAATTTCTTGGGGAAAGCTTGCTGCTCTAAACCCCTCTATCTTCTATTGTATATTAACCATGGAATCATGAAACAATTACAGTGCACTCTTCTCACAAGAGTCTCTTGCACTCTCACAATGGTCTCACACTGTCCTGGACAAAATTGGCCAACACTTAGCCAATTTTCAGCCTCTAAACAGTCTGCCTTGCTTGCGCAATTACTGATGAATGAAATCCCTATTCTTTAGGAATTTTGGCCTTCCAAGACTGCGCAAGGATCATGGGCACTCCAATGGATGTCTGGTTGCATGAAGGCAACCTACTAATCACACAACTGATAGTTAACATCCCTTTAACCTTTGTCTCAACTGGGTTTCCACTGGAACTGACATGCATGCAACTTTTAATAGTAAATCATCAGTTGCATGGCAGATCAGTGATTGTGAATTAAATAATATTTAATTCACTTGATCTCTCACTAGTGCAACAAACAGTTACCACTAGTTCAAATGACTCTAACTCACCTAGCTGAGTTAACTGATTACACATGCATTAAACTAATGCACCAACTACAAATTTGAACTCTATAACTAATAGAATTACTTTGCGTGCCTCACCAACCACCCTCAATTCTAAATACATGAGCTAACCGAATTTATCACACTTAGTTAATTGTTACAAGTGATCATGAGATAAGATTACATTTTATTGTCCAATTTAATAAAGGAAAAATTAAATTAGACACTGCACCAAATTAATTAATTAATTCGGTCTTCACACTAACGTATCGCTAGGACCTATTGGTCCCACACTAGTGTGCGTGCTGCAATTTCTTGTTGGACTTCAACATTGACATCAATGGAAAATGGGATTCCAACGTACTCCCCATGTCATGCTGCTCCCCTGTTACGTTGCTCCTTTGTTACGTTGCTTCAAGGTCTATCAAATGGATGTAAAATCAACATTTCTGAATGGATACCTCAAGGAAGAAGTCTACATGTAGCAACCAGAAGGATTTGATCTAGTTGAAGGGAAAGACTTTGTATGCAAGTTGAAAAAGGCCCTGTATGGGTTGAAACAAGCCCCTAGAGCTTGGTATGCAAAGTTGGATCACTATCTGTAACAAGAAGGTTTCAAAAAGGGAGTAGCAGGAAGCAATCTCTACATGAAGATAGACAAGGATAACTTTTTTATCACTCTTGTGTACGTTCATGATCTAATATTTTCCAGCAATGATGATGGGATGAGCCATGAATTTGCTCTAAATATGTCCAAAGGGTTTGAAATGTCAATGATTGGTGAGCTATCTTACTTTCTTGGGCTACAAATATCTCAAACCATTGCATGCATGTTTATATCTCAAGTAAAATATCTTAAAGACATGCTCAAAAGATATGGGATGGAAGATTGTGCACCTATGAGCACACCGATAACTACAGATTGTAAATTAAGTAAATATGATGATTCCCCTCTCATAGATGCGACCCTTTACAGATTGATTATTGGAGCTCTCTTATAATTAACTACTACAAGGCCAGACATTGTGCAAGTTGTGGGAATGGTAGCAAGATTTCAATCAAGTCCTAAACAGTCTCATCTAGTAGTTGTGAAGAGAATACTTCGATATTTGAAAGGAATTGTTGATTTCGGTCTTTGGTATCCTAAGAGCTCAACTCTTATTGTACCTACTTACTCTGATGTTGATTGGGCTGGAAGCATGGATGATCAAAAAAATACCAGTGGAAATGCATTCTTTATAGGAGATTGTCTTGTATCTTAGCTCAACAAGAAGCAATCATCTATATCTCTTTCTATAGCTGAAGCCGAATATATAGCCGCTTCTGATTGTTGTACAAAAATACTATGGAAGAAGGAAGCCTTGAAATATGTCAACATAGAAACTAAGCAACCAATCGCTATTTTTTGTGACAACACTAGCGCCATCAGTCCTTCAAAGAATCTGGTGATGCACTCAAATACCAAACATATTCCAATCAAATACCACTTTCTCCGTGAACATGTCGTTGAACATAATATTAAGTTGGAGTATGTTCATACAAAGGAGAAAATTGCAGATATCTTTACAAAACCTCTTCCGCGAGAAGCATTTGAATATCTTCGCCAAAAGATGGGGATTATTTCTCTTGCATCACATTAAAAGGACACCAAACAAAGGAGCAATGTAACAGGGGAGCAACATGACAGGGGGAGTACATTGGCATCCCATTTGCCATTGATGTCAAAGGGGGAGAAAAAGGTGGAATATTTCCATCAATGACAAAGGGGGAGATTGTTAATCTATGTTGTCATTGATGTCATATGGCAATAGGATGATGATGATGATGAAGAAGTGTTAGTCATGTACCTTGATGAAGGACTAGAGGATGTCCTTTGATGATCTGGATGATGGAACACTACATGATGACATGATGCTTCATATAATTGATGACATTATAACCCCATGATGAAGAAGGAAAACAATGAAGAAAAGAAGCCCATCACTCAAAGGCATTATGTCCTAACTCCATTTCTACATCAATAAATGACCAGTCACATTAAAAATTATTTTTCACTATCTTGGAGATAGAATCTCTCTATGGATCATTCACCATCCTCTAGAGCATATTTTTAGCTTTCTAATGAGCTCTTACTTGAAAGAAAACTCCAAATAGTGAGGGAGAACGAGAATTTTCAAGTTGAGAAAAATATTCTAGTCTTGAAGCCGACATGTTCCAGCCCACCTATGTCGCTCTGTCTTGGGGACATAATTGTTCAACGCTTGAACTACTATAAATCAATGATTCATTTTCATTTCTTCATCATCAATATGATTGCAAATGAAAACAACGAGCTACAGGTTCACATCTCGTGAACTTTCAGGAAGGAGAACATAAGAACAAGAAGTGATTTAACTCAATCTATAGCTTGGATTGGTGGATTGTCTCTCGTCATTCATTGCAGGATTATTACAGCAATAAGGCAGGGTATGTACTTCGGATTTGTGGCTCTATATCTCGGACTTGTGGGCCTGTACCTCAGTTCTTAACTCAGGTATACCCCCTATATTTCTTGACTGAGTTTACAACTTCAGACTGAGGGTGTTGTTCCTATTTTCATTGGACTACGGGAGCCTCTTCTCACTGACTATGGAGAATTTCAGACTGTGCATCATCGATTATTCTAGACTGTGTATAGACCTTTAGCTCATAATTCTTTGCTGGACGGTCTAGACTTCGTATTTCTTTGAAGCTTTCGGTGCATAAGATAGAAAGACACTCTCTCTATATTTCAGACTTCACTACAGATTTATTACCGTGAGGTAGAATTTTTAATCAAGGTCGTCATTGATGTCATTATGGCATTGACCGAGATGTCAATATTCCAGATGATGATGTCATGATTCTTGGTTGACTAGGATACAATCAATGAAGAAGTCAAACCACTAATGAAGGAAGCCCTAAGAAGTACTTGATCTACACTTGATGATCTAGGCCTTAATCTTTGATGACATATGGAGGACTACATGTGATGATGACATGGAATATCTCATTTGATGGTTGGAAGACTATCTTACTATCTTGGAACTTTCCTAATGATGAAGTTGCCTATGTCATATCACTGCACTATGACATGAATACATGATGAGACTGTGATGAATCACTCGATGACATAAGAAGACATGGAATACCTCATGATGAAGAAGAATACCTCTTGCTGTCCCAATCACTTTCTGCACATAACTATGACACCTACACTACCTTTTAGAGCATAATTTTAGCTTTCTAACGAGCTCTTACTTGGCTGGAAACTCCAAGTGGTTTGGGAGATATGAATTTTTCAATTTAAGGAAATAATTCTGTCCTTGAGCTGACCTGTGCTAGCCTACACATGTTGGCCTACCTCCAGAAAGACGCATCCTTTCACTTGACGTCAAACTCATATAAAAAGGAGTTTCAGACGGTTCATTTGACCAAGGAATTTCGGTGAAAAACATCTCAGAAGACAAGGAACAACAACCAAGGTCGAGGAGGATTTTTAAATCACTGTTATGGACCAAAAATATTTCTGTTTAGGGTTAAAACATCTTGAGGACAATCACAGCTCGATGGACAACTTGGTTTAACATCTCAGAAATCCGGAAATTGCAGTGTGGATTAGTTAAGGTTTCAGTGGGTATACTTTAGCTCTTCTAGAAGCTCGGAAAAAGGCTACAAGATCACAGAAATTTCCTTAAACTTTATAACAGTCACCTGTGGTAAAACTAGGTAGCAGACCTGTGATATTTAGAGCTCAGACAAACTTGAAGTGACTCTATGGGAGGCTCGGATTCGTTTAAAGCGTGGACAGTGACACTTGAACCTGTGATCAATTCTTCAGACTTGCTGCCTGTGGAGGCTCAAACCTTGGGTAACTTGTAAAAACTTGGACTGGCAGTGACACCTGTGAAGAACATGGATTAGAAGCACACAACAAGATAATTAAGTGTTCAAAACTGTGTTGTATATTGCAGACTGCTTACTGTGTGACCACATTTTTTTTGTGTCGGATCTATGGTGTGTAGACCACTGTAAAAGATCGGATTTGGAAGAAACTTAGATCTGTCTTGTGGGAAGTGAGAGGAGATCTGTCTTGTAGCTTACATGGGACTATTTCCATTACAATAGCCCGGATTGCTAGGTGTTGAGGATGTAAATCCCCTCTGCGGACAGAGGCGATCCCTACTAGCCCAGCAGGGGTCTAGCAACAATCAAAAAATGTTATGACGCAAGCTCCTAGTTACGAATGGAAAGACTAGGAATAGAAGCCTATCTGGATTCCAACGCTATGATCTGAAGAAGAAGCGTCCCCATTCCTCAGCCTCGGCAGATCACAATCCCTCCATGATCTTCGCGGATGAACACCTGCACATGGAAGAAACGAACAGATACGAGCATAAAATCCAGCACACGTAACTAAACATCAGTCAGAAAGGATGTTACTCGCATTAACATGATGGAAAACGGAGTGGAACCATAATCATAATCATCTATTAAATAATAAACGAAGAGTGATTACAACCAAGTTCTGACGTCGCGGTCTCCTTCGGACGGGTCTCCGGTCGTCCACGTCTCGCAAAGCTCGCCAAGGAAAGGGAAAACTTCCCTCCTCGGAATGATGGCCTAGTCTCCTTACTTGAGTCGACACTTTACAAGAGAGGATTTTACAACAAGAAAGGCTCTTGGGAATATGGAGATTCAGCTGGCACTCCCGCACTAGCTTGCCATGGGATTGAGCAAGGTGCTTTTAAGATGGGGAAGGAGGGAGTTGGGATCCCCATTATTATGGATTGGCCTATCAACAAGTAAGGTTCCATGGGAGGTGGCAAAACCACTTCCTCCATAGAACTCCGTACCAAACTTCTCCCAACCAAGATATAGTACTAGTTTAAGAGTTTGTTGGAACCAACTTCCGCTTATCTTTATTTAAAAAACAAGCCCAAATTGGGTGGCTACAACACTATTTATAACAGATGGCCATTGGCGACTTTGGCAAGATTTTCCATTGGTTTAGGCACTAAACTGGTTGTCTGCTACCAACAAAAGGGATACGTTACGATTTTGCAAGGAGATGTCTCTGAAGGTAATGGTTTGTGCTAGAGGAATGCATTGATGATGTTTTCAAGGCATGACAATGTTCGCAGGTCACAAAATGGGTCCTCCATTGTGCGGGACGGGGAATGGTAGGGACGGTGACAAATTACTGTGTAACACTAGGAGAGATTAAAGCCTGTAGCTTGATTGATTAAAGAAGTCTTGGACCTGTTTGGAGGAAAAAACTATAATAGTGGGTTTGGGCATCATTTTTGGAGCAATGATTGAAAAGATTGTAGACCCTTTTTTGAAGGCTTTGTTAAGTCTTGGTAAAGGAGCATTGACGATTTAAGAAGTTTGGAGCATCTAGCAGACTTGTTGAAGTCTAGTATGCAGAACTTGTGAAGACTTGTGAAGGCTTGTTGACTTGTGAAGTGTTCTTGAAGATTTGGAACAAACCTTGGAGAAGCCTTCATTGTCTTGGAATATTCTTGAAGAATTGAAGGAATGAAGATCTTGAAGACATCATTGAGGTAGAACTATTGAATACATCCTTGGAGTATTGAAGACCATGATGCATCATTGACGTCATCATGAGGTAACTTGGAGAAATTGTTTGGGTGACATGAAGAGTTGTGGAGACACCTTCGTGAGTAGATAAGGTTGTCATTGATGATGTGACATGGAGACTAAGTGAAGACATTGCTGAAGATTGTCAGGGCTCGTTGAAGAAGACTTTGGGAGCCGTGAATAATAACCAAACATATTTTGACAAAGTGAAGTTGAGGGTTGGAGCCCAAGAGGTTGGAGCCTCATAGAGACAACGTCGGTGCCTTGGAAGATAGGGTTGGAGCCTTAGAGGATTGGAGTCCTCAAGAAACTAGGTCAGAGCCTGTACCAGAGATAGGGTTGGAGCCGTAGAGGTTGGTGCCTCAAATTGACAATGTTGGATCCTTGGAAAAACCAAGTCGGTGCTTGGAACAATACAGGTTGGAGCCTGGAAGATTGGAGTCTTCATCTAGGGTTGGAGCCTTGTATCATTATTGTACTTATTATAAGGAAGAAATTAATAATAGTATATATTCCATCATTGTTTATTTTGTGTTCTAAATATAAGTGATCTAACTTGTAAAATTAACAATTGAAAAGAAATACTGATTCACCCCCCTCTCAGTATTTCCAACAAGGATGTTATCTCCATTAAAATAATGGTACTGACTGTGGTAGATCTGTGACACTAATATTTTGGACTGATGTTTATATTGGGACAATTTGTGTAATCAACTATATTTTCTAGTATACCTATGGTGAAAGACAACAATGATATTTCCCTCTTGGACAGTGAACACAACAACACAAAGTGATTAACTGAAGTCCTATAATGAAGACAAGTGATTGAGCAGTGAAGTCAACATAAGTAGTTTTGGAGTTGATTGTACTGTGAAGAATATGTCAAGGACATTCAAGTAAGTATTATTCTCATTCTCTATCAAAAGAAGATAAAAGGATTGGTGACCGAGGGGTTGGTGCCTCTAAACACAAGGTTGGAGCCTTGAGAAGGATAGGGTCAAAACCTTAGAGGTTGGAGTCTCACTAAAGTCCAAGTTGGTGCTTGGGAACAGGTTGGAGCGTGGAAGGTTGAAGGGTTGGTGCCCTTAAACATCATTGTACTCATTCATTTGTAAAAGGATCATTATCCTTCATTGTATAATAAATTTATTCATTTATCTGTTTTTAATTGTGAAGAATCTAACTGGTTAAATAACAATTGAAAAGAAATATCGATTCACCCCCCTCTTAGTGTTTCCAACACTTAGAAGTGGAAGAAGATTTTTTTTTTGGTTCAAAGGGAGCAATCGGCTGAAATTTTTTGATGTTGCACAATACTTAGAAAAGCAGTACGAATTGTTGGTCAAGGGTTCGATTTTCAGTGGCAGAAAAATCGATTTTCTTGGAATAGTGATTTTAGCTGGTAGAGAGAGAAAATCCAACTCAAATTTTCGCCTAGTAGATTCTCTGGATGGGCGTAGAGGGTTTTGCATTAGTTTGCAGAAGTAGAATCAACACCGGGTGGAATAGAAATTTCTCTCAGGGTATCTCGAGTTTTAGAGATCTAATTTTTACAATTGTAGATTGGTAGTAGTTGTGAGTAGGTTTCGTCACTCCAGAAAGGAGTGTGTGTAGAATGTCCAACAGTCGAGCAGAGGAAAGAGGGATATTTTCAACTTGATTAATAGATGGCCACAACTGGGCTTAGAGATCAGGATAGTTTGGAGAGATCCTCCAACTATGTCATCTGGAAGGCTAGAATGTCCTTCCTTCTGGATGAATATGCCCTGAAAGCCTATGTGGAGAATGTAGTAGTAGTACCCCAGTATGGCGATAAGATCAAGGAGTACAAAAAGGAAATGGTGAAGGCGAAGAGGATGCTTTTGGATGGATTCTGAGATCATCTAGCCTCATATGTGGCAGACAAGGGTACAACGAAGGAAATGTGGGATGCTCCCTCCGAGCAATTTCAGAGTTTTTCCAAGCAACGAAAGATGTTTCTCCAGCATAATCTGAGGAGCATAAGGATGCAGAAGGGCTTTATCTCAATCATGGCTTCCTCACTAGGATTCAAGAAGTCTGAGATCAACTGTCAACTATTGGGGAGGCAACCCATCCCACATAGCTTGTACGGTTGGCACTGAGTAGTGTCTCAGATGACTGGTAGGTGTTTTTCCAAAGTATCTTCGTCAGAGACACATTGTCTAAATGCGACAGGACGTGGTCTAATCTACAATAGGAGTTGAGGCGGGGTCTAGTAAAGATTACCATCAACGACAAAAGCAATAGGGGCATGAAGGGTGAGAAGGAAGAAGAAATTGTGGCCCTAGAATCTAAGGGTCCTAGTCAGGGGTAGAGGGTAAAAAAGGACTTGTCAAACGTCAAGTGCTTAAGGTGTGGTGAGTTCGATCAATACATTACCCAATGTCCTCTCAAGAAGAGGGACAAGCAGGAGAAGTAGGGATAGGCAGCAACGTTGGCAGAGATCAAGAAGTTGTCCTCCAGGCTGGAGGAAGATTTCGCGATGTTTGCAACTATACCTCCAGGTGAGAGGTGGGGTGATTTAGAGCTATAGTCCTAGAGCAACGCAGACATGGGTAGGGTCCATTGAGGTGTCCTCTTCAAGAATCATTACCTTGATATGATATTTTGTAGCAGGATGGATCAGTGCTTGATGTTGTAATCAGATTATGAGGTGATAGTTGCAGACTAGTAGCATTCAGGTGTTGAGGAGCGTAGTGCAGTGTTGGCAGCAATGAAAAGTCAACAACAACACATATTCTTCAGTGGATAATGCAATATATAGTAGCAGTCATGACTTGGAAGACAAATGTATCATACTAAACACAATTGATTCAATATTTAGGATGCTTCTCAGTTGCAGTAGTTGCATTTTCAGCAACAACAGATGAGAGGGAGTTGTAGTGTAGATGCAAGGTTGGCAGTAGTATGGCAGTGTCAGTAGTATCGCAAATGCAACATCAAAGTTGTGTAGTGGTTGGTGGGCAGTGGCCATACATGAACGACGTAACAAAGGGTGGTACGAAGACAGGGTGTTGTGGCAGAGTGGGCAGCACTAGAGAGAACACCTTCCTTAGAGGGTGTGTTAGTTTCTATAGCATCAAAGATGTTCTAGTCTCGAAAATTTGTGGAGAGGATAAAACAAAGGAGTTCTCCATAACCCAAAAATAATCTCTGGAAATTCCACCTATAAGTGTCTCAATTAGATTATTAACTTATTTTTAATTATTTCCTAAGTCTAAGTTTAGGAAAAGGGGTTAATTAATAAAAATTAATTGAGATAAAGTGTGAATCATCTAGAAACTCACACGGATTGACATGGAAATAATATGGGCCCTTGATTAAGTTTTAATCTTGGTTATTGGAGGTCCAACATAATATTATAAGAAGTCATGGGTAGATGGAGAACACACTTGTGGAGTTCGATTTCCTTGGAGAGTTCGATTTTTCTAGAGAGCCCATAGTTGTCAGAAGAGTTTGAGCTTTAGAAGGAAGCAAAGACAATGAGGGGTAGGGACAATGAGTCGGAGGAAGTTTTCCAAATCTGATGAAGTGCATTGCAGAGAGGCAGAAAGAGGCACAATGAGGTTGATGCAGGGGTTGTGCAAAAGCCTCTAGAGTCAATTCGATTTTGCTAGAGAGATGTTGGTTTCCAATTCCAGAGGTCGGGAAAGTACTCCAGAAGTTCGAAGAGAGTTTCTCAGTCAGTGGAAAAAAAGACAGCTATAGGAGAAGTTGATTCAGGCAGAGAGTGGAAGGGACTTCTCAAGGGTGACACATGCCTACGCAAAGGTTGTTTGTAAGACTCACTTGGAGCTGCAATTAGAGCTCGAATTGTTAGTGAGGGTGGCGAAAATTCCTCACAATACTTGTCCCAGTAATTTCTTAGTAGGATTTCCGATTTTCGGCATCTTGATTGTATTCAGAATTTCTCGCTATTGCATAATAATAAAAACCCTTAGCTACTGCACTATTTTTCCCAAGTTGGGTCTTTCCAAGGACATATGTCCAAAAATAACTATGTTAATTTAGATGTGTGTGTGCTAGTATATTTCTCAGTTTCCAATACTATTATTTTTCCACAGTTTTATTGTGAAGGTTGCAGTGTGATTAATTCAATATTTATTCTAGCAAATAAATCATTAAATTGATTAACAATTAGAAGAATAATTTCCAGTTGTTGCAATAGGATTTCAAGACTTGAAATTTTCACATGGTATCAGAGCGAGATTGATCAACCGGGAAGCTCAAAAGAGGAAGAAGAAAATTTTGGTGTTCAGAGGGAGCAATGGGTTGAATTTTTTTTGTGTTGTGCAGTACTTAACCGAGCATTACGAATTGTTGGGAAAGGGTTCGATTTTCAATGTCAAAAAAATCGATTTGCCAAGAATAGTGATTTCAACAAGCAGAGGGAGCAACAACAACTCAATTTTTTGCCAAGCAAATTCTATGGTTGGGCATAGAGGGTTTTGCAGCAGTTTGAAGGAGCAGAATCAGCGTCGGGTGGAAGAGAAATAACACACACAGAGGAAAAATTTCTCTCAGGGGATCTCGAGTTTTAGAGATCTAATTTTTCTACTTGTAGATTGGCAATAGTTGTGAGAAAATTTCCTCACTCCAGTAGGGAGTGCATGTAGCAGATCCAACAATCGAGCCTCGACCAATAAAGAGGGAGATTTTCGACCAGATTAAGAGATGGCCACAATTGAGCTTAGAGATCAGAATAGGTTGGAGGGAGCCTCCAACTGTGTCATCTAGAGGCTATACTGTCCTTCCTTTTGGATGAATATGGCCTAAAAGCCTATGTGGAGAATGTAGTAGCAGTACCCCAGGATATCGATAAGCTCAAGGAGTACGAAAAGGAAATAGCAAAGGTGAATAGGATGATTTTGGATGGAGTCCGAGATCCTCTAGTCTCACATGTGTCAAACAAGGGTACGACCAAGGAGATGTGGGATGCTCTCTTCGAGCTATTTCAAAGTTCTTCCGAGCAATGGAAGATGGTTCTCTAGGAGAAGTTGAGGAGCATAAGCATGCAGAATGACAAGAACATATATGGCTTCCTCACCAAGATTCAAGAAGTCTGAGATCAGTTGTCAACCGTTGGGGAGGCACCCCAACCCATAGAGCTTGTACACTTGGCACTAGATAGTGTCTCAAATTAATAAAAGGTGTTTGTCCAAAGTATCTTGGGCAGAGACACATTGTCTAAATGGGACAAGGTGTGGTCTGATCTATAGTAGGAGGATTTTAGTCCATTGAAAAGTGTAACCAGGTTTGGTCTTCAATGACATGTGTAATTGTGATTTTATGTAATTGATGAAAATAAGAAAAATAAAATTATTATTGTAATGCTTGTCTCATGGGTTTCATGAGCAAGGAATTTTATTTTAGTGATGGCTCCCATTGTGAGCCCTTAGGGTTTGTCATCAAGTCATAAAAGTGAATTTGAGTCTATGTCATGTATGAAGGACCCTTGTTGGGCATGTTACATTTTGTATGAGTCATTAGATAAGTGTAAATAGCCCTCCAAGACCAAGTAAAGTCTCCTCCTACAAGTCAGCTTCTAGAAGGATAATAGTATCTTCACAAAAGACACATTGGCTCACTCAATGACAAGACGCCTTATTATGAGGCTCCAACCACTATAAATAGGAAGCTCGAGCTAATTTCAGAGAACATATTTTTGGTGAGGCAAGTCTTAAGTTAAACAGTGCGAAGGTGATCAAGAAGGAGCCTAAGAACCAGTGAGGAGAGAGGAAGAAGTTGCGAACTGTTCCAGTATTGTTTTGGACTATTTTGGGCTAAAGGATCTCCACACGTACGAGGTTTCATACCTGTCTGTTGTAGCAAGGAGGTCGAGAAGGTTACAAGCATCAAAAGTAATGAAGTTGGGTGAAGGACAAGTAAAATGGAAGCTAAATCAAAAGGAAGAAGTCTCCTTCTAAATACATGCTTGTTAAGGGGTTTTGATTTGAAACCAAAAGTTGTAGATCTAAATCAAGTGATCAAAATTCTTAAGGCAGGCCAAGAAATACAAAGGGGTTTGACTAGCATTGACTAAAGGAAGAGGAAGAAGGCTTTGTGTCTTGGTCTTGGAGTGGAAAATAGGTCAAGGGTCTTGGTATTTGTCAATTGAAGCCTCTATAAGAAGAAGAATTTGTTCGGGTTTTCCTCTCAAGTGGGAGAGGTTTTGGCTTTGGAAGATAGCCTACATTCTGTGTCTCTTGTCTCTTTATTGTTTATGCATTAGTAATTGTTTTATGAAAGAAGAATACAATAATAATCTAAAGAGAAGAATCTAATCTAAGAAGTTATCTCTCAGAGAAATCACTTAATATTGATGACCTAAATTTAGCAACAGAGGCAAGCTCTAGTAAAGAGTACCATCAGTGACAGGAGCAACAAGGGCATGAAGGGTGAGAAGGAAGAAGAAAATGTAGCCTTAGCATCCAAGGGTCCCAGTCAGGGAGTTGTCAAAGTTTGGCAACAGTATGGCAGTGCCAGTAGCAACACATATGGAACATCAGAGTTGCACAGTGGTTGGTGGGAAGTGGCCAGACATTAGTAGGGTAACAAAGGGTTGTACAAAGACAAGGTGTTGTGGCAGAGTGTGCAGCGCTAGGGAGAACACTTTCCTCGCTAATAGGGAGTGTTAATTTTTGTAGTATCGAGGGTGTTCTAGTCTCGAACTTTTGTGGAGAGACTAAAACACAGGAGTTCTCCTAACCTAGAAATCGTTTATGGAAATTCCACCTAGAAGTGTCTCAATTATATTATTAGCTTATTTTTAATTATTTTTGAATTCTAAACTTAGGAAAAGGGGTTAATTAATCACAATTAATTGATATAAGTTGTGAATCATCTAGAAACACACATGGATCGACAAGGAAATAATCTGGGCTCTTGATTAAGTTTTAATCTCGGTCGTTGGAGGTACAACAAAATATTATAAGAAGTTGATGGGTAGATGGAGAACACACTTGTGGAGTACGATTTTTCTAGAGAGCCATCAATTTCTGGAAGAGTTCAAGCTTCAGAAGGAAGCAAAGCCAGTGAGGGGCAGGGATAATGATCCAGAGGAAGTTTTCTAGATTCAGTGAAGTGCATTGCAGAGAGGCAGAAAGAGCCAAGTGAGGTTGACACAGGGGTTGCGCAGAAGTCTCTAGAGGTAATTCGATTTTGTTGTAGAGAAGTTGGTTTCCAGTTCCAGCGGTCGGAAGAATGTTCCAGAAATTCGGAGAAACAGTTTCTCAACTAGTGGCAGATGACAGTTACATGAGCAGCTGATTGAGGAAGAGCGTGGGAGGGAATGCACAAGGGTGGCATAGGCCTACACAAAGTGTATTTGGATGACTCAATTGGAGTTGTAGTCAGAGCCCAGATTGCTAGTGGGGGTGAGGAAAATTCCTCACAATATTTTTGTTAGTAATTTCTCTGTAGGATTTGTAGTTTTCAGCATCTAGATTATACTCATAATTTCTCACTATTTCATAATAATAAAAACCCTTAGTTACTACGCCGATTTTCCCAAGTTGGATTTTTCCGGGGACATTTTTTCAAAAAGTAAATGTGTTTAATTTTGATGTGTGTGTGTTATTATTTTTCCACAGTTTTATTTGTGAAGGTTGTTGTGTTATTTATTCAATATTTGTTGTAGAAAATAAATTGTTAAATTAATTAACAATTAGAAGAATAATTTCTAGCTGTTGCGTAGGATTTCAAGACTTGAAGTTTTCACAAGAGTTACTAGCCCAATCGGCATCAGAGTATCCATGTAGGCTTACATCTTCAACTATATCTCAATCCAAGATTCATGGTGCCATGTAGGTACCTCAACACATGCTTTGCAGCAACCCAATGTGCATTGGCAGGATTAATCATGTATTGACTCAGTGTATTAACTGTAAAACATATATCTAGTCTAGTGTTGACTAAAAACATCAATGCCCCAATCAGTTGATGGTATTTAGAAGAATTAGCCAAATCATGTTCTGCATCTTTATTACAAAGCTTCTTGAAATTCATTTCCATTGGAGTATTCATGGACTTACACTCCATCATTCCAAACCTTTCTAGTAGTTTGACAACATATTTTCCTTGAGAAAGGAAAATTTCACCATATTTCTTTCAGAAAGTAGTGCATCAAACCCAAATCTTTCATTTCAAATTCAGAAGTTAACTCCCTCTTACATTGGAGAATAAGAAGTTCACTACTGGTCAAAAATAAATCATCGACATACAATACCAAAATCAAAGTCATACCTTGGATTGTGTTAAAGTAAATATTTGGATCTACATTGCTTTTGGTAAAACCAAGCTTCATCCAGAAGCTATCTATGTGAGCATACCAAGCTCTTGGAGCTTGCTTCAAACCATAGAGGGATTTCTTCAGTCTACACACACATTTTGGGATCATGTACTTCAAATCCTTGTGGTTGCTCCACAAATACTTATTTAAGGAAGCCATGCAAAAAAATAGTCTTCACATCCATTTGGTGAACATACCATCCTTGGCTAGTTGTTAGAGCTTCAATAGATCAGATGGTGGTGTAACAGGAAACAGTGTTAATCAAGGTTTTCATTAATGTCAATATGGAATCGACTAAGATGCCAATATTCTTGAGATGTTCGGTTCCAGATGATGATGTCAAGACTCTTATTTGACAAGGATGCCATCAACAAAGATGTCAACCCATGCAGATGTCAAACCACTAATGAGGAAGTCCTAAGAAGTCCTTGAACTAACTATAATGTTGCATGTGCCTTGATGATCTAGACCTTAACCCTTGATGATGTATGGAGTCATACACTTGATGAAGTCATACACTAAATGAATGACCACAATTGATGAAGGTTGAAAGACTAGATGATGACGTGGAAGATATCATTTGATGGTTGGAAGATTATTTTGAAATTCTCCTAATGATGTTTCACTATGACATATTACTGCATTATTATTGGATAGATGATGTTATACCTTCATGATGATGTTGGATACTATCATGATGACATGGCTTTCCTACATGATGACACAAAGGAGAAGCCACGCAATGGAAAAGCCATGTTGTCTTATTGACCTTCTGCACAAAAAAATTAAGGACTATCACAAAGAAAATTGTTTTACCACCTTATAGGCATCCTTCCAAATTGAATCCTATACTATCTTATAGAGTATTTTTTCCTCTTTCCAATGAGCCCTTATTTGTCTCGAAACTCCTAGTATTTTGTGAGATATTGATTTTTTAAGTCTAAAAAAACTAAAGTGAGCCGACCTACACTTTGGCATTCAAGTCGGCCTATCTAACAATGACATGTCTCTTTGCTTGTCATCACAATGAAGGCTATATATATAAAATTCGAAATTCATTTATGGGCATCAGTTCGGTCACACATCCACAAAAATGTGTAGATTGAGTTCACATCTCATGAACCTAAAGAATAAAGAGGAGAACGACAATTTTGTTTGGGCTTGGAGTTAATTAAACCATAAAATCTTGTGGAGATTTTCAGACTTATCATAGTGGATTCATTACAGAGCTATGACATCATGTGGCTCAGACTTATAGAAATCCAACCTGTGTAGAGAAGCTCAAATAGGCAAGCACGTAATTTGTATAAAAGTCATTTCTATACCCTTCATACCTTGAAGTTGTTGGGTGCCTAGAAAACTTTGGACCTAACCACAGAACACCGCAGGATTGTTTCTGGGTTAAGATATTTTGAGCAGATTGCACTGAGAATTCAGAGGTGGTTGAAGGATGTATTTATGTGCCTCAAACTAGTGGTTATCTACTTGTGATACTAATACTTCAAACCTATATCTCATTGTTGTAGTGTCTCAGTCAATGAAAGGCATATATGCCTTAGACAAATCTAAATCAAACTTATAGCTTGGTGGATGATGACAACATCAAGGATTGATTGTGAAGGACACACCTGTTGAGAGCCTAGTTTAGATCTTGGAATGGTATTTGAAGACTCAATTTTGAAGAAACTATACTTGTTGGAGTGTTGAACCATTTGAAGAAAATTGAAGCTTTAGACAGTGAAGAACTCTCTCTTGGACAATGGGATTGATAAAGTGAAGCCCATTAATAAAGACAACACAATCAAGCAAAGTGATCTTGGAATTGAAGTCAACACAATACATCAAAGTGATTAACCAAGTAAATTAAAAATCAAGAAATCTTGGAGCTGATTTAACATTGAAGAATTTGGTCAAGGACATAAAAGTAAGTACATTAATCATCATAGTTAGTGAAGGATTTTGGAGTCTTTGATTGGAGTATTTATGGAGTGATCTTGAAGAAGATCCCAGATTGGAGCCTTTTTGTTAAGTAACCTTGACTGACCTTGGAGATACTATTGAAGAGATTTTGGTGAGTTTTCTTGAAGATAATATTAAAGATCATGATGCATCATTGATGACATCATGAGGTGAATTGAAGGATTTGATTGGGTATCATGAAGGACAATGGAGACACCTTCATGTGAAAATTTCAAGGTTGTCATCGATGATGCAACGTGGAGACTACAGTGAAGACTAAGTGAAGATTGACATGGCTTGTTGAAGAAGAGATTGGGAGTCATGAAGTATAACCAAATATATCTTGACGAAGGATAGAATTGGAGCCCTAGAGGATCGAAGTCCTCAAGAATCCAGGTCAGAACCTGAACCAGAAACAAGGATGGAGCCTTAAGGTTGGTTCCTGAGAATTGACAAGGTTGGAGCCTTGGAAGTCCAAATCGATGCTTGGAAAATACAAGTTGGAGTCTGGGAGATTAAATATCGGTGTCTTCATCTATGGTTGGAACCCTACATATATTGTAATTAATTTTTTGTAAAGAAAAAATTAATAAAAAAATTTAAATATAAGTGATCTAATTGGTAAAAATAACAATTGAAAAGAAATATTGATTCACCCCCCTCTTAGTAATTCCAAAAATTGGTATAAGATCCAGTACCTTCACTCAAAGCCTAACAGTGTGAAGGTTGATCAGTAGAACACAAATGGCGAAGCCAAGGAAGAAAGCATCCAATCCTTCTAAATATGTCTCTGCCTCAACCATTGAAACTGAAGATAATCAATTTGGAGAAGTTCCATTGTTCAATGGAAACTTTGATGTATGAAACGTGAGATTGAGGAATTTCTTAATGACTCAAGGCATTGAAGTCTGGGAATAAGTGATTACTGATAGCATGATGGGCACAAAATCTGAGTAAAGTGCAAGAGCGATGAAGGCAATTTTGAATGGGCTACCAAATTCTATGAAGGCCAATTTGGAAAAATGTTCGTTAGCAAAAGGTATATAGGACAAACTTCATGATCTTCACTCAAAAGGAATGTTAACCATGATCTCTATTCAAGAAGATGGAAAAAAAGAAGTAAATCCGAACCCCATCAAGGAAGATGAAAAGAAGAGTGATGACATCAAGGCTAAAGAAGACCTAGAAGTTGAAAAGAATAAAGAAAACCTTGAGGATGATCTCCTAACAAAACTTATAGCTGCCATGGAAGAAATTAATAGTTTGAAAAAGGAAAATGAGGAATTTAAGAAGAAAGCGCAAGTTGGAGATCAAAACAAGAAAAAGAAGAAAGTTGACCTTTTCAAGCTTCGAGTACATGAAAGAGATGAGTAGCTCACCAAAATTAAAGAGGAATTTATTCAAAACGAAAGAAAGCATCATTAAGAATTCATATCCATGAAAAATCAATTGGATAAGGCAAATAAAAGGGAAGAAACTTTGTCAAGCCATCTTGAACGAAGACATGAAGACTTGAACAAACTTAAAGGAAAAATTGGTCAATACAAGGAAGAGGTCTCCTCCCTTAAATCTCAACTACAAGAAGCAAAGAAAAAAGCACAAGGATTTGAGAAGGTGATTGAATCTTTGGTACTCATAGAAGGACAAGTTGATGAAGCAGAAAAGGAAATAAATGCTATGGCATGTCAACTAAAAGAAAAGGATGAAGAAATTTTCCTACTAAAATCAAATTTCATCTCTCTAAATATCGAAACACATGAAGTAACAAGGATGATGGAAGAAATGAAGAAGCAACTAGTTATGAAATATGAAGATTGTGAAAATTTGAAAGGAGAAATTGTCTTTCTTAAAAATGAAGTTGGCTTACTGAATAAGAACTTGCAGAGTTCTCAAACCCTAGATGACATCCTAAGTCATCAAAGGTCTCCCATTGATAAATCAAGGCTTCACTATGCAGGTGAATCCTCAAGCAAGAATGATAATGCTTCAAACTACAAGGATGTGAAGAAACCAGGAAGAAATGTTGATACTCCCAGTTCCACCAAAGGAAAGGAGAAGAGTTAAGAAGAAAATGGAGGAAATCATACTCCAAGGAGACTTGCAGATGATGTCAAGAACACAAAAGGCAATGAATATCATCAAAAAATAAAAAGGAAAAAAGACTTCATAAGTACATCATGTTGAGAACTTGGAGGGGCGGTGATTAATTCAAATTATCTCCTTGATAATTACTTGTGATCTTACTTTACTTACTTATGTATTCTCTTCTTAGCTTATTACGTCTTTCATCAAGTCAATTACAAATATAGGCTCTTCAAGCCAGGACCAAAACCTCTCCCTCTTGGAGAGGAAAACCCACAAGGAATTCTTCTCATAGACTTTCAAATGACAAGTACCATGACTAAGACTCAGACCCTTGACCTGTGTATGCTTCCAAGACCTTGTCACTACTTCTTTGTCAACCTCCATTGCTGATCCTTCTTTTCTACACCAACCTGCATTGACTTGCACCAACACTAAAGAACTCAGACTCTAAGTCTATCTTCAAACACTCCTTCTCGCTTATTCAGATATTGGAGACAAGGTCATTCGAGATCTTATCTTTCACTTTGCATATCCTTGAATCTTTATTTACTGGAGATATATTAATTTCTTTTATGAACTGTGATTAGGAAGGTAAATCACAAATTTACCTTCCTCATTTTCTCGCACTGCAATCAGAGTTTACTTACCATACCGCATCACAGCAAATCATAGGCTATGCATCAACCTTAGTCCTTCACATTACATTAAAAAATGTCATTTGAATGCTTCTTCACTTCGGACTAGTCACAGTCCTTACAACACATAAAGCACAAAATTTATTCCACTTTGATTGCAGGTGTATTTCAGTGTGTTCATCTAAGGTTTGACCGCATTCTACTTGTCCGCAAGTTCTTCACACTGATCCACATTCACTACTTTAGAGAAATCCGAAAAACAAATCCACATCTTAACTTAACATACTTGAACACTTCTTTTACTTCGCATTTATTCCATACTTTATCACGTTGAAAATATCTCAGAGATATCCGCAATACTTGTCCTTAAATGAACCACAAGTCCCTTATATATAGTGCATTTCTTTTATTTTTAGGCCGAATTCATGTAATATCCCCAAATGGGGATTTTAATAATAGATACTAAAAATAAACTTGAACAACCAAATAAATGTAAATAGACAAACAACCAACAAATAATACACAATGGATGTCAATAAAATTACTGAGCCATTTTATTAATCCACTGGAAATAGTACATCAACATGAAGGAATAATGGAACCTGAGCTTGCCAAGCAAGCAGAGAAAAACGCAGAAAAATATCTCTGGCTCAATTGATGAATGGCTATGGAAGTGATGTAGATGGCTCCGTGAGAAAACTGCTACAAACCAGCTACGACAAAATTGATCTCTCCAAACTCCACTGAAGCACTGTGAGATTTTTGAGTGAAACCTCCTCAAGAGTATTGGGTTTTCGTCCAACACCCACTAGCACACCCAAGGGTTTCCATCTTGGGGCTACCCATGAAATAGAGAACCAAGTTCTCAAACCTCATGAAGCGAAGACCAACTCAGCCACTCTCTCCAATCCAACCTTCGGTCTAGGCCGAGGTCAATCCTGATCTGCGGATGTTGAGCTAGTGCTATTGAAATACTGATGGATTGTCAGTCCACAATCCATGGCCCAATGTAATATGTAACATCTCTCTCGTCCAAGTGCTCCTGCCGAAATGTACCCAGGACTAAGAATAACTCTCTATCAATAAGATACCAACTCATCACCTCTCTCCAATCCAACTCCTGTCTCGATCTCATGCTAACCCTGCACTCTTGAAGTCGGGATGGAATACTGAAGAACTTTCGACCTATGCCCCACTGCCAACTGGAAGTTGTAGCATCTGTCATGTCTAAGGGTCCCTACTACGATATGCTCCCTATGAAGAAGATCGTATCGTCAATAGGGTACCAACTCATGATCTCTCGACAATCTATCCTAGAAGAAGAATCCAATGTAGTGACATCTGCATACAGAACACGTCAAGAGTGTTGTCACCAGCCCATACTCAACTCATGTTGCTCTGTCTCACCTATCAACGATAACTTCCTGAAAAAGAAGGTCAACCTCTCTATAATAGGCCAAGGTGGGCAAGGGTACCTACTACGATATGCTCCCTACGAAGAAGATCGTATCTTCAATAGGGTACCAACTCATGATCTCCCGACAATCTATCCTAGAAGAAGAATCCAATGTAGTGACATCTACATACAGAACACGTCAGGAGTGTTGTCACCAGCCCATACTAAACTCATGTTGCTCTGTCTCGCCTGTCAACGATAACTTCCTGAAAAAGAAGGTCAATCTCTCTATAATAGGCCAAGGTGGGCAAGATATTTTGCAGCCCCATTAATGTTCTCATGGAGAGTGCTCCTCCCTGAAAGTACTACAGTCCTCCTAACTATATGTGCATCTACCAACACCTCATCAATGGGTCAGCCCAAAGATGGATGCACCACAATCTCCAATAGCTCCTCCCTCTTCAGATCGGAAATTTCATACTTCTGTTGTCTACTAGCGTCTCGAAAAACTATCCCATCAACCTCCAACATCTCTCGAGGATAAGTATCTGCAACTATTGTCACTGTACTAGATGCTTGTGCATCTGTCCATTCCTCCTCAATGGCTGACCCCAAGGTTAGCTGCATATCCATCACAGACTCAATGTGAGCCTCCATATGGCGCTCCCCAAAAGGTCTATCATACATGATGTGCATATCCTTCTCCTCTGTTGACTCATGCTCCACCATATGTTGTTGTGGTTGAATCGTTACAAGTGACTCATCACCCTAAGTATCTCTCATAGGGTCCCCTGACTGTCCACCGTGCTCACTGGAATACAACTCTGGCCGACGATGCATCTCCACGTGACTACTCATGCTCCCCAAAAGCATCCTCATATGACTCATCTGAAGAAGAGTCGCCATCCTGACATACAAAAGGAATGCCCTCCTGCTATATCTTTACCACCTCATCTGCATCTCTTAAAGCATGAGTGATCATGCCCCCAAGGTTCTTTTCAGATGAAGCAAAGTCCCTTCCTCCTCAGCTCATTTTTGTTGCCTGATCCACCAAACTGGAGCAACTCCTCCCTGGTCAAATGTCTCCTGAATAGCCCAATGTTCTTCTCAACCAGCCCTTGGGCTAGCTCATAAGCAGCAGGTGAGACCAACTACTCTCTCCTCCAAATGCTCAACAACCTAGTCTACAGCTCCTGGAAAATGGCATCGCGGTATCTCATACAAGACGACATGATGGACTGCATGTGTGCTATGACTGTGTCAGGATGATGTCTCCTAATGCTGAAGAAGCATTGGAACATCTGCATAATCAATCCATCACACTCAAGATCAAACATGATGTCATACGTTTTGAATGTGGCCATACTTCCTCAAATCTTAAGCTTCTTCGCAAAGGTAAAGCATACACTGTTGTCCAAGTCCTGAAAAGTCCCCACTATCAATCTGAGAATCCTCCTCTTAACATCATCATTGTATGGAGATATAGGTGCAGTTAGTCTCATGATGTTATTGAGATAAGATGCAGCTGGGAGTCTAAACCCTTCGCATGGTTCTTCCAAAAACGTGGGCTGTATAAGAGAAAACATAGCAGTTCTTAGAGCCCAGATCAGTTTCTTTCCTTCTAACTGGCTTATTTTGAAAAGGAGTTCTTCATGTTCATCAAGTTTGGAAAGAAATCTCCATGTGATCTTCATGAACTTCAAATCTAACCCAAGTTTAAAGATCTTATGTCCCGACTCATTTTCTTTCTGCCAATCTTTTGTCACTTCTTGTTGGAGAAGAGTGTGGATCCCTTTTGAGAATGGTTTGTTTTTCAGTTTGGGGTTTTGGTCCAAATTGCAGTCCATTAATGTATTGTTGTGTCAATTTAAGAGGTGTTTAAAAACCCCATTGTTCAATGTATTTTTCTGAGTACTGATCTGCTCTCTCAACTAAAAGAAATTTGATTTGCAAGCTACAATGGATATGTCAAATATTAAACTCAGGGTTTAACTGAGAATTTATTTTCATGACCAAAATAACACATTTCTATTGGATAATGCAACCTATTCCAGCACTATTATACCCTCAGGAACATCTATTTATATCTCCTTTATACCCACTGGAAAAGAAAATTAAAATTAGCAGTAACACTGAATAGATATGGAACCTGGAACTGGTGTGTTGGTGCAGTTGATGTAAAATAGCTCCTTCCACACATAGCCACCATGCACAGTGATATCTAGAGTCACTATAGAACAAATACGTCCTTCAATTTGGAGAAAATCATCCCAGAAAGATGATAGCTTATCAACGAAATAAATAATTTCATTCCCTTTGTGGCTCCCAAAGATAATTCTGTCTTCTTCAGATTTTAAACACAAGACTAAAATTGTCCCTCTATTACCAAAATAAATATCTTTCCAAGCTTGACCTGGTAGATGGATACAACTAAATTTATAAGGCGAAAAATCACTATTCCAATAATATGCTATTCAATATCCACAATAACATCTAAATTTTTCCTTCAGGACTATGAAGGAAAATGGTACTCGGCCTTTTATAAATGTTTTGCTCCAACATGGCATCTTGGCAATTCTTTGCTTGGGAATAAATTCTTGGTCCTTCTGTATTACTCGGGAACCATCACATAGTGGACTTCTTCACTTATCCCTACACACGCCTTTGCACCACAGGGACATGCGCGTTGACCACCAGTGACTTGTGCCTCAATGATTTTTGGAATTTGTGTCCACTTATTTAGGAAGAAGGCGTCAATGTGATCATTTTTCCTTCAAATTTTTTATGCGGCAGTTCCCGAATTATTTCCACGGCCCAAAATTTTATTTAAAATTTTCTTTCTCCTTTTTGTTGCGAGCCTCTAGCTCTCGGCCTTCAAGTTCTACTACTTGAACTGGTTACACGACAGATTTAATTGAGTTTAGCATGGTTCAATTTCCCTGTAATCGTAATTCACACACTTCAGAAATCGTGAGAATCGTGACTGGCCATTGAATTTGATCTTTGCACTGAATGGAAAGCAAATTCAACACCCAATTGGATGGCGGCTATCACAAGGTTGTAAATGGATCTTGCAACGATAATTCGGCCACAGTTGCACAATTCTCTTCATCCAGGCACATGATACTCCATAAACAAGAGGATGGCGGCTTTCACTTCACAAGTCTGTTTGACTGACAGTTAAAAATAAATTTTCGGGCTCGATAAAGGATCGACAGTCGATTTCCTATCACTCGAGGATGACCCTGTCACATGGCTTCACGAACAGGCCCTCTGATTGGTTTGGTGACAACATAAAATTTGTGTGACCGCTCTAATCAGAAATATGCACACAATTCAAAATTGGGCTTCCATCTGATTTAATGCAGCTGATTGAGGTTTTCAGTTACCCACTCGATACTACTTCAAGTCCTTAAGAATTATTTGTGGGCATTCGATCTCGACGTTCAACACCACTGCAGACTTCTAGAAATTTTCTGCGTAGATGTATTGTCAAGTGCCAAATTTTCCAACATATATTAGAACCGCAGGGTTAGCTTCAGGGTATGCCTGGAATTTTCCACGTCGGATAACGAAATTGAGTCTCCATGCCACAATCTCGACCCGTTGCAAAAACAACAGATTCAACTTGCTTGAAAGCTAAAATAATAATTTTGGCCCCATGCAGAGATGAATTAGGCCTTTAATAAATAGATCAAGCCACAACGAGTATAAACTTGGCCGAAAATTTATCAGACGATTATTGAGGGAATGACAATTTGGAAGAAATTTTATCGGATTCTTAATAAGGGAAATTTGTCGAATGAATTGGTTCTTTGGCTTCTATGGCAAAACCCTTCTAGCAGTCATCACTGCAATTGGAAACTGATACCCGCAGGATGAGCCAAGACTGAGGCTCTGATACCATTGTAATATCCCCAAATGTGGATTTTAACAATAGATACTAGAAATAAATTTTAACAAAAAAATAAACATAAATAGGCACACAACCATCAAATAATACACAATGGATTTTGATAGAATCAGTGAGCCATTTTATTAATCCACTGGAAATAGTACATCAACATGAAGGAATAGTGGAATCTGAGCTTGCCAAGCAAGCACAACAAAACCAGAATAAGATCTCTGGCCCAACTAATTATGGCAATGATGTAGATGGCTCAGTGAGAAGACTGCTGCAAACCGAATATGACAAAACTGATCTCTCCAAACTCCACTGAAGCACTATGAGATTTCTGAGTGAAAGCTCCTCAAGAGAATTGGTTTTCATCCAACACCCACTAGAACACCCTAGGGTTTTCATCCTGGGGCTACCCATGAAGTAGAGAACAAAGTTCTCAAACCTCTCAAACAAGAAAATGATCCAATCCAAGATACCCCTCAATGGCCTCCTCCTTTTCTTTTTATAGATCTCATGGATCCTTCTATAGCCTTATTTTATTATTATTTTAATCATGGAGCACTTTTTCCTCTTATTTTCCAATTAAAATATTCCTTTTTAATGCGGTAAAGAGCAAATCGGCCACCAAATAGAAACTCACACCCAACCACCCCATCATGTAGGTATTCTTGTCCCGGTTCCAACGAGCTATTACACTAAGGTGTTGTATCACGCATTCCTCTCGGAAAGCCACCTTGAGCGTAATTAATTGAGTTAAGTCCAAAAATAACTTAGTTTTCCAAAAGTTGTTGGAATGCACTGGAACGAAAGGAAAACGATGCAGATGATGGAATATATCAAGCGAATGCTACCGATCCTCAGAGAAACCCCTCAAAACTCCTCCAAAAAGCCCCTGGACCTGCTAATGACACCAACATGTACCTATGATCTGTCTGCTCCCAACAATGGAAGTCCATCCTAGCCCTGTCAGAGCTGACACCAAAAAAGAGGAATATTACACTTCATCACTGCATTTAGGCCGACTCCATCACTGCATGTGTATATCAACGTATTCATCTCAGGTTTTACGACATTCTACTTGTTCACAACTTCTTCGCATTGATATGCATTCACTACTTCAGAGCAATCTGCAAAATAGATCCGCACCTTAATATACTTGAACACTACTTTTACTTCACATTTATTCCATACTTTATCACGCTAAAAATATCTCAGAGATATCCACAATACTTGTCCTTAAATGAACTGCAACTCCCTTATATATAGTGCATTTTTTCTGTTTTCAGGTCGACACTACAACATGATTGTAGGCCGACTTCATCACTGCATATAGGCCGACTTAGAGAACACGTCTTCCAGCGTTAATGAGGTTAATATGAGGGATGTCTTGAGCCATTCCTTCACAGTTAGATGACAAGGTCTTTAGAGCATATCCTTTTGACTAGACACTTCATATACATGACTCTTGAGTACATTTATAATTAGAAGACAAATCCTAATAGACATCAAGAAGAAGTCTATTGACCTATAATAAAACCTTGCTCATGAAACCAATGAAGCAAACATAACAAAATACATTTGATTATCTTTGTCTTCTTCTTTACATAAACACATAATTACATAGTCAATATGAAGACCGATCCTATTTACACTTTTCAACGCTCCCTCTTAACTAGGGGGGTATTCATACTGGTACGTGGTCACTTTCAAACTGAAGAATCTCATAAGAAGAATCAGATTGGTAATCGCATTTGTATCGCATCATATCAACCGACATTGTCCTATTGCAAGGCCTTGACTAATAGCCCCATCTCTCAATGAGACAATGGGCTACAATGATGGCGAGATGCATGACTTATAGACACCAGTCATTGTCTCTCTAAGGTACATACTCCACCTAGGTGTTCCCAGAGTATGACCTTCTTAGAATATTCTTCTCTTGGGTAGTCAACCCTCAAAGAATATCGGTCCTCGACTGATTTTATCTTGAATGCCCTATCACATTCTCAAAGAGTATTGAATTCTAGATGATTACCAAATCCTCCATTCTGTCTTCCAGGTGAAGACTAGGTTGATGTGTCTATCCATTCTCTCCACATGGCCTTCAATTAGACTTACGGTCGTTAGTCCTAGTCTAGTGCATGACACATGTATTAGAGAATCATGTATGTCACTCCCTCTTAACTCAGGAATGAAAAATTTGAAGTTTCTTCCAAGAAAGAAACTTACCACCAGGCTCCCTCTCATCCAGGGACCTACAGTAGCAATGGTGAGACACCTAACTGCTCATGAAGAGTTCCTCCCCTCGATGTCATGGATTTCAATATTGATGAATCTTCAACCTTTTGGCTCCATAGGGCACAGATCATCCATCACTTTCGTCCATGAGTCATGTCAACTACCAGAAAGTGATTTATCATACTTACTTATATGGTCCACCTTTATGCCATGTTGTTTTCTTTCGAACCATCTCTCAAGGATGTTACATCCTTCTACATGATTGGCAGCCCTACATAAACTTATCCAGATAAAAATATACATAAGAACTTTTAAATCAAAAGTTACCTTAATGATGATCTTTCACCACGACATCTTCCTATAAGCATCAACATCCTTTATTCAGATTGACACATCTCCTAAAGATATGTCTTGTCAAGTGTCTTCTTATTTACCATATTTCTATTAGAGTACACATATCTTCCCAGGAGATCTCCTAGTCACATATTTCTTGGATTCTGGATGATAACCGCCTCTTTACATGGTTGCCCTTCATGATCTCTTCAATTATTTCTACGCATAGTTTCATACACAGGAACTTCCAGTATCTAGTTCCCTGTTTGTATACAACTACATCATATTCCATATGAGGACATATTTAATTTCATCTTATAGTGACAACATGTGCATAGTAAGATATCCTCCTCCATAGATCATAATTCTAAAGATAGAAGTCCATTACCTACAACTATATGACATGACTTTACAACATCCAATGTCAACATATAAATATATATACCTCATACCTTTTCCCTTTGACTCATCCTGTAGCAACTTTACTAGAATGAAGAACTTCATTCCCTTGACCTGCTTCATAAATATGTCATCATATCCTAATCCCAGAATTTTGTAGCATAGAATTCTCAACGAAACCTTTCTTCTTTCTTTCTAACCAGTGAATTCATAGAGAAATCCATTAGAAAATATCAGCACTTGTTTCCGCATTGATTATAGAATGATGACCCTTGATATTGATGACTTCCTTCCATCAATATCGTTTATCAATGAGGTTTCTAGGAGCTGCTTCACCAAGTGCCCCTTTCATGCTTTTATCATGATGCTATTAATATACACCGCTTCCTATTATTTTACAACCAACAAAAATCCCTTGAGGAGAAAGATGATCATAGAGATCTTTCACTTTCTTCTTTCTTATATTTCTTTGCATCAGGTTCTTCCCTTATATCGGTAAAATGGGATTCTTTATTTTCCTTTCCAAATTTAGGACAATCCCTTTTATAATGCCCAACTTCATTACATCCAAATCATCGTACTTTTCCCATATTTCTTCTTTTTTCTGAGGACCAAATTCACCGAATCTTCCTTTCTTCCTGGACATGGTTGCAAAGGCTTGACTCCCTTCACTTCATCATGTATCAACTTTGGCTTTCAACCTTGTTTCCTCTATTTTACATAGAGAGCATAGATCCTGGAATGGTGTTGCTTCTTTCTTCCCGTATAACCTTGAAGTGAATTTTCCCCATTCTTTCGGTAGAGCATTCAGATTCACTGTAGTCATCTCACTATCAAACATTACTTCTCCCAATTCCTGCAGATGGTCTCGTATTTCATAAATCCTCATAAAGTATGTAGTGATTCATTTCTCTCTTGACAATTTCATCTTTTATAGTTCTTGTCTCAGAAAGATTACTTCTCTTGTAGTACTCGCGGAGAATAGCTCCACCAATTTCTCATATATTTCTTTTGCAATTTCTAGTTTTGATCCCTAGAGGATGAGTGAGTCCTTAATGGATTCTATGATAATCCTCTGGGCTCTTATTTCTCCTTTCATGTGCTTGGCATGAGCTGGAGCATCTTATTTTGAGGGTTGAGTTGTAGATCCTTTGATGTATCCCATAACTTCATCTTCGATTATATTCAAATTTGTCCTCTTCTACCATGCACTAAAGTTTGATGACCCAACCAATTTGTTGCTCTCTTTGCAATAAGTCATTTTGACAGATTCAAAAGAGGTCATAAAAATACTTACTTGTGTATATTTATTTCTTCCTTCTATCATCTTCCTTGATGATGATGATGGCAAGGACTCTTTCTTAGATTGAATTCTCCAATGAAGGGATTCTTGAATCCTTGATGATAAAGGATGTTTTCAAAAAAGATGATATTTCTTCCAACAGAGTCTTGAATATAAATCTTTGATGGCAAAGATTATCTTTTTGAAGAGTGGATCCTTTGAATGATATTTGAAGGTCTTCTTGAAATGACTTGCGAATCTTTCTTGCAAACTGATTTGACTTTTCAACACAAACTTTGACCTTGACTTTGATTCTTGCTTCCTTGAGTGCCTCTTTGCTAAGTATCCCTTGTCTTTAGCACCTTAGCTCTGATAACATGTTGAGAATTTGGAGGGGCGGTGATTAATTCAAACTCTCTCCTTGATAATTACTTGTGATCTTACGTTACTTATTTATTCTCTTCTTAGCTTATTACATCTTTCATAAAGTAAATTACCAAAAACATAAGAGGCTCTTCAAGGCAGGGCCAAAATCTCTCCCTCTGGGAGAGGAAAACCCACAAGGAATTCTTCTTATAGACTTTCAAATGACAAGTACCATGACCAAGACTCAGACCCTTGACCTATGTATGCTTCCAAGGCCTTGTCATTGCTTCTTTGTCGACCTCTAACGCTGATCCTCCTTTTTTGCACCAACCTGCACTGACTTGCACCAACACTAGAGAACTTGGTCTTTAAGTCTGTCTTCAATCACTCCTTCTCACTTATTCAGATATTGGAGACAAGATCATTCAATAGCTTATATTTCATTTTGCATATCCTTGAATCTTTATTTATTGGAGATATATTACTTTATTTTATGAACTTTGATTAGGAAGGTAAATCACAGATTTACCTTCCTCATTTTCTCGCACTGCAATTAGAGTTTACTTACCATAACCCTTAGAATCTGCATCACAGCATAATCATAGGCTATGCATCAACCTTAGTCCTTCACATTACATTACAAAATGTTGTGTGAATGCTTCTTCACTTCGGACTAGTCACAATCCTTACAATGCATAAAACATAGACTTTATTATGCTTTTGATTGCAGGTGTATATCAATGTATTCATCTCAGGTTTGACTGCATTCTACTCGTCCGCAACTTCTTCTCACTGATCCACATTCACTACTTCAGAGAAATCCACAAAATAGATCCACACCTTAACTTAGCATACTTTAACACTGCTTTTACATCGCATTTATTCCAGACTTTATCACACTGAAAATATCTCAAAGATATCTGCAATACTTGTCCTTAAATGAACCACAAATCCCTTATATATAGTGGATTTCTTCTATTTTTATGCTTACCCTACAACATGCTTGTAGGCCAACTTCATCACTTCATATAGGTCGACTTGGAGAACACATCTTCCAGCGTTAACGAGGTTAATATGGGGGTTTTATTGATCCATTCCTTCACAGTTAGATGACAAGGTCTTTGGAGCATATCCTTTTGACTAGACACTTCATATACATGACTCTTGAGTACATTTATGATCAGAAGACAAATCCTAATAGAAATCAAGAAGTATATTGACCTATAGTAAAACCTTGCTCATGAAATCCATGAAGCAAGCATTACAAAAATACATTTTATTATCTTTGTATTCTTCCTTACATTAATACATAATTACATAGTCAATATAAAGACCAACCCTGGTTACACTTTTCAACACATCAAGGAAACCTTCATCTCCCAGGTACCATAGTATATTTCTTGGTTATTGCTATTCTTGTACAAACTTTGGGTAGATGGCAGGGCATATCACAAAGACAAATATAATGGTCCTCATTAGCCACCTAGAAGCAATTTTGCAACAAGAAGCCATGATTTCTCATTCATGAACAAGAAGGAGTGCTTCAATTGCCATAATATTGGACATATGGCACGTGATTGTAACTTGATTTGGGTCCCTCAACAAGCTAAAATTGTGTCAGCCAAGCCAAAGAAGAAAGTTACACAAGTATGAAGAAGGAAACAAACTGAATCTGAAAGTTTCTTCAACACTCTGGAAAACAACACATGTTGTTGATTTGATGAAGGCATCCTTGATATTCCAAGTGTTTGATGATGAGACTTTGCCAAAAAGAAGACCATGCATATTGTTAGGAGAGCTTATGATTCTTAATCATTCTTGTAGAAGCTATTCGTGAAAGGGCCCTATGAAATCCTTGATGAGTCACACATGAAGAACATGATCCCTTACTCGTCCGATGGACTATTGTTGAACATTTCTTCCATTTTATCCCTAAGCAAGTAATATTTCTTGAGCTAGAAGAGTTTATGCAGGCAGGGGGATATGGTCCATCACATGAAGAAATGTAAACAAATCTATCATGGACCACATTTCCAGAAGGAAGAGCACCATGACAAGGAGAGTAACATACCTATGAAGAATTACTATTGATGAAGAAAATAAACAACTTTACTAGGGAGTACTTGAGGACCCCGTTTTCCATTGATGTCAAAGGGGAAGAGAATATTTGAAGGGCAAGAATATTTCCATCAATGACAAAAGGGGAGATTGTTAATCAAGGTTTTCGTTGATGTCAATATGGAATTGACCGAGATGTCAATATTCTTGAAATTCCCTCTTCCAGATGATGATGTCAGGACTCTTGTTTGACAAGGATGCCATCAATGAATATTTCAACCCATGAAGATGCCAAACCACTAATGAAGAAGTCCTAATAAGTCCTTGAACTAAATATAATGTTGCATGTGCCTTCTTGATCTAGACTTTAAACCCTAATGACATATGGAGTCATACACTTGATGATGTCAAGACAACCTGAGTGGGCTCAATGGTTAAGAACTTGTGATTTCTCTTGGGAGGTCACAGGTTCAAAACCAACGGGGGGTAGGGTTGTCTATTGCCTGTCATGACCAAGCTAGAGGGATAGATGCCCCCAATGTTGGATGCCTTGATCCTTGTGAAAGTCATGAGTTTCTGGTATATGTGGCTTACGGGTTGCTACATATATCTCGGGAGGTTGATGTTCCCTGTCTAAAAAAATACACTTGATGATGTCATACACTAAATGAATGACCACAGTTGATAAAGGTTGAAAGACATGATGATGACGTGGAAGATATCATTTGATGGTTGGAAGATTATTTTGAAATTCTCCTAATGATGTTGCATATGACATATTACTGCACTATTATTGGATACATGATGCTATACCTTCATTATGATGTTCGATACTATCATGATGATATGGATGTCCTACATGGTGAAACTGTGATCCTATGATTGATAAGCCGAAAAAAGGAGAAGCCAAGCAATGGAAAATCCATGCTATCTTATTCACCTTCTGCACACAAAAATAAATGACAGTCTCAAAGATTTTTTTTTTTTACCAACTTAGAGGCGTCCTTCCAAATTGAAACATATACCATATTAAAGAGGATTTTTTCCTCTTTCCAATGAGCCCTTATTTGTCTCGAAACTCTAATATTTTGTGAGATATTGAATTTTTAAGTCTAAAAAAATATACCTAATAGTGAGCCGACCTACACTTTGGCATTCAAATTGACCTATCTAACATTGACGTGTGTCTTCGCTTGTCATCACAATTAAGGCTATATATTCAAAATTCGAAATTCATTTCTGGGCATCAATTTGGTCACACATCCACAAAAAAGTGCAAATTTAGTTCACATATCGTGAACCTAAAGAATAAATAGGAGAACAATAATTATGTTTGGGCTTGAAGTTAGTTAAACCATAAAATCCTGTGGATATTTTCATACTTATCACAGTGGATTCATTACAGTGTTGTGACCTCCTGTGGCTCGGACTAATATAACTCCAACCTGTGTAGAGAAGCTCGGATAAGCAAGCAAGAAATTTGTAGAAAAGTCATTTCTATACCCTTCATACCTTGAAGTTGTTGGGTGCCTAGAAAACTTCGAGCCTAACCACGAAACACCGCAACACTGTTTTTGGGTTCGGATATTTTGAGCAGACTGCACTGAGAATTCGAAAGTGGCTGAAGCTTGTATTTATGTGCCTTGAACCTTTGGTTATCTACCTGTGATACTAATACTTTGGACCTATATCTTATTGTTGTAGTATCTCAGTCAATGAAAGGAATATATGCCTCAGACAGATCTAAATCAAACTTATAGCTCAGTGGATGATGTTAGCATAGAAGATTGACTATGAGATACAAACTTGTTGAGAGCTTGGTGTAAATCTTGGAATGGTATTTGAAGACTCAGTTTTAAAGAAACTATAATGGTTGGAGTGTTGAACCATTTGAATAAAATTGAAGCTTTAAATAGTAAAGAACTCTCTCTTGGACAATGGGATTGATAAAGTGAATTGCAGTAATAAAGACAACACAATAAAGAAAAGTGATTTTGGAATTGAAGTCAACACAATACATCAAAGTGGTTGACCAAGTAAAGTCAAAATCAAGAAGTCTTGGAGCTGATTGAACATTGAAGAATTTGGTTGAGGACATAGAAGTAAGTACATCACTCATTATAGTTAGTGAAAGGTTTTAGAGTCTTAGATTGAAGTATTTATGGAGTGATCTTGAAGAAGATCCCAGATTCGAGCCATCTTGTTAAGTAGCCTTCATTGACCTTGGGGATACTATTGAAAAAATTTCAGTGAGTTGTCTTGAAGATAATATTGAAGATAATGATGCATCGTTGATGACATCATGAGGTGAATTGAAGGATTTTATTGGGTGTCATGAAGGACAATGGAGACACCTTCATGTGAAAATATCAAGGCTGTCATTGATGATGTAACGTGGAGATTACAATGAAGACTAAGTGAATATTGGCAGGGCTCGTTGAAGAAGACATTGGGAGTCATGAAGTATAACCAAATATGTCTTGACGAAGGATAGGGTTGGAGCCTTAGAGGATTGGATTCCCCAAGAAACCAGGTCGGAGCCTGAACCAGAAACATGGTTGGAGCCCTTGAGGTTGGTGCCTAAGAATTGACAAGGTTGGAGCCTTGAGATTCCAAGTCGGTGCTTGGAAAATACAGGTTAGAGCTTGGGAGATTGAAGATCAATGACTTCATCTAGGGTTGGAGTCGTGCATATATTGTACTTTATTTATTATAAAGAAGAAATTAATAAAAGAATGTATTCTTGTTGTTCATTTTGTGTTCTAAATATAAGTGATCTATCTGGGAAAAATAACAATTGAAAAGAAATATTGATTCACGCTTCCTCTCAGTATTTCCAACAATTGGTATCAAAGCTAGTACCTTCACTCAAAGCTTAATAGCTTGAATGTTGATCGTTAGAATACAAATGGCGAAGCCAAGGAAGAAATCCTCCAATCCTCCTAAAGACGTCTCTGCCTCAACCATTGAAACTGGAGATAATCAATTTTGAGAATTTCCATTGTTTAATGGAAACTTTGATGTATGGAAGGCAAGAATGAGGAATTTCTCAATGACTCGAGGCATTGAAGTTTGGGAATCAGTGATTAATGATAGCATGATGGATGGAGAATCCAAGGAGTACAATGCAAGAGCGATGAATGAAATTTTGAATGGGCTACCAAATTATTTGAAGGCCAATTTGGAGAAATGTTCGTCAGCAAAAGGTATATGGGACAAAATTCACAATCTTCACTTAAAAGGAGTGTTGACCATGATCTCTAGTCAAGAAGATGATGGAAAACAAGAAGTAAATCCAGAGCCTATCAAGGACGCTGAAAATAAAAGTGATGAAATAAAGGCTAAAGAAGACCTATATGATTAAGAGAATAAAGAAAACCTTGAGGAAGATCTCCTAACAAAACTTATAGCTGCCATGGAAGAGATTAACAATTTGAAAAAGGAAAATGAGGAATTTTAGAAGAAAGCACAATTTGGAGACCAGAACAAGACAAGGAAGGAAGTTGATATTTTCAAGCTTCAAGTACAGGAAAGAGATGAGGAGCTCACCAAAATTAAAGAGGAATTCCTTCAAAACAAAAGAAGGCATCATGAAGAAGTCATATTCATGGCAAATCAATTGGATAAGGCAAAGAAAAGGGAAAAACATTTGTCAATCCATCCTGAACAAAGTCATGAATACTTGAACAAAATTAAAGGACAAATTGGTCAATACAAGGAAGAGGTCTCCTCCATTAAATCTCAACAAGGAGAAGCAAAGAAACAAGCACAAGGAGTTTAGAAGGTGATGGAAGCTTTGGCACTCATAGAAGGTAAAGTCGATGAAGCATAAAAGGAAATAAATGTTATGGCATGTCAACTAAAAGAAAAGGATGATGAAATTTTCCTACTAAAATCAAATGTCATCTCTCTAAAAATAGAAGCACGTGAAGTAACAAGGATGATGGAAGAAATGAAGATGCAACTAGTTATGAAAGTTGAAGATTATGAAAAGTTGAAAGAAGAAATTGTCTTTCTTAAAAAGGAAGCTACTTGTTGAATAAGAACTTGAATAATTCTCAAACCCTAGATGACATCCTAAGTCATCAAAGGCCTCCCCTTTATAAATCGGGACTTGGCTATGCAATTGAATCCCCAAGCAAGAATGATAATGCTTCAAACTACAAGGATGTGAAGAATCCAGGAAGAAATGTTGATACTCCCAATTCCAACAAAGGCAAACAGAAGAGTGAAGACAACAATGGAAGAAATAATACTTCAAGAAGACTTGCAGATGATGTCAAGAATACAAAAGGAAATAAATATCATCAAAAAATTCCAAGGCAAAAAGACTTCAGAAGTACATCAAGGAAATCTTCATCTCCCAGATACCAAAGTATATTTCTTGGTTATTGCTATTCTTGTACAAAATTTGGGAACATAGAAAAATATTGTAGGGAAAATCACAAAGAAAAATACAATGATCCCCTTCAGTCTCCTAGAAGCAATTTTGCAAGAAATCATGATTTTTCATTCATGAACAAGATGGACCGCTTCAACTTCCATAATATTGGACATATGGCACGTGATTGTAACTTGATTTGGGTCCCTCAACAAGTTAAAACTGTGTCAACCAAGACAGAATAAAGTTACACTAGTATGGAGAAGGAAACAAGCCAATATTCTACCGAGTTTCCGAGGAACGAAAACGTGGGAGTAGGGATACACATAAGGGGGACGTATATAACCAACCACAAAATTTAGGGAAATTTCGAGGAAACGGGGGGACATCAGATTATTAAAAATTTAATATATATAAAAATAAAATAAAATCCCAAAAATATGTAAATAACTAAGTTAGTAAATAGTAAATATTAATAATGATGAAATGTACATCTAAATATGATCATTATTTCATATTAGACTATTATGAATCATAATTATCATTTGAAATTTTAGCAATCATCAATGTAAATTTGTAAATCTAAAAGTAAATTACTAAATTGAATCCATCATTTAACATTATGCAATGTTCCATCTAAATTCATCATTTGGAAATGGGAATTAATATTATGCAAGGTACATCTACATTAAATTAATCATTTGACAATGACATTATGTTGAAGTCTAAAATAGCTAGAGAATACTAAACTAAAATTAAATATAGAAAGTAGTGAAATACTAGTAAATTTCTCAAAAAGTACTAATAATAAATCGTAGCTCCAACCCAGTGGCTCCAAGTCACAAAATGAAAATTGCAACTCCAATCCGACAGCTCCAAATGTCTCAGGCCCCCAGTCGATGGTAAATCTGAATGACAAAAAATTGCAGATGGAAAATGTCGAACACTGGCAGTAGGAATATCTCGAGCGAAAAGGTAAAATGTTGAGCGATAGTAGAAGGAAAATGATGGGTGGTAAGGTAAAATCATAGGGTTGATGAGAAATGTGAATGATTATGTTTTAAAGTTTTAATTTATCCTTTAGTATTTATTTTCATTTTGTTTTAAATTATACTAATATTTGTAATATTTTATGTTTTTAATTGTTATTAGCAAAAACATTTGGGGGGATTCGGGGGTATTCTTTTCTCCTGGGGAGTTTCCTCGTCTCGAGAGAATGGGGGAGCGGGGAAGCGTGTCCCCCACCCTGGGGGGTGCATCCCTGTGGAACAATGAAACAAACTAAATATGAAAGTTTCTTGAACACTCTAACCAAAAACACATGTTGTTGATTTGACGAAGACATCCTTGATATTCCAAGTGTTTGATGATGAGACTCTGCCAGAAAGGAGACTGTGGATACTGTTAGGAGAGCTTATGATTCTTAATCATTCTTGCTGAAGCTATCCGTGAAAGGCCCCTATGAAATCCTTGATGGGTCACACATGAAAAACATGATCCCTTACTCATTTGATGGAGTATTGTTGAATATTTCTTCCATTTGATCACTAAGCAAGTAATATTTCTTGAGCTAGAAGAGTTTATGCAGGTAGGGGGAGAGGGTACATCACATCAAGAAATGTAAACACATCTATCATGGACCACATTTCCAGAAGGAAGAGGACCATGACAGGGGGAGTAACATACCTATGAAGAATTACTACTAATGAAGAAAAGAAGCATCTTGACAGGGGGCGTACTTGAGCATCCCATTTTCCATCGATGTCAAAGGGGGAGAGAATGTTGGAAGGGCGAGAATATTGCCATCAATGGTAAAGGGGGAGATTGTTAATCAAGGTTGTCATTGATGTTAATATGGAATTTACTGAGATGTCAATATTCTTGAGATTCCCGATTCCAGATGATGATGACATGACTCTTGTTTGACACGGATCCCATCAATGAAGATGTCAAACCACTAATGAAGAAGTCCTAAGAAGTCCTTGAACTAACTATAATGTTCATGTGCCTTGATGATCTAGACCTTAATCCTTTATTACATATGGAGTCATACACTTGATGTTGTCATACACAAAATGAATGACCACAATTGATGAAGGCTGAACGACTAGATGTAAGCGTGGAAGATATCATTTGATGGTTGGAAGATTATTTTGAAATTATCCTAATGATTTTGCACTATGACATATCACTGCACTATTATTGAATACATGATGTTATACCTTCATGATGATGTTGGATACTATCATGATGACATGGATGTCCTACATGATGACACTATGATCGTATGGTTGATAAGCCAAACAAAGGAGAAGCCAAGAAATGGAAAAGCCATGATGTCTTATTCACCTTCTGTACAAAAAAATTAAGGGCAGTCACAAAGAAAAAATGTTTTACCGCCTTAGAGCCATCCTTCCAAATTAACTCCTAGACCATCTTATAGAGGATTTTTTCCACTTTCCAATGAGCCCTTATTTGTCTCGAAACTCCTAGTAGTTTGTGAGATATTGATTTTTTAAGTCTAAAAAATGATACCTAACAGTGAGCCGACCTACACTTTGGCATTCAAGTCAGCATATCTAACAATGACATTTCTCTTCACTTGTCATCACAATGAAGTCTATATATACACAATTAGAAATTCATTTCTGGCATCAATTCGGTCACACATCCACATAAAAGTGAAGATTGACTTCACATCTCATGAACCTAAAGAATAAAGAGGAGAACAACAATTCAGTTTGGGATTGAAGTTAATTAAACCATAAAATCCTGTGGATATTTTCAGACTTATCACAGTGGATTCATTATAGTGCGCTGACCTCCTGTGGCTCAGACTTATAGAACTCCAACCTGTGTAGAGAAACTTCGATAAGCATGCACGAAATTTGTAGTAAATCCATTTCTATACCCTTCATCCATTGAAGTTGTTGGGTGCCCATAAAACTTTGGACCTAACCATGGAACACCACATGATTGTTTCTGGGTTCAGATCTTTTGAGCGAATTGCACTAAGGATTCATAAGTGGTTGAAGCTTGTATCTATGTGCCTTGAACTTGTGGTTATCTACTTGTGATACTAATACTTCAGACCTATATCTTATTGTTGTAGTATCTCAGTCAATGAAAGGCACATATGCCTTAGACATATATGAATTAAACTTATAACTCGATGGGTGATGACAACATTGAAGATTGAATGTGAGAAACATACATGTTGAGAGCTTGGTGTAGACCTTGGAATGGTATTTGAAGACTCAGTTTTGAAGAAACTATACTTGTTGGAGTGTTGAACCATTTGAAGAAAATCAAATATTTAGATAGTGAAGAACTCTCTCTTCGACAGTGGGATTGATAAAGTGAAGCCCAATAATAAAGACAACACAATAAAGCAAAGTGATATTGGAATTGAATTCAACACATTATAGCAAAGCGATTGACCAAGTAAAGTCAAAATAAAGAAGTATTGGAGTTGATTGAACAATGAAGAATTTGGTCAAGGACATACAAGTAATTACATCACTCATCATAGTTAGTGAAGGGTTTTAGAGTCTTTGATTGAAGTATTTATGGAGTGATCTTGAAGAAGATCCCAAATTGGAGCCTTATTGTTAAGTAGCATTGACTGACCTTGGAGATACTATTGAAACATTTTGGTGAGTTGTCTTGAAGATAATATTGAAGATCATGATGCATCGCTGATGACATCATGAGGTGAATTGAAGGATTTGATTGGGTATCATGAAGGACATCAGAGACACCTTCATGTGAAAAGATCAAGGTTGTGATTGATGACATAACGTGGAGACTACAATGAAGAATAAGTGAATATTGACAGGGCTCGTTGAAGAAAACATTGGGAGTCGTGAAGTATAACCAAATATATCTTGACGAAGGATAGGGTTGGAGCCCTAGAGGATCAGAGTCCTCAATAAACCAGGTTCTTATGGGACTACTACTAGATCAAGTGAAAACAATGGGACAAGGACCCATTGTCACCTCAGTCGATGTCCCTGTTGTAGCACAATTTCACTCAGCAAAAAGTCAGAAGAAGCTCTGGGAAATTTTCAAGTTTGAAATCTCAATCTACAGAAGTTGATAGTTGCACACCTACATTGCCAGTTCATTCTCAGGATTTTGGCTTGATAGCAACATTTGGAGTAAAGCAAATGGGAAAAATGAAGCAACAAGCAGAAGCACATTTAATCATTCCAACAACAGAATGCATACCTTTCCACTCAAAATCATGCAATTGTTCCTAGGTTGCAAACACAGTCCAAAGGATTTGAGTCTAAATCACAACCATCTTCTATGAATAATAAGATAAATATAGGGCCTATTAGTCCTGATTTGACGCTACATAGTGTTGCATCAGCTACAACTCTACAAGGACAACTAAATCAAAATCATTACAATAGACAACAGCTCCTATGGGATGTCTGTAGGGCTTTGAAGAGGAAGGCACATTGGATTCCTTGTGTAGCTCTCGTTCTTAGCGCTCTTACAATCCAGATGCTGGGTTTCATTGATTTCTGGGATATTTGTTATATGGACCACAAACCAAAAAAAAAAAAACAAGTGGACGTTCTGCTGAGAGAAGATCAACGGATAATTGATTGCCGAAGACTTACAATGTGTGTTCATAGGGTATTTGCTTCCGGGTATGGTCCAATCTAGCTGGACTCATGTGTGGAGCGATATCGGAGGATTGGTATTGGCAGTCATACTTCATATGGTCCTTGAGCTCTACTTTGTTTGGAAATTTAAGAAGTTAAGTTTTCCATCCGAGAAAAGCGAATCATTCTGGCTCCTATTCTCTAGCACTACACTTTTCATATCATGTGTATTGTTGCTTCTACTCTTGAGCTGCGCGGTCTTAGCAGGTAAAACCATTCGTAAAATCAGTTCTCAAAAGGTTCCTGTAGCACTCTCATGTTGTAATTCCAATGAAAAACGAGGGTGTGACAACATTGGGGATCACGCCCTCAAGTGTTGGATTGTTGTTAGTGCCTCCCAACCTGACTATATCATGGCCAGGTCAGTTTTCAGTTCATTTGCAGGCTTCCTAGTCACAGTTTCTGTCCTCGTTTTAATGGTTAAATGGAAATGCATTCACCTCCCACGACATGATTATGATATCTTGCACAGACTAACAGTTGCAATTGAGTTTTCCTTCGTTCTGGTTGGATGGATCGTCATTTTCTTCAGATGGGTAATAGCTGTTATGTATTTTTCAAGAAATCCATACTTCGTATTAGCTCAAAGGGGATCTTGATAGACATTTGAAAGGCCGATTATATAGGCTGAAAAGAATTCGTCAAAGAACATTTCGGCAAAGTGTCATGGTGAATTTCATCACACTAGCAAGACTGCATTCCTTATTACTGCCCATTAGGATTTGGTTGCAGAAATTAATGGTTGCACTTAGCAAAGCATGTTGGTCTTTCTCTGAATTTGTAATCGAATTGATTAGGCCTTTCATAATGAGCCGTGAAAGTTATACCTTGTTGTGTGGATTGCCAATATTACTTTTCGACTTACAGAGATGCGTTGGACTGCATCCGAATGCCAGGATAAATCCCTTACAGCCTCTGGATAGCAAATCAACCGGCATTTAAACAAGGGAGACCACCGAGCATAAAGAGGCACGATTATGAGGAATGGATGACTGCAGCTCTGAAATATAACGTGTACAAAACATGGAAAGCAGTCGATGCAGCTAATTCAGATATTGCAATCCATGATTTAAGAGGTTTATTGGCAAATATTATTGTTCATTGCATAGAAAATGAACTAGACAAAGCATTAATAGAAATTTGCGGTAAATGGGTAGAGATCGGAAGATGAGGAAGAAGAATTAGCTCAGATCCAACGGTTTGCGGGGGGATAAATTAAACGAAGTTTATGAGAGCTGGTACCCCCCGTAAAATGGTTTGATTGAAACCACCATCTACAAGATCGACGGTTATGGTGCACTGCGGGGTCTCGAGGTTATTTCGTACAAGCTGCCATCAACACCCCCCGTAGGTAGTTTTGGGTTTTCCAAAACCATGGGTGACTTTATTATTAATATGAATGCATAGTAGTGGGACACAAAATGCACTATTCGCCCTTTTAAAACTTTCAATTCGATTTTTGGGTTTTATATTATATATTATATATATAATATTAAAACAAATATTTTGTAAATTTAAATGATTCCAGCACTTTCAAGAATCAGTTTCAAAACTGATCACAACAGTTAGGAAGTTATTTTAGATGGCTGATATAAAAACAGAGATAGGAGGAGGAGGTGGGGGTTCCAGTTTTCAGATCTCTAGACAGTGATCTTTGTACTGAGTTTTCAAGTGATTAATGAAGGAAATACAAATTTCTAGCATTTGTTGATATTGATTCGTCTCCTAGTTTACATAATGTATTTTCAGTCCTTGAATAAAATGAAGTATCGAAGCATCAAGTCTCTTTTTGCATGTGTAAATAAGAGTTAAAACCCTTAATAGGCGCTCCTTCATTTTAACTGTTCTTTGCTTTTCATTCTTCTAAAGTCTGAGATGATAGATTCTGTACATCAGCATATTGTTTTGGGCTTTTTCCTTTCATTCTTCTTCTGAACATTTCATTCTATATCAACAAATAATAGCATTGTGGATCGTTTATAGCATTTGATTTTGAAGATGCAACGATTGAATTATGGAGGTGATTGAACATGGATCCATATATCTGTGACATAGTTATTTGAATGTCTTGAGCACGGATTCCTTTACACAGCAAGGAATTGTTTCTCAAGGTACAACATTAATTGGCGTCATTGCCGGGTAACGAAGAAGCGAAGTTCATTTCCCTGGGTTTTCTTTCTACTTCCTCTGGTTGTTCAGTGAGGAGGAAGTTTTTGGTTGTGTTCAATGTTTCCAGATTTATCATTTTCAAAAAGCCTACCTTGCAGTAGAAGCTTTCATAATCCTTTCTTTTTTTATGGTGAACAAGATTCAGATTTGAAGATTAGTTGTTTACTATTCACCTGGCGACTCCACTGATGAAGGTTTCATTAGATGAAGAACTCTTCTAGCAAGAAGATGAGAAAGTATCATGGAAAAATCATGTATCAGAGTTTCCGTTTTTTAAAGGAGGTTCTATTTTTTACTGTCAGTTTAGTGATCCATTTTCCCATTTATATTAAAAGGATTGTTTCCTGCTTTATTTTCTCAGAAGATTATAAGGCCCAAAATGTAAATCCATTATTGAAAAAAGATGATTTTGCTTCGGCATGTATTATAAATCTTGACACAAGTGTATCTCCTAAACATGAAAGGAGAGATGATTGTTGTATTACAATCCCGGAAGATAATCAGTCACAGTCTGGGCGTAAAGGTGATGATTCATCATCTTCGAATGATGGTATTTTGCCTTATAAGAAATTGACTGCTTTTCAGTTCAAAAACAGAGAAATCTTTAAACCCCTGAAGCTGCCCGCTATTCTCCATCAATATCCTTCAAACGGATTCAAGTCTTGGCCAAGTTTCTCTGGGAAGGAGAAGGACATTTCAGCTGAATCACATATCTTGGAATTTGAATACTTTCTAGACAAATTTCAAATCATTTATGAAGACGTAGCTTTAAGTATGTTTTTCCATTCTTTAAAACAGGATGCTCAGCAATGGTTCCAGTATTTGGAAGTAGGTTCAATTAATTCCTGGCAAAATCTTCAAGATGTATTTCTTGCATATTGGGGCGAGAATAAATCATATGAAGAGCACCTCTTGGAATTATATTCTATCCAAAGACAAAGTAGTGAATCGATTTCTGAGTTTAATAGGAGGTTTCAAAAAATTTATTTCAGCATGCCAGAAGAAATTAGACCTCCAGAGGCAGCAGCTATGGTCTATTATTTGAAATCTCTTTCTATTGCCTTGGATTTTTATCTCAGGGAGAGAAAGCCTAGTAATCTGAAGCTGATGTTTCTTCATGCGCAAGAAATCGAAGATAATGCATGGGCTTGTAGAAATTTTTCCTGCAATGCAGAAAGTCCAAGTTTTGTCAAAGATAAGAGGTCTTGTGAAGGAAACATTGGAATTTCTTTACAAGAGAACGTAAGTTCAGAACTGAATAAAGTTTTTCAAAAAGTGTCAAAAGGTTCCTGTATTGTTGAAGAACGAGAATCCAATTCTTTTGAAGATTCTAGTCAAAACTCCGTTGTAATAGCTGAACTACACTATGAAAGCATGGAAGATCTTTGCAATAATTTTGTGAGTAGTGAGGAAAATAATGCATTTTCTCGAACATGTTTGCAAGAAGAGGAAATTTTTTGTCAATAATTGATGTTATATGAAGAGCATCAGCATTGTGGAGAGAAAACCTTGGATTTTTATTTTCAGCCTGAATGCTTGCCTACAGGAAGTGGCAGTCAGCTTCCTAACACACAGTTCCTAATTGAAGGGTCAAACAATGAAAGAAGCTGCCATGTTCAAAGATGTCTGCAAAATGTTCAAGAAAAGAAGGTGACCAAAGTTTTGTCTCATGATTTCTATGATCCAATTGCTGAATATATGGCAAATTTCTTTGGTCAGCAACAAGCTTTAATGCAAGGGTATGTACAAAATTTTGTATATGAAAAATTTTCATGGTACATTCCTCTTTTGATTTTTAAATTTCAGCGGTATGAAGGTATTAAATCTGACAAGCAGATGTTGGATTGGTCCCATTGGAAGGTTGACTTCACTTGATTAAGTTCAACCATGCTTATATCTATAGTAGTTGTACATAAATAAGCTCAGGAGTTGAGCATTTCCAGTTGCGGTATTTCTAATTTAAAATTTTCAGTTCAAGAATAAAGATCCTAGAAGAAGAGAGGGTTCAGAAAAGTTTGAGATTTTCAGAGATTTTAGATTGGGAGAAAATTTAGTTTGACTCGACTCCATGCCCAATAAAGGCTACTGATCTACAAGTTCTCAGCACTTTGCTACCAAAGTACTGTCCCCAATTGGAGCCAGATGTTGTAGCACAATTTCACTCAGCAAAAAGTCGGAAGAAGCTCTGGGAAATTTTCAAGTTTGAAATCTCAATCTACAGAAGTTGATAGTTGCACACCTACATTGCCAGTTCATTCTCAGGATTTTGGCTTGATAACAACATTTGGAGTAAAGCAAATGGGAAAAATGAAGCAACAAGCAGAAGCACATTTAATCATTCCAACAACAGAATGCATACCTTTCCACTCAAAATCATGCAACTGTTCCTAGGTTGCAAACACAGTCCAAAGGATTTTAGTCCTGATTTGAGGCTACCTAGTGTTGCATCAGCTACAGCTCTACAAGGACAACTAAATCAAAATCATTACAATAGACAACAGCTCCTATGGGATGTCTGTAGGGCTTTGAAGAGGAAGGCACACTGGATTCCTTGTGTAGCTCTCGTTCTTAGCGCTCTTACAATCCAGATGCTGGGTTTCATTGATTTCTGGGATATCTGTTATATGGACCACAAACCAAAAAAAAAAACAAGTGGACGTTTTGCTGAGAGAAGATCAGCTGATAATTGATTGCCGAAGACTTACAATGTGTGTTCATAGGGTATTTGCTTACGGGTATGGTCCAATCTGGCTGGACTCATGTGTGGAGCGATATCGGAGGATTGGTATTGGCAGTCATACTTCATATGGTCCTTGAGCTCTACTTTGTTTGGAAATTTAAGAAGTTAAGTTTTCCATCCGAGAAAAGTGAATCATTCTGGCTCCTATTCTCCTGCACTACACTTTTCATATCATGTGTATTGTTGCCTTTACTCTGAGTCACAAGCGTCTTAGCAGTAAAACCATTCGTAAAATCAGTATCATTCTCAAAAAGGTTCCGTAGCACTCTCATGTTTAATTCCAATGAAAAACGAGGGTGTGACAACATTGGGGATCACGCTCAAAGTGTTGGATTGTTGTTAGTGCCTCCCAACCCGACTTACATCATGGCCGTGCCGCTTTCTACCATTTATGTTTCTAGTCATGTCATTCTCGTTTTAATGGTTAAATGTGGAAATGCATTCACCTCCCACGACATGATTATGATTTTCAGTCACTATCATTGCAATTGAGTTTTCCTTCATTCTCAAGTTATGGATCGTCATCTTCTTTAGATGGGTAATAGTTATATATTTTTTCAAAATCCATACTTCGTATTAGCTCAAAGGGGAATCTTGATAGACATCTGAAAATTTCGATTATACTTACCGAAAACTAAAGAATTCGTCAAAGAACATTTCCTGCAGTGTCATCCACCTCAAATCACACTAGCAAGACCCATAACTTATTACCGCCATGAGGATTTGCTGCGTAAATTAATGGTTGCACTTAGCAAAGCATGTTGGTCTTTCTCTGAATTTGTAATCGGATTGATTAGGCCTTTCATAATGAGCCGTGAAAGTTATACCTTGTTGTGTGGATTTCCAATATTACTTTTCGACTTACAGAGATGCGTTGGACTGCATCTAAATGCCAGGAGATATCCCTTACAGCCTCTGGATAGAAAATCAACCGGCATTTAAACAAGGGAGACCACCGAGCATAAAGAGGCATGATTCCGAGGAATGGATGACTGCAGCTCTGAAATATAACGTGTACAAAACATGGAAAGCAGCCGATGCAGCGAATTCAGATATTGCAATCCATGATTTAAGAGGTTTATTGGCAAATATTATTGTTCATTGCATAGAAAATGAACTAGACAAAGCATTAATAGAAATTTGCGGTAAATGGGCAAAGATCAGAAGATGAGAAAGAAGAATTAGCTCAGATCCAACAGTTTGCGGGGGGATAAATTAAACGAAGTTTATGAGAGCTGGTACCCCTCGTAAAATGGTTTGATTGAAACCACCATCTACAAGATTGACGGTTATGGTGCACTACGGGGTCTCGAGGTTATTTCGTACAAGCTGCCATCAGCACCCCCCGTAGGTAGTTTTGGGTTTTCCAAAACCATGGGTGACTTTATTATTAATTCAAATGCATAGTAGTGGGACCCAAAATGCACTATTCGCCCTTTTAAAACTTTCAATTCGATTTTTGGGTTTTATATTATATATTATATATATAATATTAAAACAAATATTTTGTAAATTTAAATGATTCCAACACTTTCAAGAATCAGTTTCAAAACTGATCACAGTAGTTAGGAAGTTATTTTAGATGGCTGATATAAAAACAGAGATAGGAGGAGGAGGTGGGGGTTCCGGTTTTCAGATCTCCAGACAGTGATCTTTGTACTGAGTTTTCAAGTGATTAATGAAGGAAATACAAATTTCTAGCATTTGTTGATATTGATTCGTCTCCTAGTTTACATATTGTATTTTCAGTCCTTGAATAAAATGAAGTATCAAAGCAGCAGGTCTCTTTTTGCATGTGTAAATAAGAGTTAAAACCCTTAATAGGCGCTCCTTCATTTTAACTGTTCTTTGCTTTTCATTCTTCTAAAGTCTGAGATGATAGATTCTGTATAGTAGCATATTGTTTTGGGCTTTTTCCTTTCATTCTTCTTCTGAACATTTCATTCTATATCAACAAATAATAGCATTGTGGATCGTTTATAGCATTTGATTTTGAAGATGCAATGATTGAATTCTGGAGGTGATTGAACATGGATCCATATATCTGTGACATAGTTATTTGAATGTCTTGAGCACGGATTCCTTTACACAGCAAGGAATTGTTTCTCAAGGTACAACAGTCCCCATCTCTTTAAAGACTTTTACTGATGGGAGGAGTCCCAATGTGAGAGAAATCATTATGAGTGATAATTCATTGATCAGATTGATAGTGCTTTCAAAAGCCCATTCACAGAGACTCAAATGATATGGTTTTATTTCTTTTGTAGCAAGGTGTGGGGCTCTCCAAGAAAGGATCAAAGGAGGCCTATACCTAGGGATTATAGATATTTTTCTTGCTAAGGGATGCCCTAGACCTAATATTCCTAAGGGAAGAAGGTATTTAGGTGCCCTTTGTGAAATAATAAATGATGAAGGTATGGGACCATAAACAAGCCTAGGTGGACCCAAGAAAAGTGTAGGGTTTCAAGTGAAACTTTAAACAAAATATCTAGACCAAGCAAGGGGGAAGAAGAGGGTCAATGAAATCAGATTTTACTTTAGTTTTTAATGCAATGACCCTTGAGGAAGCCACCAACCAAGGAAACCTAGGGACAAGAACGAAGTTGGAGTTAGGGCTTCAGATATTTCCAAATCTAGTCATGGAAAATCTTTCAAAATTTGTGAGGGCCTAGGGAAAACCCCATTGCAGTTGTAGTCCAAATCATTCTCATATTGGATGGCCCTAAAGTATTTCACTTGATGCCTTAAGAGACCTCTAGGGTTAGGGCTTAGGAAAAATGGAAAGAGGTGAAAAGAAATAGTCTTTAAGGTGATCTCCAACGATAAGATCAGTGCCTAGCCTATTGGGAGAATGGAGTCAATGTGTTTTTAAATTTGGAGTCAATAGCCCTAAGAAGCAGTAACTAGGTTACCAAAGGAATTTATACTTCTTATTGTAGAATTTAATGAATTTTCAAGGTAATTATGCAGATAACTTACCCCTAGGAAAATTCATTCACCATTCCAAAACATATAACATATGAAATACCTCACAAAATTAAATTTTTACAAATTCTCATTCAATTATGGCACAATTTCAGATTTCATGAGTGAAAATTCCATACATTAGTCATGTATACAAGAGAGAGAGAGAGATAACCATGAAAGAGAATTTACAAGTATAATGAATATACCCAATCATCAAATAGAGACAAAATCGAAACTCCAATACCAAGAAAAGATATCCAAACATCGAAATGCATCAATATTTCTCCAATTCGTCCATCAATAGGTACAACGAAGTTCTCAAGAAGGGATATATACAAATCCAAGTGATGATGAGGAATGAAATAATCCTCTCATCATTTTATGGTCCTCTTAGGGTTCAATTTTCCTAATTATGCCTAACGATGCCCCTAATAATAAAATAATGTGAAAAATAACATCCTTTGGTGACAAACCCACCAAATAGCTCTATAATATGAAAGATAATCCTATCAAAAGTGCCTAAATGGTAGTAAAATAGCTAGGATGGCCATTTGAAGGCCTAGTGAAATCCTTCATGTTCCAAAATGAGTGGAAGGGCTCCAAAAATAGTGATGAAGGCGATGGCGCCTTGACTTCCAAGAAAATGACTTGTAGTGCTCCCAAGTGGATGTGGGGGCACAAAATCATCCTCATGGGTATCCAAGTGGATTGAAAAAGTATGCATCCCATTTGAAAGGGGTGGAACAATGATGCAAGGCCTCCCTTTGTCTCTCATGGCAAGACACAACCTGAGCATCTAGGCCCTGGATCAACTGGAAAGTGTGCGGTGCAAGTGTGTAGTCGACTGGGAAATGCAGTCCTAGTGCATCATCATCATCAAACAAGTGGAACACGAGAAAACAATGAATGGTGTTGAAGGGTTCCATGGCATGGTTATCTACTCTCTACTATAGTGGAGGCCCATGGCTCTCAACGCACACACTCCAAATGCTAATATGACTATCTAGAGGGATTGGACACCGTATAGGGAGATCAAACCCCAAGATGAAGACCCACCAGCAATCTTGTATAAGATCCAGTGTGTCTCCTCACCTTCTAGTAGAAAAAATAATTAATGCAATTGAGTAAATAAGATTACAGATCATGGAACCAAGTGGATCATTCATAGTGGCACGCCCTTCCATAATGGGCTTTAGAGTGTAGAGGTGTCTCCAAGTTTAAGAAGGAGGTTAATCAAGGACCCTATTCGATGGTTTCAACTTCTAAGGGAATGAAAGTCATATGGCAGGTGTCATGTGATATAATGATGGAATGGAGTGGGGCACAGGGGAAGGCTCCAAGCCATATGCAATGGTACAAGGGTAGTTATGATGAGAGAATCCCATACCTTCATATTTTTTTTTCCTTTATTTTTTTTTTCTTTTATAACTTCTCGAGGCTCTAGTGGATGAGACCACGATGTGAATGATATAGCATTGAATACCCGCTTAAGGATTGGAAACTTATCTCCCACCATGGTTTGGAACAATCATGGGTTCCTTAATGATGTAGGGGGGAATATAGGGGCCCTAAGAACCAAGGTGATGGCCATGATGATAGCAGGTAGAGCTCGTGTTGGATTTTTCCCACGTGCTAAATTGATATGTCCCGACCATCTTTTGCATTGTGATACAATTTCCTTTTATGAGTGGCCAAATTATTCGTTTTACTTTTATTTTAGTTTCATCAATCATCGGGGCATCTGTTAAGTCCCTATATTAATAGTGTAGCCCCTTATTATGTTAGTGTAGCCCCCCTTATTGTTATTATTGTACCCCTGTAACCCCCATATTGTTATTATTGTGCCCTTACATTATTATTGTTAGGTCGGCTAGGATTACATTGTGGCTCCACTAGGATTATATTGTGGCCCTATGGACTCCTATATATAGAAGGGGGTTTTGTTCATTTGAATCATCCAAGAATTTTTCATTTATGTAATGTATTGGAGGTTGCCCCCTCGAAGAGGCTCATTTCTAAGGTGTTGATATCTCTTTTCTTCTCTTTTTGGAGCTGGTTACACAACATTTGGTATCAGAGCTTTGGATTCTAGGGTTTTGCTGCTCCAAATAGGTCATCGTGGCATATTCGCTATAACTTTTTTTCTACGAAGTTTCAGAAGCTGAAATTTTTAAGGTGCGAAGCCGAAATACTGAGGAAGATTTTCTAAAAATTTCAGATCTTGGTTCGCAATATTTTCGGAGATATCATCTGTGGAAGTCAGGTTTTGTTTCAAGCTCCTAAACAGGTCATCGTGGAATTTTAGCTATAACTTTTGTTCTACGAAGGTTCAAAATCTGAAATTCATATGGTGTGAAGCTGAAATCCTGAGGAAATTCGTAAAACAATTTCAGAGCTTGGTTCGCAATAATTTTGGAGATATGATGTGTGGAAGGTAGTGCTTTTTCAGGCTCCTAAATTTCATCTCAAAGAGGTGATCGTTGGAAAAGTTCAATAACTCTCTCTCTAGGCATCGGATTGGAGTGCCGTAAAAAGTGGCCGCAAGTACACGGACTGTAGTTTCTTAGCTATCAATTTTAGAGACAAAGGACGAAACAATGACACGTGGTAAGTCGTACAAGTTCACTCTACTGAACCAGTCCATAATTAGGTCATTGTGGGAGATTGGACACAAATTTGTTTTGGAGAATCCAAATCAGGTCAGACCTGTGGCATTAAAAAGAGAATTTAGAGGGATACTTCAGTGCTGAATTTCAAATATTGAAGGGCCACAATCACAGATATAATCCAGTTTCAATATCAAGCTCCTCAAAAGCAAGAAAAAATAATGGGTTCTATTATGCCTCCAAAAAATAATTCCATACCCATTAAGCCCTCAGAAAGCTATACTATGACGCATGAGGAGGAAGAATTGAAATATGAGATATCAAAATTATGGTACCAAGTGCAACAAATTTTGATCTTACGAAGAGCAACCGAAGATGTCATAGATGGTTTAAAAGTAGAAATGGAGGCTAAGTTGGATGGTTTGAAGGATCAAATAATAGCAAATATGGATGATAAATTAGAGGAAGATCACATCGAGCATCAACAAGTTCTCCAACTCAAAGGATAACCCAACTTTGGTGTAGACCTAATGAAACAACAAAGAAGATCAACATCACATCAAAGAAGTTATGAAGTTACCATAGAAACAAGAACTCGACAAGTACGATCAATTTCTGCATTATCTCACAAGTGGTAAGAATTTTCCGTAGAATATTTCACACAGAAGGATGAGAATTTTAATATGTAAGCATCAAGAATAATCGGGCGTTGAGGACAACACTGTTTTTGAAGGAGAGGGGTATGTTGTCCCTATATTAATGGTAGCCTCTTATTATGTTAGTGTAGCCCTCTCTTATTGTTATTATTGTACCCCCCAGATTCTCCATATCGTTATTATTGTGCTCCTTACATGGTTATTGTTAGGTCGTGGTTTAGGATTACATTGTGGCCCCACTAGGATTATATTGTGGCCCTATGGACTCCTATATATAGAAGGAGGTTTTGTTCATTTGAATCATGCAAGAATTGTTCATTTATGTAATGTATTGGAGGTTGCCCCCTCGAAGAGGCTCATTTCTAAGGCGTTGATATCTCTTTTCTTCTCTTTTTGGAGCTGGTTACACAACAGCATCTTTCCATGCCAGACCCAAAGTTTGGATAAGGGGAGGGGAGGTTAACTCCTTATGGACACAATTGAAAAATGTGGACCCAGATGGGAGATATGTGAAAATGTGTCATAATGAGCGCAAGGGGGTGATGTATCTGGTGTCGGGAAGCGGGACCACGGAATCCAAATCCGGATTTCCCATGTAGTGGCACTCCTCAAACTAGTATCCAATAATGGAGATCCCATAGGACTAAGTTACAAGGTTAAACACCAAATTGGACAAGGGGAAAATATTACAAAACAAACCCACTCTTTTTGTCGAATCCCCCCACTAATCCATTCCCATAAGTTTCCATTATAACTAAGAAAAAATACCCAACTACATAATGAAATCCATACCTTCGGGGTTAGAAAGCCCAGCTTCAAACATACGATCATGACAGATGGGGGCAGGGATAATTTTAAGGATGAAAAATTATCTTGAAGTTTAAAAAATTGGCGAATCTCACTAGTCCCTAAAATGAAAACTAGAAAATGTTTATTGATGTATTTGTAAAATTATTCAAATTTATAATGGTATTATATATATTGTCTATATAATGTTGGCGATTTGTGACTTAAAATAATTTTATATTGTAAAATTTGGGCAAACCATTTTTATAAAAAAATGGAAATTGGCAAATCTTTATTTTTTGAAAAACCATGGAAAATTAGCCCACCTGCGAATATTAGCCCCTAAAATTTTCCATGGATGGGGGAGGGTGTTGAGATTTTGTGTAGTTGGGGTAGCATCGAGTGTGCTCTAGCCCTGAAAATTTGTGGAGGGGCTAAGAAACACATCACCTCCAAAACCTAGAAAGCGCTTGGAGAAATTTCTTCTGGTGTTAAAGTTATTCAAATAATTAATTATTTTAATGTAATCACTAAGTCTAAACTTAGGGAAATTAAATAATTAAAGTGAATTAATTAATACATGTGCTGAAAATTTCTAAGTGACGCAGATCAAGCAATATTTTAATATCAATATTTGATGAGTGATTTAATCACGATCGTTGATGTGTTCAATGGAAAAGTATAAAAGAAAGTCTTGAGGGTCAATTAGAGACACATACACGAAGGCAAAGCTGAGAAACTAAGCTGGAATTCTAGGGCAGGGTTTGCTAAGAATTTCCAGAGGATTTTTCTGCAGTGAGGGGTAGTATGGGCTGAGGGGATGATATGATCCTGGAGACAAGATTCAACAAGAGGCAGAGGAGCAACTTTCAGAGTCAGCGCAGAGGAGCAAGGGCATCAACAACAAAAATTACGCAAAAATTGCGCAGCACAACTTCTGTCGCTACACAGGCCCAGGAGGGGCAATGTTGCTGCTTCAGAGGCCTTCCAGAATTATGCAGAGGCCTCCAGATGTAGTGTAAGGATTGCGTCACCCACTCTCGGGTTACACAATCCCCTTCTGAGTAGCGCAGAGGCACACAGAGCCTAGCAGGGCTGACGTTGAGGTTTTAGGGGCAACGTTAGGGTTTCTAGGGCCATAATCGAGCTGAGTCTTGTAAATCCCATTTGAGGGTGTGGGTCAGTCAGAATCTTGGTCTCAGAACAATAGGTTAGCTACAGATCTACTTTTTCTTTGTCGATTTAACCAAATTTGGTGCCCAGATTTGTTGTACTCATATTCTACTTAATAAAAATAAACCCTCATATCTGCTGCATTGGTTTTCCGGCATTGGGTTTTTCCAGGGACTTATGTCCAAAAATTTGTGTGTCACTTTGTTGAATGAGCATAATATTCAGTAAATGATCTTCATGTGTGTAGGTTGTTAATTGTGTTTACTTTGGTATTTTCTGAATATTTTTTCTAAAAACAACTTGTATAACTTAATTAGAAGTAGGAGAAGTAAACCATGATACTACAGTAGGATTTCTGCATAACTGTATTCAGGGATTTTCACATGGTATCAAAGTGATAGCAGATCAAGCTAAATCTCCAACAAATCAGCTGAAGAATATTTTCAGCAAGACAACAACAGAAGCAACAGAGATCCAGAAAGAGCAGCATGGTAGTAGGAGGATGGAGACCCAAGAAGGGGCAGCGCTGCAGCTACAAAAGGCCATCATGCATACGCAGAGCCTTTCAAGGTCAGCTGTAAGGACTGCATCACCCAGTCTGGGGTTACGCAGTCCACTTCTGAGTAGTGCTAAGGCTACGCTGGGCTAGTCAGTGGGACACAGTCCAGTCATTCTTCTTGTTGCAGAGAATTTTTTCCAAGATCTCGAAGCAGTGCTTCAGATATTTAGTAGTGCTAGTGTGGTGGAGATTCCACTGGTGCAGAACTGTGCTTAGCTAAGTCAACAAATATCGGGAGGAAAACAATCATTCAGAAGATTTGAGCCAAACAGATCTGAGATTAGATCAGGAGGGTGATCAGAGAGAACTATCTGATTGGTTTGGCTGAAGATTCCAGGAGGGAAATCAATTGTCATAGGAAGCATCTACTATAGAGGGTTTATATTTGCCAAGAAACCAAGATCCAACATTTTTGTTGAGTATTGCAACAAAAAGAGGGAGAAGAGTATATGTTTTGACAGATCTGAGCAAATGGCGCCATATGGACTGAGAGATCAAGATAGGCTAGACGACATGTCCAACTTGTGAAAATTACAAACGGTTGCAGTGATATATTTGTTTCTCCTACTTATTATTTCAATAAGTTATTATTCATAAATCTTCCAACAAATATCGAAATAAATATTACTGCAAAATTCACAATTATATATGTAGAGAAATAAACAGTAGAGAACACAAGCACAAGAATCAATCACATGTACACTGTTATTTTTGGAAAATTGTCCCCGGAAAAACCCAATGTGGAAAAACTGTTGCAACAGATGAGGGTTTTTTTAATTCTTCAGCAAATGATATCTTTACATGGAAAATGTTCGGCAGATACATTATAAACCACTTGAGACTGAATATCTAGCTTACTCGGACAATTTTCTGACACCCTTAATAGTCCCTACAAGCCGCTACGTTAGTCTGCGTGATTCTTTGCGCAGTCCCAGCACTGGACTGCGTGAATCTGCGTGGAGACTGCGTGAGGTCTCTGCAATGCAGCCTCAAGCTACCTCTAGTGACCCACTACTGCTCTTCGACCCTGATCTCGATCACCCCTGACCTCCTCCTTCTTCTCCTACAACTTCTCGCCTTGCAACTCTCCTTCGGGTATTGAGTGTGTGCTCGACTTGTCTTCCAAGTGACCCTCAAGCCTTGTTTTATAATCCTCCTATTGGAGATCCAACAACCCAGATTAAAAGATTAATCAATGGCTAAGATTAAATCTTTACTTGATCCGTGTTTGCTAGAAGATTCACACTCTGACTTATTAATACCCTTTAATTATTTCATTTTCCTAAGTTTGGACTTACGGTCTCCATTAAAATAATTAATTATTTTAACAAGTCTTGAACCGAGTGGAATTTCGACAAACTGTTTATGGGTTCGTTGGAATGTTGTTGCCCTAGCCTCCCTGCAAAGTTTGAGACTTGGAACACTTTCGGATGCTTCAAAAATCAACACTCCCTCTTAGCGAGGAAGGTGTTCCAACAATATGCCTATTGCATGTTGCTCTGATTTTGAAGCACCCTCCGTGCTGCTGATCTCAGGATTTTGCTCTTCCCATCTGCTACACTGCTAATCTCAAGATTCTGATCCTCCCATTTGTTGCGTTGTTGCCCCTTGTATTGCTGCGTTTGACACTTCTACTGTCACTTGCTGCATCTGTACTACAACTCCCTCTGGATACTGAATCCTCCATTCTTGTTACTGGAAAGGATTCTTCATCATACCCATCTTCTCTCTGAAGTAGAAAAACTGTCTTTCCTAGAGCCTTGGTGAGGATGTCTGCCACCTATTCTCTTGTTGGAGTGTACTGCAACTAAATAGCTCCAAGTTGTTCACAGTCTCTGATGAAGTGACACTGGATGTCAATATGTTTCGACCTATCATGAAACACAGGATTCTCAGAGAGCTTTATGCAACTCTGATTTTCACATAAAATGTTGGTCGCTTCCATTTTCTCCTTGAGTAGATTTACTAACAGTTTCCTAAGCCATATGGCTTCTCACGAAGTTGTGCCAGCTGCCATATACTCTACCTCTGTTGAACTCAGTGCCATGGACTTCTATTTCCTACTGCACCAGGAAGTCATTCCTGATCTTAGACTTAAACAATACCCACTGGTACTCTTCCGATCAACTAAACTTCTAGCCCAATCTGCATCAGTAAAGCCACTCAACCTGACATCATTGTCACGGGGTACTTCAATCCAAGCTCGACTGTCCCTCGAAGGTACCTGAGAACATGTTTGGTTGCTGCCCAATGTGCCCTCTTCGGTTCCACCATGAATTGACTTAGGGTATTAAAAGCATAAAAAATGTTTGGCCTTGTATTTACTAGATACGTCAATGACCCTATGAGTTGTCTGTACATTGTAGGATCAACTTCATCATCTTCGGATGTGTCGATTTTCCTCCAATTGGTAATAAATGGAGTGGTCATGGGCCTACAGTCCTACATCCAAAACCTCTTCAGAATATTTGTAGTGTATCTTCCTTGACCAAGGAAGATCTCCCCATTCCGCTGCCAAAATTCCATCCCCATAAAATAGTGCATCCGTCCTAGATCCTTCATGTGAAATTCTTCAGCTAAATTCTTCTTGCAATATGTGATGAGCCTTGATGATCCTGTTAAGAACAGATCATCCAAATACAATACCAGTATCAATGGCTCACTCCCTAATCTCAGATAGTAGAGATTTGGATCTGCATCACTCTTGACGAATCCCATATTTTGTAGGTAGTTTTCAATCTGATGATACCAGGCTCTGGGAGCTTGCTTCAGTCCATATATGCTTTCTTCAATCTGCACACATGATTTTTATGATCATGTGTCGCAAATCCCTTAGTTGTTCTATATACACTTCTTCTTCTATCACACCATTCAAGAATGCCGTCTTGACATCCATCTGGTGAATTTCCCATTCCATCTGCGCAGCAAGGGATATCACGGACCTGATAGATGTGTATCTGGCTACCGGGGTGAAGGTTTCTTCATAGTCTATTCCTTCCTTTTGAGCATACCCCTTAGCCACAAACCTAGCTTTAAATTTATTGATGTTGTCGTCTGCATCATACTTGATCTTGTAGATCCACCTGGATCCTACAACTGATCTCTCCTACAGTCTCGATACCAATTCCAAGACATCATTTGTCATGATGGAACTATACTCTTCCACCATTGCATCAACACACACCTGGTGTTGAACTGCTTCCTGAAAACTAGAAGGTTATTCGACTTGAGCAACTAAGGCTTGATACCTCTTAGGCTGCATACGTTGTCTCTTCTCATTCCGGGGAATTCTGACAAAATCATTTGCATCCTTCAGAATTTGTTGAAGTTCCCTGCTTGTTCTTTACTGATGCAGGGCTAGCCTGCAATACCCAGAATCTTTAAACACCATACATATAAACATGCATCTCAGCATCTACCCAAATCAAAACCTCAATGCCTGGCAAATTTCACAATTTTTGCGGAAGCTTGTAGTTTCATAAAATGTAATTCCAAATCAGTTTCAAATCATTTCATTCATTAGGCAATTTCATGCTCTTTTCTAAAAGATTCATCTTAACAATCATTTTATTATAATTGTAAGATCACACAACCACTCTTACAAATTCAAGCTAATACCCTTTTATTCATCTCTTTATGGTTTATGAAAACCATATTCATTCCCACTTCATCTGCATTCCAATTGTAATTAAAATCACACTTCACATTGATACTCCAATAAAATTGCCCACCTGGCAATTCATAATAATATGAGAGCTTAACTCTATTAAATTCAAACACCCAGATTTCATATGCGCTCTTCACTGGTTATCACCAATCACAAGTAACATTTGGCCCATACCAAATTTCTAATCTTTCGATCCTTTCAACGTAACCATTCCATTCAACCTCATACTAAATATGCTACAGGTTTTAATGCAATTGTGCTTACCTCATAAACACCACGCAAATTCAATTGCGCCCTCTTAAAACACAGGTTTATAATTCAGCTCCTCACAATAAACGTATGAACCAATTCAATGCCAATTCTGCTCTTACCAGATGTTATGTTTTAACGCTGGTTTTTATCCTTGCAGAACGCCTTTCAATGCAGAGTACAACTGCAGACTCAATCTTAAAACGCAGTTCTGCTCATCATCCATATAAATTGAATTCAATGCTCTTGCTAACTTGTGCTACTGCAATTCATGAAATCGAATTGGAAATTAATTGAATTGAATCAACAATGCGTTCAAATGTAAATTAAACTCTGCGTTCTTTACCTTTCCACGCCTTCCTCAGACATCTGGCGCTCAACAATTTACCCATATTTAACACAAATCGATATAAAAATCGATTCTTCCCAACGTTGCGCCATCAAATCACAACTTTGCCAGACTCAATTCTGCAATTTTGATTCAAACTCATATAACCCCTGCATTTCATAATTTGGTTCGGCATTTATAACAGTTTTATTAAACAGATTATATAATTTCAAATCTGCCCAATCGAATTCCATTTGATTGTACACCGTCCAATCTTCAACGCGGCATTCCTACTAACTTTGAGCTCTTAAAATCGATTTACAACAGATTATGCTATGAGACTTCTCCGCCTCACAACCCATTCAGATCCAAACCCAAAACTATCATATAAATCGATTTAACATTCTGGCAAACAGAGTTTTAGTCTCTATAATTTAAATCTGCGGTCTATTAACCAGTTCAATGTATTATATGGGTTTCCAGCTATAAGACAGCGCTTATCAATTCTATTCAATTCTTCATCAAACCTTTTCAGACAAGGTTAAACGCACTCTAAAATTTAGGATTGTGGTGCTCATATACAGTTTGATATCGATTTGCCTAATCGATACTCTTGTGAATGTTGAAAAGATTCAATTTCTTCCACACAAAAGTCTACAACTTGATCCCTTAATGCAATGATATAAAATTCCGGAATTAACTAGGATTGAACCCAATTAATTCAAACCAACTTCATACCAATTTCTTAATACAGACTTGTTCGTCTTGTCCAAGACTGAAAACACATTGAATTATGGAATCTCTCTCATAAATTACACAACAATCAATTACTTGTAAAACCAGCAACGTACACCAATTCATTCACATAACATAAACTCAGAAAGAAGGCGAAATCTTCAGAAAATTAATTTCTGTATTAATACATACAATACTTACATAACAGTCTCCTTGTTTGGCCTGATTTCCCAATTCATTGGCCCTTACAACCTGCCTGAAGGCTTCCAAGGAGAAACCCTCTCACTACTCACAACTCTTCAACCATTCAAGTGTATTTTCCTCTCAAAAATCACTCATATTTATACATAGATAATGCATTTAATTCACTCAAAATATCTCTCCACCTAATCCTCAACTAATCTATATTTTAGGTGTGGACTCAACAAAGTCCCATACATAGAATTTCTAATTTTGCTCCTAAACTATTTCTCTCATATCCTTTTATTTAATAAAAGAATATTTACAAAATCCTCACTTTTCCAAATTATCTCCTATTTTATTAAAAATGACAAACTAATTAATAAAATAATAAAAATGTCACACCCCCCTTTTATCACATATTTACAAATGAAAAATGGCCTTGATGCTCCTGCTTCAGACTCCCAACATTAAAATTAATCATGATCGCCTGATCATGTGTTCGGATCTGTGTATGCCTGGATCCCATACCTTGTGTTGTAACTTTCCACTTGTCGTTGCTTCTATCTGTTGTTCTTCTCTAGGTCTCCACACTTTATGCTGCATTCTGCCTCCAGCTATGCCTTCATATTCTGCCTTTGTCTTTCCCTTGTTGAAATTCCTCTTCTTTCTTGCTGTTGTCTGTTGCCTCTGAGACACCTCCATCATCAGTCTTCTGATGGTTTCAATCTCTATGTCCAACCTACTGCTGCTGTCTCCAATTCCTGTTAATTCAGCTGCTGTATCTGCTTCTGTTGTTACTGCTCTTCTTGCCGCCAACATTGATGTTGCTGCTGTCAATGTTGTCTCGGTTGTCACCATAAATGTCGCCAACATTGGTTTTACTCCCGCAGATGCTACCCCACATGTTGCTTCAACTATCACCATAAATGTCGCCGCCTCCCAAACTTCCTGTCCCTCTGCAACATTCTTTTGCTCATCACCTGCAAATTTATCTTCTGTCTCCAGCAAACATTTCAACCATCTCTTCTCAAACATTTCATCAACATGCTGCAAATTAGCTCCAGCATAACCTCTATCTTCCCCTTCAACAATCTTCAGTAATTGTCCAGCATCATCTTGATTGATTCTGGAAATCAGATCAAGTTTTTCCAATACTGTAGCCTCATCTTCTATCGCTGTAGCAATTCCAAAATTTTGTCCACCAGTCTTCTCTTGGCTATCCAAACAAGCCAACTCTTTCTTGTCACCCATGGTAACAAGCTTCTGCATATGAGACATGACTGTCTCATCCACTACCTGCAATAGTTCTTCTTCTTCCAAGACAATTCCAAATGATGGACTGTCTTCTGCATCACCTGTAAACACAATCAAATTGTCAACTCCAAAATCACAAGTCCCAACAGTCTCACTTGTTGATTTAGTCATCCGCAGCTCCAAGTCTTCTTCAGGACTCAGAAAATCTTCACTGGCTTTCTCCTCAGCTTCCTTTGGCAACACTTCAGTATGCTGCTCTGAGTTCCTTCCCAACTTCTTTGCACATCAGTATGCTGATTTGCATTCATCATGAGACTGTCAGCTAGTCTTTCCTTCTTACCATCCTCTGCTCCATGACTATCATTCCTGAAAACTTTCCTGTCTTGCTTCCTCAGCAAATTAGCCTGTACATAAGTCCTCTGTCTCTCCAATTCTCTTCTCTGAAGATCTAGTTTCCTATACAATTCAACAATTTCATTAGGAGTAGAACTCGGAAACTTTACACAATTTTCCATACCTTCACCAGCTCTTGACCAATCATCAACTGGTCTTTCTCTCTCTGCACCAATATTCTGAGTAGACTCCTTCGTCTTCATTTCCTCCTGAGATCTTGCTATCTCAGCATCGATCTGAACAACCTTCAAATTCAATTCTCTCTCCTGAACAAACTCTAAAGCTTGCTCATCTCCCTGTACTGTACCTGCAAACATACACAACTCGTTAGTTTTAAAACCACAAGACTTTTCAGTCTTGACTGCTTCCTCTAATACTTCCTTCTGAACAAATCTGCATGTGGAATTTTCAAATTCCATCTCTGGCTCAAGAACTCTAAGTTCCCTTTTCAATAAGGCAATCACAATTTGTCTCAACTTCATCTGCAATGGTCGCCAAATCACTCTCTTTCCCTTCAGTGGAAAGATCCATCCTCTATTTTGGTTTTCCTGCTCTTGCAGCCATTCTTCTAGTACCTGCAATTTTACCTTCATTACTGCAATTTCTCTTTCTCTGACTTTATCAGTCATCTCACCTCTTTGGCATTCCTCTGAACCTCTTCTCTGATCCTCCATGATCATTTTCTCCATGATTTCCTCACTCACCATGAGTTGCACTAGCCTCTGCAACAACAAGCTCCCCTGTCCTGCCACCGCTTACCTCACCAAGCTCTCCTCACTCAGTCTTTTGGTAAGTACTGGTTCACTGCCTCTGGAACCTCTTGAGCATTCTCTTCTGCTCTCTCTCTAGGCTATCTCTTCAACTCACCTTCTTCTTCAGGACACTGCAATGGTCCTCCTTATCCAGCTTCTAGCTTAATGTCAGGTTCACTGCCATCATCTTCTCTGCAACCATAAACCTCAATCATAAATTTCAAAACAGAAAAATATCTCACCTTTAAGAGTCTGCATGTTCTTATCCTCCATTCACGTCTGCAATCTTCTTCACTGCAATTGTGTAGCTTGCATATCAGATTTAAAAATCTGATCTTCCTTTCAGTCATTCATCACACATTCAAAGAAACACACTTTAGTTCTCAACAAAAACTTCTGTCCTCATTCAAAAAAACAAACATCTTCAATTTCAACAGAGCCAAGCTCTGATACCAAAAATGATGCAGGGCTAGCCTGCAATACCCAGAATCTTTAAACACCATACATATAAACATGCATCTCAGCATCTACCCAAATCAAAAACTCAATGCCTGGAAAATTTCACAATTTTTGCAGAAGCTTGTAGTTTCATAAAATGTAATTCCAAATCAGTTTCAAATCATTTCATGCTCTTTTCTAAAAGCTTCATCTTAACAATCATTTTATTATAATTGTAAGATCACACAACCACTCTTACAAATTCAAGCTAATACCCTTTTATTCATCTCTTTATGGTTTATGAAAACCATATTCATTCCCACTTCATCTGCATTCCAATTGTAATTAAAATCACACTTCACATTGATACTCCAATAAAATTGCCCACCTGGCAATTCATAATAATATGAGAGCTTAACTCTATTAAATTCAAACACCCAGATTTCATATGCGCTCTTCACTGGTTATCACCAATCACAAGTAACATTTGGCCCATACCAAATTTCTAATCTTTCGATCCTTTCAACGTAACCATTCCATTCAACCTCATACTAAATATGCTACAGGTTTTAATGCAATTGTGCTTACCTCATAAACACCACGCAAATTCAATTGCGCCCTCTTAAAACACAGGTTTATAATTCAGCTCCTCACAATAAACGTATGAACCAATTCAATGCCAATTCTGCTCTTACCAGATGTTATGTTTTAACGCTGGTTTTTATCCTTGCAGAACGCCTTTCAATGCAGAGTACAACTGCAGACTCAATCTTAAAACGCAGTTCTGCTCATCATCCATATAAATCGAATTCAATGCTCTTGCTAACCTGTGCTACTGCAATTCATGAAATCGAATTGGAAATTAATTGAATTGAATCAACAATGCGTTCAAATGTAAATTAAACTCTGCGTTCTTTACCTTTCCACGCCTTCCTCAGACATCCAGCACTCAACAATTTACCCATATTTAACAAAAATCGATATAAAAATCGATTCTTCCCAACATTGCACCATCAAATCACGACTTTGCTAGACTCAATTCTGCAATTCTGATTCAAACTCATATAACCCTTGCATTTCATAATTTGGTTCGGCATTTATAACAGTTTTATTAAACAGATTATATAATTTCAAATCTGCCCAATCGAATTCCATTCGATTGTACACCGTCCAATCTTCAACGCGGCATGCCTGCTAACTTTGAGCTCTTAAAATCGATTTACAACAGATTATGCTATGAGACTTCTCCGCCTCACAACCCATTCAGATCCAAACCCATAACTATCATATAAATCCATTTAACATTCTGGCAAATAGAGTTTTAGTCTCTATAATTTAAATCTGCGGTCTATTAACCAGTTCACTGTATTATATGGGTTTCCAGCTATAAGACAGTGCTTATCAATTCTATTCAATTTTTCATTAAACCTTTTCAGACAAGGTTAAACGCACTCTAAAATTTAGGATTATGGTGCTCATATACAGTTTGATATCGATTTGCCTAATCGATACTCTTGTGAATGCTGAAAATATTCAATTTCTTCCACACAAAATTCTACAACTTGATCCCTTAATGCAATGATATAAAATTCCGGAATTAACCAGGATTGAACCCAATTAATTCAAACCAACTTCATACCAATTTCTTCATACAGACTTGTTCGTCTTGTCCAAGACTGAAAACGCATTGAATTATGGAATCTCTCTCATAAATTACACAACAATCAATTACTTGTAAAACCAACAACATACACCAATTCATTCACATAACATAAACTCAGAAAGAAGGCGTAATCTTCATAAAATTAATTTCTGTATTAATACATACAATACTTACATAACAGTCTCCTTGTTTGGCCTGATTTCCCAATTCATTGGCCCTTACAACCTGCCCGAAGGCTTCCAAGGAGAAACCCTCTCACTACTCACAACTCTTCAACCATTCAAGTGTATTTTCCTCTCAAAAATCACTCATATTTATACATAGATAATGCATTTAATTCACTCAAAATATCTCTCCACCTAATCCTCAACTAATCTATATTTTAGGTGTGGACTCAACAAAGTCCCATACATAGAATTCCTAATCTCTAATTTTGCTCCTAAACTATTTCTCTCATATCCTTTTATTTAATAAAAGAATATTTACAAAATCCTCACTTTTCCAAATGATCTCCTATTTTATTAAAAATAACAAATTAATTAATAAAATAATAAAAATGTCACACCCCCCTTTTATCACATATTTACAAATGAAAAATGGCCTAGATGCTCCTGCATCATTTACCGACTCTCCTTCTTGCAAATCCTCGGGAGACCATCCTTTGGATCACTATGCCTTGGAGAGGCAACTGAATTTTCCGTTGCTGGTTGTTAGGGCTGGACCAGAGGCTCTTCCTCTGACTGCGTAGCAGAAGGCAGCTCTCGTGATCTTCTGAAGGCTTTCTCCTCCATGAATTTCACATCTCTTCGCACAACTACTTTCCTTCTCTCAGCTATGTAGATGCGATAAGCCTTTGCATTCTCGTTGTATCCTACTAAATACCCCTTTTCAGCGGTCATCTGCAACTTCTTCCTCTTCTCACTGGGTACATGAAAGAAAGTTGTACTGCCAAAGATCCTATAGTGACTCACTTCGGGCTTGCTGCCAGTGAAGGCACTCTCTGGCATGATCTTTCCTAGTGCAGTGTGAGGAGTTCTATTCTAAATGTAGACAACTGTATAACATGCTTCAGCCCATATTGGAAAGAACTTTTTGCAGAAAAATCCTGTTAATTCATCATTTTGCAGAGGATATTGTGGCAAACCAGAAATACATCTTACAAAACTGAAGGAGGTTTTTGTTCCTAAGGGAGCCATCTACAAAAACCTATCTCACTTTATGCACATATATTATAGAATGAAATATACATGTGCATCTTTACAACCTATTTTTCAGACTTTGTAAAACTATGTTTTACACATATTTTTGCAAAGCCTATTGTGAACATCTGGAGCAGAAATTTAGGAAACTGAGAGAGGTTTATCTCACCAACATATTAATCTACAATAAATTCTTTCACTTTTTAAATATCTATTTCAGATTGAGAAATAAAAAGGTATCATTGGACCCCAAGTTTTCAGATTTGCTGGAGCAGAATGCACAAAGAAAGGAAACAGTTAGTGACTTGGATGCCTCATCATCAACTAAGAGTTGAAATCAAATTCGAATGCTCTTCTTAGTCATCATATATCCATGAGTATAGTTCCAAATAGGTTCATTAGTTTTGAGTGTCCTTTTATTAAGTTCTATTTATGTAAAATAGTTGAAGATATTTGTAAACCAATCTTGATATTTTTTCAAGATATTCTAGTTTAGAATTTGTATAAATACTTCACTCTTTGAAGTATTTTGTGTTGAATAAAATTTCTAAGAACATTATAGAAATTTTTCTGGTATGTTGGAGGCTCATAGGTGTTGATTTCAAAGCAGCAGTCTAGACAATTGCCAATTGGACTTCATAATTCAGGATTCATGCAATAAGTTGAAGAGTGAATTATATTTCTTATTGTCATTGTTTACTTTCTGAGTTCCATTTATTTCATATATGTTGTTCAATCTTAATGATTAAGTAGGAGTATTACTTCAGGACTAGTGTTAGAACTCCCTATCTTAACTACTTAATCATTTAAATGTTTTCTACTGATTTCCGGGTTTAGGAATTCTTAATTGCTCCTGGTCCTGTTTGACCCATGCCTCCTTCCTCTTTTTCCGGATCAAATGATTCTTCATTTCCCTTTATCCCGAAGCAACTCATCTCATCAAAACAATCTATCCAAATCTCTGAGGGTTATCTACCTTTCCCTGAATACATTAGCATCCTCTTGGCCTTGCTTTATAGTTCTGCTTGCTAGACTTTGACTCCATAGCGCAATGGATTAGTAGATCCCTCTTTAATTTGTCTTCAAGCAATGTTATTTTCCATCAAACATCTTAAAATCAAAACCAATTGAACTATCATAACTAGCCTAAAATACTAAACAAAAACAAAGCTAAATCATAAAGAGGGAGCCCTCTCTGAAATTTAGGAAGGCTAGATCCTAGATTTCCAAAGTAGGTTTGTGGTTACTTCGGATTATTTCTCTTGAACTTGGAGAAATTACTGAGTGATAACATAATGGCGACTCCGCTGAGGACGACTAACATTTTCTTCAGAAATATTTTACAGGTTCAGATCTGATCTATGATGGTGGACAATGATTAGACACACAAAGGTTAAAATCATCCACCTGGCGAATCCACATCAATTTCACAATCAATATTCCACTGAAGGAATGAACCTGGAAGAACAATATGGAAAGATCAGGCTTTCAACTTGGATCTTAATCCAAGACATTATGTTCTTTCTCATTAAGAAAGTTTTTCAATATATACTATATTTTATATAAGGATCTAACTTGGTTTTACAGATACAGTGGCATTTCGTTATGGTTAATTTTCAAGATGATCCAAGAATAAAACGAAGATATGATCCCATGAGCAGAGATCATATACCTGGACTTCCACACAAACTACCAAAGGTAAATTGGGGTAAAAATATTCCCATGTTTCAAGATGAAAATATTGATGATCCTTTCTACATCTCATTAAATTTCATATACACTCATCGAGATTGAAGGGTGATTGGCATGAGGATTGGCTCATGAAGATATTCATGGAAACCTTAGAAGGAAAAGCAAGGGAATGGTACGAAGCTCTCAAACTTGCCATTTTATTTTCTTTAAAAGATTTTCATAAGGTATTTTATGAGCAAATTACAAAGAAGATTCTCCATCTTTATCATTAGCTGAAAATTGTTGTGATCAAGCTAAAGATCTCATACATTACCTTAAAAATATTGATGAATATTTTTGAAATTGGCATCCTGAAGATTTATTAGAAGAAGTCCATAAATTTCATTTTCAAGTTAAATGTCATGATAATCAAGAGGAGTTAAACAAAGATGAAATAGATCAGGAGATGAATCAAGATCCACAAAGCCCCTCTGTAGTAACAAATGATGTTTCATTTAATGTTTTGAATGAAGTTAAAGAAAATATTCAACCTCATGATAAATTTTTAGATAAGAGAAAAACAATTGTTATTCAAATCTAATAATTCAAAGATTCCCACCCCCCTCACCGAAAAAGAAATCAATTTGCTTCTAAACATGCAACCATCTTCAAAATATTTACATAATGAAGAAATTGTTTCTACTTATTCTAATGTTGATGAATGTACTAAATTTTTTATCTATGAAGAGACAGAAGAACATGTCGATGCTCATGTTATTCTACCTTCCCAAAAAGACCCATTGCTTGATAGCAATCCTATTTAGCAAACTAATGACTTTCAAATAGAATGCAACCAATCTAATCAAGATATATTAGGATTGTTTGAAGAGAAATCTGCTGATCTAATGTTTATGATTGATGACATTCCTTCTTCTAAATATTTTCCTAAGTATGATCAGTATGATGATAATTATGTTCTCCAAATTCAAGCTAATTTCATAGAACAATCACTAGCTATTTTGAGGGATGAGATATTAGAATTTCAGCTTGGTGAGGATTTTCTAAGAGTTGTCTTTCTTATTTTGCAAGTAAGAAAATATTCTCCTCAACTTAAAAAATGTGTTCTTGAGATAATTTCTGAAAATTATGAAAATGAAACTAAACTTTTGCATTCTCAAGTTCAGTCATATAATTTCCGAGATCCTAAATAATTCTTGGAAAATCTTCCTTCTCCAAAGCAAGAGGAAATTGTACTATCTTTTGACTTGCAGATTGAGGATGATTATTCTTTCAAACACAAGACTGAAGAAATATTTTTTAGGGTTTAATATTCAGAATACAACTGAACAACTAGTCATTGAAGGCCTAGAAGCACGAATCATACATTATGCTTTTAATGATCCTATAGAAAATTATATGGAGAATATTTTTAGCTCAAATATACAAACATGTTTTATCTATGATGATCAAATATATCAACAATTTCCATTTCACATCATATCATTGATTATGAAGACACATGATCAAGTTATACTTCCAAGTTTGATGAAAATCAGTCAAATTATCCATTCATTGCTACAACTACTTGACTGAGTTCATTGAAATTTTTGTATTACCTGATTCAACAAAATTAACAGTAGATTAGAGCAGGCAGATGAGTGCAAATAAGCTCAAAGCTATGAGCATTGTTTTTTCAGTATTCAGTTCTCAGCTAGTTTTGGAATATTTCATTAAGATTTAAAGCTAAGGAGAAGGTCCTAAAGATATTTAAGATCTAATCAGTTTGGTTTGAGAATTGTAGTATGGTTTTTTTTTTTTTTTTTTTTTTTTAGGATCAGATTTAGGTTTATGACAGCTATGTGCGATTCGATATTTTTTAGTCATGACAAATGCATGTCTGGGATTGGCCCAATGGATCAGACTACTAGTCAATGGTGTTCTTGACATCTCACAAGGAGAAGCCATCCCCATGTGAAGTTGTTGTTAGTGTCCTATAAATATATGATTCATAATTTGGAATTGACTTTTGATAGTCTTGTAAAAATATGTACATACTTTTTTAAGTTGTTTTCATATTTTGTAAAAATAAAAAATAAAAAATAAAAATAAATAAAATAAAATAAATGTAAAAAGTCCTAAAAGAAAAATCAAAGGACTTAGAAAAAATAATATACCCAAAAAAAAAAAAGATGAATAAAACATGAAAGTGTGTAAGTCTAAATGCCACTACTTTTACCTTTTGCAGATGATTATGGCAGAGTGTCAGTGAATGCCATAATCATAAATGATTGAGCTTTAACCAATACCAATCTTGGATATTATTTTCATTTTATTTTGTAATAGTGAATAATGACAAATGATTTAATCACAGCTAATTAGTAGATAGTAAGTGTAAAGAAGGTGTTCTTGATTTGATATTGAGCCTAGGATAGAAATTTGGTAGAATTAGATAATTTTATTGCTTTCAAAAAAATAAAATTTTCAAAATTTATAGCTAAATATACTTATTAACCTTATAATTTACTAGATAAAGTATACAAACACACATATTATATATATATATATATATATATATATATATATATATATATATATATAATTTTTATTTTTTACACAGTAACTAGGAAATGAAACCATAATCATACAAGTTTGAAACTTAGTAAAAATTAAATCACGTATATCAAGTCCATAAATTTAACTTTATAACACATACATATATTTAACTTGACTATAGACACAATGAGATCATCATAATTAAAAACAATATAACTAACACATGTACCGTTCACCTTTGGGCAAGAACCAAACTTGACTTGTCGCTACTTGAGCTCCTTTGTTGTCGTCTACCTCCAAGCCTGAATGTTGTCTTGCTAAATCCGAATGTAATGACCTATCGATTGACCTCCCAACTTACTCCTTGGGTACTCTCCTTCACCGCGGACCCCTGAGCTGCAATGGGGTTGTACAATGAAGGAATGTGCTAGCTGATAGAGGTGTGCCCCTCTTGCCTCAAGAGCCCCCTCTCTATAATACTCTATCCCACCAAACTCAACTATAGCTCATAACCACTCAAAAATGACATAATCTCCTCCATCCAACAATAGGGTAAACAAAAAGTCCTTTTCCCTTCCCTTTCCGTTTCTTTTATAGAAGGCTTCATAGGTGACACTACGAATTTCATGCATAAATAATTAATTTTTTTATTACCGAAAATTTGTTTATTCACCCACCCATGTGTCACCCTCTCATCAAGACTCTCCAAAAATAATTTACTTAATTATTCATTTAAAAATAGTATTTTCCCCAATCCAACAAGGCTTCCTATTTCTTCTCCTAGTTGTCTCTTGATTCCCCCTTTTTACTCCTTAATTTGTGTTTATTACTAAAGCTAATTGATAATTTTAAGATTTGGTCCCATAACTACCTCAATTTGTTTTTTTGATAAATATTCTTATGTTGGCTTTTGCCACATGGAAGCTCTCTAAATTTCTCAAATTTTAATTTAGTAATCTTATTTTAATTCACCACCCTCTTCTCTTAATGACGTTTTTAATAATTCTTTATCTTTAACTCTATGTCCCTCTTTCCCCCCTTTGCCTAATTAAGTCTTATGTACTTAATATTTTGTTTTAACATGGAAAGGGTAGAGTTATCATGGTAAAATATTTTATCTCTTCATATTCCTCCTTTATCCTAAGTTTTATTCTTGATTTAATTCATTTGGTTCTAACAGCATATGTCACTTGATATGAATTAGTTGGATTTTCCTATATTGATTATATTTATTATTTTCTTTAATGATGTCGAGGGTGTCAAGCTTGGTCATGCCCTTCAAGAACTTGCATTCGAAGTTCCAAGGGTGCCATGCCTAAGAATTTATTTTTGATGTCAAGGGTGCCAAGTCAGTCACGTCTTTCAAGAATTTCTCTTGAAATTCCAAGGGTGCCACACCACTTGCCCTTCAAGTATCCAGTGGTTACGAGGGGAAATTATATGTGCAACTCCAGAGACTCCTATCATCTCGTATGTTGCCTACTATAGTGAGACTAATGGTGTTGGGGATCAAGGAATCCACCTTGATGCATGCCCCCCAAAAAATCCTCGTGAGCGAACCAAATTTTGGACCTGCCCCCACGACATCGTGATCTTCAAGGCGAAGGTTTTTCGACCTTTCCAGCCTAAGTCACGGCAGGAGTGCTAGCGGGTGAGATAATAAAAATTGTTCCACCCCTCCCATGTTGTTCTATCCAATTGTACAACCCATCACCCATATGTGAGTCATTCGGCCAAACAACTAACATGTTCCTACAACCACTGACATATCATCAGAGTATATGTAATATATATAACAAGTTTCAAACTGAACTTAGAATTTCAAAGACAAAATAGTAATTTCTATCAAACCAGATGTTATCCACTCATCATATGCAAGTGCCTCTGGTGGTTTCCTGTCATACTCAATAATCATCAGTAACAAAGTTCTCAGTTTTAGTCATTATCATAATAGAAACATCATCATGACCTAGTCATTCACATCATTGTTTATTTTGAATCAAAACTAATGTAAGTAGCTACATATGGGACACATCCATCATGTTTATCATAATCATAACATCAATGGTAAATTAACATATCCATCAAAGGCATTATCATCGTAACATCAATAAAAAACATATCTATCCATAAAATCTATCATCATCATGATATCAATAGAGAACTTGCATATCCATTAATGCTACAATCATATCAATAAAGAACATGCATATCCATAAATGTTATCATCATCATAATATCAATAAAGACATACATAACCATCACATCCACTAATAATAGAGTCATGTGTCTGGATCCTCAACCTGAGGTCCTCAAAGAATAAAGTGCTGGTCTTAGGGCTAAGTAATGTTAAAATTCATATCACTGTCAGTAAACTAGAGTAGGGCACTACATACATCCCCTCTTAATAGTGGACTTCATCTCGAAGTCCTTGGAATAGATAAGGAAAATGATGATGCATCTCTTCGGCATCCTCCCAAGTGGCTGAACTAGGACTGTAATTGTCCCACTGAACCTTAACCTGGTCCAATAATCGTCGTCTAAGTTGCAAAGTTCTTTGGTCCAATATGCGAACTGGTTCGACCATCACCTTTCCCTCGTCCGAAACCTGCAAGTGACCTAAGTCAATAACATGTGATGGATCTAAAATATAATGACGCAAAACAGAAACATGAAACACATCATGAATACGCGCTAGGGATGGAGGTAATGCAAGTCTATATGCTACCGACCCTTTTCTTTCTAAAACCTCAAAAGGTCCCACAAACCGTGGAGACAATTTTTCTCCCTTTCCAAATCTTATAGAGCTCTTTTGGGGCCTTACTCTCAGGAAAACCCTATCTCCCACTTCATAACTTCGGTCTATTCGATGAGAGTCAGCATAACTCTTTTGTCGATCTTGTGCGTCTTTTAGCCTCCCTTTAATCATAGTCATTTTTTCTTCCATCTCTTGCACCACTTCTGGTCCTATTAATACTCGGTCCTCTAGTCGGTCCCAAACAAGAGGTGTTCTGCACGGTCTTCCATACAAGAACTCAAATGGTGCCATCTTGATGGAACTTTGATAAATGTTATTGTAAGAAAATTTTACCAAAGGTAAAAATTCCTCCCATTTCTTTTGTTGGTCCATCACATACATTCGTAGCATGTCTTCGAGGATTTGATTAGTCCTCTTCGTCTGACCATCTGTCTCAGGGTGGTATGCAGTGCTGAAGTTCAATTAGGTTCCCAAGGCTTCTTGGAAACTGGTCCAAAACCTTCCTGTAAACACTGCTCCCCTATTTGATATGATCTTCCTAGGAACTCCATGTAATCTTACAATCTCATCAATAAAAACTCTTGCTATCTCCTTGTACCAGGTGTCCTTAAATTGGAAGTCAAGCAATTTCTCCCTTAAGTTTGTCTTTAAGGGAATCGCTGAAAATATTTGAGGCCTTCTACTTAAAGCATCAACCACCCTATTTATTTTTCATTTTATGTAATTAATATCAAAATCATATTCACTGATCAGCTCAGACCATATTCTTTGCCTTGCATTTAAGTGGTCCTGAGTGAATATGTGTTGTAGCCCACAATGGTTAGTTCTAAGTTCAAACTTCCTTCCTAGAAGGTAGTGTCTCCAAATCTTTAGTGAATAAACAATTGCTGCCATTTCTAGATCATGGGTTGCGTAGTTCTCTTTATATGTTCTAAGTTTTCTTGATGCATATGCTATTACTCTTCCTTCCTACATCAATACACAACCCAACCCTTGCTTGGAGGCATCAGTGCAAACCAAAAATTCTTGTTCCATATCTGGCACTTTCAAAATTGGTGTCGTCGTTAACAATACTTTCAACCTTTGGAATGCCTCTTCACATCTTTCAGTCCAAATGAATTTCTTGTTCTTTCTTTGGAGCTTCGTAATGGGGCTTGCTACCCTCGAAAACCCTTCGACCAATCTACGATAATACCCTGCCATGCCGATGAAACTTCGTATTTCATGAACATTGGTTGGTGTTGGCCATTCCATGATGGTCTCTATCTTTGTCGGGTCTACCGCGATGCCATCCCCAGAGATAATGTGCCCAAGATAATGAATCTTTGATTGGTAAAAGGAACACTTTGACAGTTTTCCATACAATTGGTTTTCTCTAAGACATTGAAGAACTATCCTCAAATGTTCGTCATGATCTTCTGGGGTCTTTGAGTAGATCAAAATTTCATCGATAAATACTTGTACAAACTTGTCTAAGTAATCCTAGAATATCCCATTCATCAAACTCATGAAAACACCCGGGGCATTTTTCAGTCCGAAGGGTAAAACTACAAATTCATAATGCCCAAATCTTGTCTTAAAGGTTGTCTTCAGAATATCTTCTTCCTTGATTCTTAATTGATGATATCCTGACCTCAAATATATTTTTGAAAAAATAGTTTCCCCCTTCATTTGATCAAACAAGTCATCTATCCTACGTAAAGGATATTGATTCTTTATTGTCACTTTGTTCAATTGGCGATAGTCAATGCACAGTCGCCAAGACCCATCCTTCTTCTTAACGAAAATCACAGGAGCTCCCCACGGAGATATGCTGGGTCGTATGAACCCCAAGTCCAACAATTCCTTTAATTTTATTTGCAATTCCTTTAGTTCTAGAGATGACATATGATAAGGTGTCTTTGCAATAGGCTCAGTGTCTGGTTTAAGGTCAATGGTGAAATCAATTTCCCTTTTTGGGGGTAGGCCAGGTAATTCTTCAGGAAATACACCCTTGAATTCAAAAATAATTGGATGTTTATCAAAGTTTTCAGAATCACCCTTATCATTTAGAGTCAACACTGTGAACATTTGACACCCCTTTCGTCTATATTTCATTAGTTGCATGGAGGAGATGAACCTTAGGGACACCCCTCAGTTCTTTCCCCTCAATGATTTTCTTTGTCCATCATCATCTGTGAAATATAGTACCTTGTCTTTGCAATCTAGGAGTGCCTCATGTTGCTCCAACCAATCCATTCCTATAACTACGTCATAGACTCCTAATGTCGTATAATATAAGGATACCTTGGTTTTACATACACGCAGGTCCACCTCACAATCCCTTACCATCTTTCCTACATTTCTTTTCATACCACATGCCATTTCTACATGTCTAAAATCATGTTGAGCAATTGGTTTTTGTTTAATCCTTGATAATTCATTTAAAGAAATAAAAGAATAAGTAGCTCCTAGATCTATTAAAATGATAAAACTCATACCATCAATATTACCTGTGGTTTCCAACACAGTGGACTAGTATTCGACTTGACGATTGTTCACCACTGCATGGATGCGATGAGCCTTCCCCAGGTCCCCCACCGTAGCTATTTTCTGAGTTGAGTTGGTATTACCTGTCTTTTGAGGGAAATCCCTCTCATAGTGAGCACCTCCACAAGCCCAACGCCCCCTCTTAGGAGCTTGGCTTCTATTATTGACTGAACTAGGAGTTGGCCTGGAACTCTTTTGGAAAGAGCCAGACTGTTGGGATCGATGCTGAGGTGGTGTGACTTGGTGTTGTCGCATAAGACGATGATGTTGTCGTTGATGAGCTTGCTGAGGTACCCTATGCAACTGTTGAGTTGGGTGCCTATAAGGTGTTCTAGTAGACTACTTTTGATGAATGAGCACAAGACCCCTTTGAAAATTTCTACGTTCCATACTATTTCCATTGTTTACTCCTGATCCTACGGGCCTGTTTTTCTTACTAGGTCCACTATTCATGATCTCCTCCTTTGCAATAATTGTTCGTTGAACTGCCTCGTGCAAGGTGAGAGGCGTTAAGATCCTAACCTTAGCCCGGATGTTACCATTTAATCCATATAGAAATCTGTTCACCTTTAGTCTTTCTTTGTTTAAGTGAGGGGAATAACGGAGTAATTCCATGAAACTAGCCTCATACTCTAGTACTGAGTGACTCCCCTACTTTAATGCATTTAATTCATTTAATTGCCTCTCAAGAAATTCCTCTAATAGGTAGCGTTCTCTAAAATTTTCTTCAAACAATTCCCAAGTTACTTCTGAGATATCCATCCCCAATTGGGGTAATAAAGTCTTCCAACAAAGTAGTGTGTTTCCCTTTAGTTGGAATATACCCATCTTGGCCTTCATGTTTGAGGTATACTCTCTCAGGGTAAAGCACATAGCCATGTTTTCTAACCATGTCTCTGCAAACTGACCATCTGTGGACCCCCAAAACTATGGAAATTTTACCTTTTCCAAATCTTGACGTACATCATTTCTTGTAGTGTTTCAGGGTGCTTCATTTTGTATGATTGGTCCTCCATGTTCTCGTTCTAGACGGTTTATTAATGCCTCAGACATGTGTTGGAATGATTTCATTAAGTTTAACACTTCTCATGTTGGTATTTGTTCTTGTGTTGAGATATTTTCCTCAAAATTAAGTGGGGTGGCAGGAGTTGGATGTTGTGGTGGTGCCACGTTGCACCCTCTAGTTGCCCCACTCCTTGTACTTCTTCTAACCATGGTTCACTAATGAATCCTGCCAAAATTTAACACGATTTTCCTTGAATATTTGTTTTATGTGTAAACATGAAATATATATGTGTGTGTGTGTGTGTGTGTCATTTAGATAATTTAGAAATTATCTTTTAACATAATTACATTTAAAATTTTAGGCTGCACAACATAAAAATATTACTTTCATTCACAGCATAAATAAATTTAAAATTTTGAAATACTACATTATATGAAAAACTATCACTTTAATACACAACATTGATAAATTTAACCTCTTAAACTATAAAACTATTAATTTAAAACACATCTTAAATAAATTTAAAATGTTAAACTGCAAAAACTATTACTTTAATATACAACACATTGGGTAATAAATGGAATTTGATTTTTTAAAATTTTCCCCATTTAAATTTATTATACCTTAACAAAATAAAATTCTAATATATATATATATATATTCTGATTCATAAAATTTAATATTATCACACAAATTAAATATAAGAATATATATCCACTTCAATCCAAAATTGAAATTCATCACAAATTAAAATTCATTTGTGCTTGGCATAAAACTTAATTTCATAAGCATGTTAAATATAATGAACTAAAATTTGAGTAGCATTCAAATCATGTGAATTAAATATGACAAGGTAAAATTTGAACAGAATTTAAAAATGCCTTTCGATTATTAAAGATTGGATAAAGATCTTTTTAGATGGATTCAAAGTTTAATGTTCAATATAATAAAGCAATAGGAAATTAGTGTTTTATTGATCACACTCTCCACTACTAAGTCTCACTCATATTGGACTATCTCACCCATATGGAGTTGTAAAATGCCTAACAACATTTTGAAACAAAATGATAATTTAACATCCACCAAAGTAAAACTAGTCTATCAAGCCTATAATAACATTTTTATAAATTTGTAATTAAATTTTTATTTCTTTATAGTCATCTTCCTCAAAAATAAACTTATCGAGGCTACCATTGGGCATTAAGTCATAGATCAACAACAGTTCTCCATCTTCATGGCACCAACCTAACAATCTCACAAGATTCTTGTGGCGAAGCCTACTAATAATCATGACCTCTGTCATGAACCCCTGATCACCCTGATTTGAGTTCTCCGAAATATGTTTTACAGCGACAAGGGTTTTATTAGACAACACCCCTCTGTACACAGCCCCAAACCCTCCTTGACCTAGCAGGTTTTTCCCATCAAAATTCCGAGTAGCACGCCTAACTTCCCTCAACCTGAACTTACGAGGTCCCCCAGTCAAATTCGTCAGGGCTCTGTTCAGAACACGAACAGACTTACGGTTCTCAGGCCCTCTCCGCCATAAAACCCATCCAATAACTGAAACTACTATTACAATAATACCAGGCAGACCCATTGCAAGCCCTATGAAGATCCCTCTATTGTTCCCCGACCCTAGATATTGCATAGTGAGGTTCCAGGATCGAATGCAATGAAACTCGGTTTGAACACCCGTCAAAGCTGAGAACCCAAAATAGATTTCATCCTCCAAAAGCATAGACAAATCAAGTTTAATAGAAAGAAGAGGGTTTGAGGGATTCGCTATATCACCATTGTTGATATGCACACTCAACAATTTCGAACCCTTGTTGTACTGAACCAGGGCAACAATGTCTGATTGGCTTAGAAGGGTAATATTGCAAGGACTCACAGAAGAATTTTCGATGGATTCAATCTTGTTCACATCTATTCCGACATGATTATCATCTGGGTCATTGGCATTGCTCTTTCTGGTATCGAACTCCACTACAACCAATCTGTTATTTGAATCCCCATTCGTCGTAGAGTTGAACAGTCCCAGATACTGCCCATAACTATTCTCAGGGAAATCATTTTTCCTATTCGTTACAATGAAAGCCAGGCCATTGCCACCGTTTCCACTCCTGTTCACTTTATTCAGAACAAAAGAAGAATTGAAAGAAGCCACTATGGTTCCTTGAGAGGACTTCTTGTTGAACCCTTAGTTAAACTAAGAGGGGGCGGTGAATCAGTTTAACACATTCATGGACTTTTAAAACTTTTCATTAAACTTTATTAACGTCTTCATTTCATGATCAACATAATGTGTGAGAAATCTTTATTTGTGAGCAGCAATTAATAAGTATATTAGATAGTGTACCAGCAGTATTAATATGTTAGCAGCAAGTATTAATAGAATAGATATACCATATCAACACATAGACATCATGCACATAGACACCAGATATAAGTGGAAACCCATAAAGGGAGAAAACCACATCTTATTATTGTTGTGATGCAAAGGCAAGCTCCAACTCCCTCTCACCACTGATTTTCTGTAGGCTCCAACCCACAGGAGGCTCCTACCTCAATTCTGCAAGCTACAACTTGCAAGGAAGCTCCAACTCCCATCAATTTTCTGCAGGCACCAACCTACAGGAGGCTCCAACCTCATTCAGCTACAACTGACATTTATCAAGCAACAACTTGATAGGGAAGCTCCAACTTCCTTACTCTTTCAAAAGAAAAACACTTGTTGATTTACCTTGCATATCAGCTCTGTTTTGTACCATCTTCACTTCTGCTATCCATTAGTCCTCATATCAGCCCCGCATCATCTTTGCTCAGCTCCTCCTTCTTCTCTACTCAGCTCCTCCTTCTTCTTGTCTTTTCTCCTCAATTCTTCATACTCTGAATTTTCTATATTCACACTCTCTAGCCTCTCTATGCATATCAAGATGATATTACTTATAGAGAATTCCTGATGACTGTTTGTTTTCCTCTAGGAATTCAAAATGGATAGTCATACCTCTTGGTCTTCTGCCTTCTCATTTCTTTTCAGCTCACTCAGAAAAATATAACTGTAGGCACTAATTTTAATATTACAGTGGGAGTTTTGTTCTCTTCCGGAGACTTACCAACGCATCAAAACAACATAAATCAATTAAAACATTTACATTCAATTACAATGAAAACTCCAGTTCACTCGTTCAACCTCTTGGTTCACTGCGCTTGTCTTTTCTATGACTGTGTTTCGCCCTTTCGGCTCTGATTGATTTCCTACTTACTATCGCAGTGTAACTGCCATACATATGTAACTGCCCTTTTCATATATCACAATCTAACTTTGGGCATGATAAGAATTGTTTTTAACATATAGACTGCCGTATTATCAAACTTATGTAACTTCCGGTGATATAATACTAAGAGATCATTTTAATACACCGAATGCCCTTACGGGCCCACTCACCGAGCTTTCCGATGCGATGTATCACTCCTTGACTACTTCCGATTGCAATCAAATGCCGATGTGATGAAACACTGTTTACGTTGAAATGCCGATGCGATGAAACATTTTTATGTTGAAATGTCGATGCGATGAAACACTGTTATGCCGGAACTCAAGCACTTATGACTCATAGTTCACAGACCTGTCGGGTCCGCATCTTCATCGCAATCGCAACTGCTATTTTCATGCTCCGCTGCCACACATTTCTTCGATGCGATTGGGTGAGGGTCCCACCATATAATATTTCACTTGCTTTAAACCCCACTTCATATGACACTCGGCTCTATTTTTTCATATCCAACCATAATATATATGATACGGCCTTCGTTTAAATATTTGGAACATTATAGTAAAACCCACAACTTTGGATTTACAACCACACAATAACATATACATCATCTTCGGGCCCACATTACTTACCTCTCACATCTCACGGTTGAGAAGTTATCTCTTTGTTTTGGGATGATTTGACGATAATCGTGCAACCAAACTGCCCTCCTTTTAACCGCTCAAAAACGTGTGATGACGATGGGTCCCAGCATTAAATTACCCTGCTCATCCAACGGTCGTTGTCTTATTGCGCTTCAACCCTCTGATCCTACGAAAATTGCACGAGTTAGATGCACGGGCTTTAACTCACGATGAGAACGGGTTCTCCAAACCCCTTAAGACCACGTGTCAGCCTATGGCGTTGATCGCGTTCAAATTGGGAATATAGCTTATCGTACAAAAGCGGTGCGATGAAAACTGTCTGGTGTTCCAAACACACTTTCACTGTCCATTCCTTCGTGGTTCCGGTTACTGCCCACTCCAGGTTCCATTTCATTCTTTATAACTTCGATTTCGATTTTTTCTACTGTGCCATGGCTATACTTACTCCATAGCTATGCCACCAAAGTTCCGACTTCTACACCATCGCTCTTGTTTATTCTTTCATTGCATGGTTCCGTTGAGATGTAACAATCCCACATGATCTCGATTTGGCTCTACGACGCTGGTCCATTACATGAATTGGCCACGCTATTCACTGTTCCATTGTATCAAACAGTTTCGAACCTTTGCCCTTCAATCTTGTGCTACCTATACCTATGGCATTATACTCTTCGGTGCTTCGTCAAGGCATACATCTGAAATGTATTATTCCCGTTCTAACTTCTCCATTCACCCAAAATCCCGATTATACACATATATCAAAAAGGCCCGCAGTTTCATTAAACAGAGAGAAAACCCTCTCTTTATTGGTTACGCACAACAGCTGTGTACTTCACCTCTCAATGAATACTAAATGAAATTACACGGTAGAATGTGCAATCTCCCTTTTCGAATGCTCTATAAACTGTGATCTCAAATTGTAACTTAAACCCCGATTCACTGCAAACCATTATAGCACCTTCTGCACTGCACTTTGATTGCAGTTTCTCATCGATGAACATCATTTTGTGTTGCTGGTGACTCCAGTTTCAACAACAACAACCAACAACAATATTACTTGTGGCTTTGACACAGGAACTATCTCATCCGCAAACCATGTTCTTATCAATTCAATTAACAGTGGTTTATTGAAAAACATGCCAATCATCTAATGTATACATCGTTTTATTGCACATTCACAAGAATAAAAACACATTTACCCTATGGAGTCCTTCCCACATAATACGCAGGCAATTTCCACCAGAACATAAGTCAAATGCTTCTCAATTAAAACTTGTCCACAAAACTTAATTAAAAACCCAACTTACAGAGTCTATTTCAGAGCTTGTCATATACTGATTGGAACCAAGTATGTTCACACAGAATTAAATCAACCAATACACCTATAATTCAGAATACAACCAATATCCCTCTTCAACTTCACTACTCTGTCTCTGAACAGCTTTTCACTCCAGACCCCTTATCAAATCAATGGCCCTCCTTCTGTCCTCACTACTCTACACCTTGAATAGCTCTCTGCTTCTTTGCTAACCCTGCTGCTTTCTTTTGTTGCCTCTGCTACTTTTCCTGTTTCGGGTGTTCTTCCTTTGCCATCTCCTTTGCCTCTGTTTCTTCTGATGTCTCTGCTACCTTTCCAGATCTCCAACTAACTAACCCTTCTAAAACTGCCTCAGATTCATGTTTCATTCTATCTTTGCCTTGTTGTTGTTTCAAGTGCTCCTCCTTTGTCATTTCCTTTGCCATCAATGACAAAATTTCCAACAGTCTCCCTCTTTGGCATTGATGGCAACCCATCCACCAATAATTCAATGCTTCCTCCAATTCTTCCTCTGTCTGGCTTCTTTTAGAAGACCCTATCTTTTGTTACTTTCTTCCCCCCCCCCCCCCCTTTTGACATCAATGGCAAAGGGTTGCACATTTCCTAGTGTGCTTTCTATCTCTTCATTTCCTCTCTCTGAGATGTGTTTGGGCCTACTTCTTCTGACTTTGTACCCTGCTGCTCCAAACTGGTTTATAAGAGTTGTTGAGTGAACACTTTGATTATTGAACTTGACTGTACATTGTAAGTTAGTACAATCCCAAAGCACAGTCTCCTTGCACTTGTATAAAGCTGAAAGTGACGATAATGACACTTCATAGAACCCCTTGCACCAGCCTTATCTACTCAATGATGCATCATTGGATCAAAACTAGAGTACTGAGAAGGTTTCAAATATACTTCAGTCGTTAGTATTATCTTCATAAAAAATCCATATCTTTGAGGAAGATTGTAGATGGAATATTTCTTCTTCTGCAATACACATGTGCAGTACAACATCTGTTCAATTATTATGAGGATTCTAATGTACCTTTTATAGTTGTGGTTCACTTTTCTTGCCTGTTGTTGGTGATGTGTGCTAGACAGCTGACAGGGATATTACACTCAAACACTGAAAGGTCCTTATTGTTGAAGTGAACACTGAATCAAATCAGAGCTTACAGTTTATTGTGAGAATAGGCAATCTCTTTCAGTCTAGGAGACCAAATGACTTTACTGCTTGTATAATTTACTTTCAAAACAAACCCCTGAGGCTAGACACATTCAATGTATTAGTCAAACTCACTTATCAATCATGCAATATTCTTCATGACATAAGGAGGTATGTATTTCAATGGTCAATTTCCTTTTACTGATCAACTAGTCCTTCATACTTCAGATATTTTGACTGTTCTATCATGATGATCTTCCCCATAAGCATATTCAAGATGTTTAATTGAAAACTCAACAAACAATCTTCACACAGTTTTATGACTGATCTTAAGGAAGAGGCCTTGAAGTTATATATGTACTGACTTCAGGAAGGCATGCAATTATATATAGAGAAAGATACTGCTTCAAAGTTCAATATAATGCTTCAAGTGTAAACAAAATACTGATCCTTTAGCTCTGCTACTGACCTTTTCATGCTGAATGCAGAATCCAGATAACGCTGGGAATACTACCTTGATGTACTTTTGCCATAATCCTTGGATCCTGAGGACCTGTACCATGTTGCTGCTCCATTGATAATACTTGGTATTCTGTTGATGTGCATGCTGCTTGTACCAAATACCCACATTGATGAACCCATAGATAAGACAACCTTCATAATTTCTGCTATTGAGCTCTCCACAGATTTCAACAGTAATCATCAATATACTGAATCTAATCTTAGCCTCATTAATCTTTTGCTCTTTCTCTCATTCGGTTTAAAGGAGTGTCGCTGCATTTTCCTTTCTAGGACCGCTCCAGAGTCATTGCTGCTTTACATTCAATTCAGTTGTTCTAACATAATAATCTTCAGGGAGACATCTTCAATTCATTTATTAGAAATCTTCATGGGTAGATTTCTCAGAGATTTATCATTTACATAGCTGTACTCCTCCAAGGGACATTTTCATAGATGAAAGAAGTAATGATACAATGATGAGAGGCTCTTTTCTTACTCATCTTTCTTAAGGTGAATCATTGTTCATAGTAGCAGAATGATGCACAATGTGATCATAACTTTAATGTGTTGATGTCTTCTTCTATCATCATGGCTGCTTGCTGCTTTCTCTTCTTCCATCACTTGCAGGCTATTGTGTACTTCAGATAATCTTCTTTCTAATCTTTTAACAGTTGCTATTTCATGGAGCTCTTCTTAGACTGCTTTTGTGGGAATAATTTATGAACTGCTCTCCCCCAGAGATGTTGCTTCATATTTGTCACTGGATGGATTTTTGTTTTGTTTTCTAGAGCAGCTCCCCCTAAGACTATGCTAGATTCATTATGTTATTGAAATGATAAGCTCCCCTTTTCTCTTTTCTTTCCATACTATTTTGGGGTTCATCATAATGTATGTACTCATTTTTTGGTTCATAGTTTTGTTTAATTGGATTGGATTTCATCATTTGTCTGGAGTTCTTTAATATATATGGCAGTTTACAGTCCTTTGCTTTGTGACCAAGTTTGAGGCATACATAACATCTTACTTTTCCAGGGTATGTTTGAGCTGATGTATAATATTTTATTCCCCTTTTTAAATACAATTTACAATCAACAAATTTATGTCCAAAATTATTGCATGCATAACAATAGCCATGGAAATGATTTGTGTACCTGGTGAAAGATTGTCTTTTCCCTTTGCTTGCTTGAGGTATTCTTCTCATTTGCAGCATCTTTTTCTGGTTAACATTGATTCTCTTTGTCTTACAATGTGTTGCATCATGTCCTGGTGTGTGGTAAGAGAAACAGGTGATACTTCCCATAGGAGGAAAGAACCTTCTTTGACTTCTTCCAAACTTATTCAATTCATCCTTAGGAGTATGTGAGCCTTTAGCAACTGATTGTTTCATCCTCTCATTCTCTGTTCTTTCATGTTCCTGCTTGATTCTGTTTGTTTCTTTACACCTCATGTTCTTGCTGGCTGCTTATTCTGTAGGAATTTTCTAAGTAGCTTCAGTTCCCTTTATATCTTTTACAAAGATGATTTTCTTGTTATCTTATACCTTGGACTTACTGGTTTCTCCTTCATATCCTATCCCATCCTTTATGAAGGGTGACCTTTGGGCATTTAGTATTTGGTCCAGCTATCCAGAGCTTTTCAATAGAGGTGTATTCATTAATAGTTCTCTTTGGGCTTTTTCTAAATTCTTTCTTAGACTCACTGCTTCTTCTTCCAATCTTTCACATTCCTGACTTTTCTTTCTCATTTGTTGCAGCAGAGTGTCTTCTACTTTCTTTGCTTTTTCAAGCTGTGTCTTCAGGCCAATAATTTCTTTCCTATCTTCATATTCTTTCTCATCACATATTTGCACCAATGTCTTCAGGTCTTTGTTTTCATTATTCAATTTTTCTATCTCAGTCAGGGCTGTGTCAGGTTTGGATTTTTCCTTAGCTACAATTTCTTCATGGTTTTTACTACCATTCACACTAATAGGTACCTCATTTGATTGAACATTTTCTTTTTGACATGAAGTTTTCTTCTTCTTAATTCTCTTCTCCTTCTTGACAATGCAATCCTCAGTGTCTACTCCATGCATGAAATGTAATCTGTCCCAGATTTCTTTTGCAGAGGTTAAATCCATTATTACCTCAAGATACTTGTTATTAAGATTGTTTTATATCACAAATTTTGCCTTGGCATTCCTCTGTTGTTCTTGCACCGTGGGAGAGTCTGTGAAATAACCATCACAAACAAGCTTCCATACCTCAGGTTCATAAGGCATTAAACCTGTTTTAACCGTGTCTCTCCATTTAGGAAAGTTTGCTGTATTTAGCACAGGTACATTTTGGTAGTCCATGACACAACTAGATCTCCTTCAAGCTATTAAGCTTACACCAAAGGAACCGACTTTGATACCAATTGTTGAACCCTTAGTTAAACTGAGAGGGGGGATTGAATCAGTTTAACACATTCATGGACTTTTAAAACTTTTCGTTAAACTTTATTAACATCTTCATTTCATGATCAACATAATGTGTGAGAAATCTTTATTTTTGAACAGCAATTAATAAGCAGATTAGATAGTGTACCAGCAGTGTTAATATGTTAGTAGAAAGTATTAACAGAATAGATATACCATATCAACACATAGACATCATGCACATAGAAACCAGATATAAGTGGAAACCCATAAAGGGAGAAAACCAAATCTTATTATTGTTGTGATGCAAAGGCAAGCTCCAACTCCCTCTCACCATTGATTTTCTGTAGACTCCAACCGACAGGAGGCTTCTACCTCAATTTTGCAAGCTACAACTTGCAAGGAAGCTCCAACTCCCATCAATTTTCTGCAGGCACCAACCTACAGGAGGCTCCAGCCTCAGTCAACTACAACTGACATCTATAGAGAAACAACTTGATAGGGAAGCTCCAACTTCCTTACTCTTTCAAAAGAAAAACACTTGCTGATTTACCTTGGATATCAACTCTGTTCTGTACCATCTTCACTTTTGTTGTCCATTAGTCCTCATATCAGCCCTGCATCATCTCTGCTCAGCTCCTCCTTCTTCTCTACTCAGCTCCTCCTTCTTGTCTTTTCTCCTCAATTCTTCATACTCTGCATTTTCTATATTCACACTCTCTAGCCTCTCTATGCATATCAAGATGATATTACTTATAGAGAATTCCTGATGACTGTTTGTTTTCCTCTAGGAATTCAAAATGGATAGTCATACCTCTTGGTCTTCTGCCTTCTCATTTCTTTTTAGCTCACTCAGAAAAATATAACTGTAGGTACTAATTTTAATATTACAGTGGGAGTTTTGTTCTCTTTTGGAGACTTGCCAATGCATCACAACAACATAAATCAATTAAAACATTTACATTCAATTACAATGAAAACTCCAGTTCACTCATTCAGCCTCTTGGTTCACTGCGCTTGTCTTTTCTGTGACTGTGTTTGGCCCTTTCGGCTCTAATTGATTTCCTGCTTATTATCGCAATGTAACTTCCATACATATGTAACTTCCCTTTTCATATATCACAATTTAACTCTTGGCATGATAAGAATTGTTTTTAACATATAGACTGTTGTATTATCAAACTTATGTAACTTCTGGCGATATAATACTAAGAGATCATTTTAATACACCGAATGCCCTTACAGGCCCACTCGCCGAGCTTTCCGATGCAATGTATCACTCCTTGACTACTTCCGATTGCGATCAAATGCCGATGCGATGAAATTCTGTTTACGTTGAAATGTCGATGCTATGAAACACTGTTTACGTTGAAATTCTGATGCAATGAAACATTGTTATGTTGAAATGTCGATGCAATGAAACACTGTTATGCTGAAACTCGAGCACTTATATCACATAGTTCACAGACCTGTCGGGTCCGCATCTTCATCGCAATCGCAACTTCTATTGTCATGCTCCCCTGCCACACATTTCTCCGATGCGATTGGGTGAGGGTCCCACCATATAATATTTCACTTGCTTTAAACCCTGCTTCATATGACACTCAGCTCTATTTTTTCATATCCAACCATAATATATATGATACGGTCTTCGTTTAAATATTTGGAACATTATAGTAAAACCCACAACTTTGGATTTACAACCACACAATAACATATACAGCATCTTCGGGCCCACAGTACTTACCTCTCACATCTGACGGTTGAGAAGTTATCACTTTGTTTCGGGATGATCCGACGATAATTGCGCAACCAAACTGCCCTCCTTTTAACCGCTCAAAAACACGCGATGACGATGGGTCCCAGCATTAACTTACCCTGCTCATCCAACGGTCGATGTCTTATTGCGCTTCAACCCTCCAATCCTATGGAAATCGTACAAGTTAGATGCACGGGCTTTAACTCGTGATGAGAGCGGGTTCTCCAAACCGCTTAAGACCACGTGTCAGCCTATGGCATTGATCGTGTTCGAATTGGGAATACAACTTATCGCACAAAAAAGGTGCGATGAAAATTGTCTGGTGTTCCAAACCCACTGTCACTGTTCATTCCTTCGTGGTTCCGGTTACTCGCCACTCCAGGTTCCGTTTCATTCTTTATAACTTCGATTTTGATTTTTTCTACTGTGCCATGGTTATACTTACTCCATCGCTTTGCCACCGAAGTTCCGCCTTCTACACCATCGCTCTTGTTTATTCTTTCCTTGCATGGTTCCGTTGAGATGTAACAATCCCCCATGATATCGATTTGGCTCTATGACGCTGGTCCATTACATGAATTGGCCACGCTATTCACTGTTCCATTGTATCGAACAATTTCGAACCTTTGCCCTTCAATCTCGTGCTACCAATACCTATGGCAATCTAATCTTCGGTGCTTCGTCAAGGCATACATCTGAAATTTATTATTCTCGTTCTAACTTCTCCATTCACCCAAAATCTCGATTATACACAGATATAAAAAAGGCCCACAGTTTCATTAAACAGAGAACAAACCCTCTCTTTATTGGTTATGCACAACAGCCGTGTACTTCACCTCTCAATGAATACTGAATGAAATTACACGGCAGAATGTGCAATATCCCCTTTCGAATGCTCTATAAACCGTGATCTCAAATTGTAACTTAAACCCTGATTCACTGCAAACCATTATAGCGCCTTCTGCACTGCACTTCGATTGCAGTTTCTCATCAATCAACATCATTTTGTGTTGCTGGTGACTCCAGTTTCAACAACAGCAACCAACAACATTATTACTTGTGGCTTTGACACAGGAACTATCTCATCCGCAAACCCTGTTCTTATCAATTCAATTAACAGTGGTTTATTGCAAAACATGCCAATCATCTAATGTATACATCGTTGTATTGCACATTGACAAGAATAAAAACGCATTTACCCTATGGAGTCCTTCCCACATAATACGTAGGCAATTTCCACCAGAACATAAGTCAAATGCTTCCCAATTAAAACTTGTCCACAAAACTCAATTAAAATCCCAACTTACAGAGTCTATTTCAGAGCTTGCCATATATTGATTGGAACCAACTATGTTCACATAGAAGTAAATCAACCAATACACCTATAATTCAGAATACAACAATCAATATCCCTCTTCAACTTCACTACTCTGTCTCTGAACAGCTTTTCACTTTAGACCCCTTATCAAAATCAATGGCCCTCCCTTTGTCCTCACTACTCTGCACCTTGAATAGCTCTCTGCTTCTTTGCTAACTCTACTGCTTTCTTTTGCTGCCTCTGCTACTTTTCCTGTTTCAAGTGTTCTTCCTTTGCCATCTCCTTTGCCATCTCCTTTGCCTATGTTTCCTCTGATGTCTCTGCTAAATTTCCAGATCTCCAATTAACTAACCCTTCTAAAACTGCCTTAGCTTCATGTTTCATGCTCTCTTTGCCTTGTTGTTGTTTCAAGTGCTCCTCCTTTGTCATTTCCTTTGCCATCAAGGAAAAGGTTTCCAACACTTCTTCCATAGCTTGAAGCCTTGGTTCAGGAAAATTCGCCCACTCTAATTCACGAAAGAAAATCTAGTATCCGATGTATCTGGAGTTATTTGCAATGCCCCAAATTCTATGTTGGCATTGAAAAGCTCCAACTCCTGTTTGTCAGTGTCATTGAAGATAGGGAACTTGTAGCTGTGCGGATCAGAGGCAGCCAAGCTTGAAGCTATAGAGCTAATGAGAACCAACAGAAATATAGTTGCAGTGAATCCCATCTATGGATAGCTGTCGAGCTCAGCTGCTGCGAGTAGGAAACTTAGAAATATGAAATGATTTTAGAGTACATTAAGCATTAAATTCCTTTCAAATACTCTTCGTTTTTGGCAGCAACCATGAGCTGTATTGTTATAATTATTATTAATTCCAGAGATTGCACTAAAAGATTGAATTATGGATTTTTGCAGAACTTATAGAGGATGACCCTCCAGTTGTAAAACTTCTTTTTGAGCCCAAAGGTCGCCCTAAAGATGAAAACAATGAATTCTACATTCAAAGCAAAAAGAATTTGTGTGCTGGTTGCGGAGAGAGGAATCAATATTTACGCTACCAGATCATTCCGTCTTGCTATAGGATGCATTTTCCAGAACATTTAAAGAGCCACCGGTCACATGATATTGTTTTTCTTTGTGTTGACTGTCATGAATTTGCACATTCTGCTGCTCGTTATCGCTGAAATATAAGTATTTTACTGTTGTTCTAAGTTACGCAATTGAAATCTGAATACCGAAGTGGCTTTAAGTGTTCTCATTTGTTCAAAAGGAGGTGAAAATTTTGGATTTTTTTGATACTTTTGGGCATTAGCTTAACATTTTCCATCTTACTGCTATTCTAGATATAATGTCTGTTCATTAACCACCATTGAAATATAAGTGAAATCAGAGATTTTTCTCATTATGAAGTGAACTCTTTGGATTGATTGCATTGACAAGATTGGTGAAGTTGGATAAGAAGACTAATGCTTGTTGACTTATAAGTTCCATAATTTAAAATTGTGCACACATAAGCTCACAAAAAAATAATACAAGGAAACCTTAATACTTTAAGGGCCTATAGGTCCTAGAGGTTGAACCTTTGCTCTGATACCAAGTGTAGTGACCAACCTTATAATGATCCGGATTTATGCAGGAACGCAACAGAATAAACACATAACCATAAATACAGAGATGCAGCGGAAATAACACTTCATTTCATTAATATCAAAATAACAGAAAGATGCTTACAAACATAATGGAAATAAAATAGCTAGGGTGCCGGTAGCGAATCTCTGAGAAGAGATGTGGTGGCTACAGACCTCTGAACTGAGTTACAATGAGGCTAGAGGGCCTATTTATTATTGAGAAACAATGGAGCTCAACATCCCAAAAACCTAACCCTAGGAGATGAAGCGCCAAAACTATGGGCCCCGTTTGGGTAAATTGGTGTTTCAACTTCCTAGGGACGTAACTTTGGCATACTATCTCCGTTTGACGCACATGATACATAATTAGAAAGCTCTATCCGAGGACTACAACTTTTGTGTTGATTTTGATGATCAAAATCGCAACAAATTTCATACCCAAAAAACGTCGTTTAGGGCCTCAAACTGGCTCTGGAAGTTCAGGACCCGAAAAACTGCTAAAAATAGTAAGTTATGCCAAAACTGAAAAACTGAAAGAGACAATGGTGGGGCCCCAAGTGGAATAGGCAGGTGACCACCAATATCCACCTGGATCATTCCTCCCCCCTTAGGAAGCAATGGTCCCCATTGCGTTAAGTTCCTCCATGAGATGAGGAAATTTCTACTGAACTTGGTCCTGGTGAACCACTTTCCTTGGTGCAGGATTTGGCCAGCTTTGACAACCCGATACAGTTGGATCTTCTATTGGTGAGTGTTCTTGATTTGCATGTCCATGATACAATCTGTGGTGGCATGTTCCATGCAGTCTAGGTTTAACTCTGTTGGTGTGAGTTGTTCTGTAATGTCGTAGGTGTCTAGTAGAGGTGGGAAGTAAGGACGGCGATCCACATTGAAAGTGGGTGCGGACCCGAGGAATGGTGGAATATTGAGCTCGAAGGAATTGTTACCTACAGCCTTGGTGATGGTGTATGGCCCATATTGGAGCAGGTGAATCTTGCGGTGGGGTCCAGTGAGGCGCTCCTTCTACAAATGTAGCCACACTTTTTCGCCCACCTAGAAGTTGTGCGGTACTCAATGTTGATCATGTCGTTGTTTGTACTTAGCATTGGCTCTATCCAATATGTCATGAACTTGTTGGTGGATGTGCTGAATGCGCTCGATGAAGTTGTTTTCTTTGTCAGCTTCAGACTGGACATGAAAAGCCTGGACTCGGCACAGCGCTGCAAACGGCATGGCGCTGTCAATGGGACATAGTGGGTACAGAATCCCAAGCCCACACAGAAAGGGGCTATGGCCAATTAATTTGTGGAGAGCCGATTATAAGCTGTGTTGTACATAGGGGAGGCTCTCGTCCCATGTGCGTGGATGCTTTGAGTTGTACATGCGCGAGAATGTATACAATCATTACGGTGACTACCTACGTGGCCATCGTTTGGGGATGGAAAGCGCCAGACTTATTGAGCTTTGTGTCCAACATTGACCGGAGGCTGGACCAAATGTGTTTGAGGAACACCTGCTATCTCGTCCAATCTGATAGAGCGTAGGATCTGGTGCCCATACTCGTTCAAAGAAGAGTTTAGCAGTAGCTTCTGCTGTGATATTCTTCTTACGAGCCGCCATGATGGCCATCTTCGAGAATCTGTCAACGTCCACGAAAACACAGTCATTTCCATTCTTAGTAGAGGGCAGGTCCGACATGTAATCCATGGAGATGGATTCCCAAGGTTGACTAGGGGTAGGTAGTGGAGTATATATGCCTTGCTTCTTGATGGTCGGTTTGGCAATGGCACAATCAGTGCATGATCTGATGTGCTTCTCGAAATCCTTTCGAAGGTTCGGCCAATAGAAATAGCACGTAACGCTATTACTCTTTCTAAACCCGAAAATGCCAGCCGACTGTTGTGGTATGCTTCCATATCATCTTGGCACGCCAGCAGAAGGAACCTGAGTGTCCCATGTGACATAAAAGTGCATCTTGGAGGTGAAATTTTGGAACTTGTGTACCCCCCAAGAGTGCCTTGTAAGTGTGGCTGAATTCTGGGTCACTCTCATAGAGAAGCGGCCAATCAGAATTCTCGTGCCCACAAGAGTTGAGCACAGTGGTGGCGCCACGATCGGTGGTCGACAGAGGCAGTCTGCAACATGATTGGTGCTACCCTTCTTGTACTTGATGTTCAAATGAAATTGTTGCAGATATGTTGACCACTTCTGATGGCAATCATTCTGCAACTTCCCTTGTGTCTGTATGAACTGCAGGGGCCGGTGGTCCGTGTGGATGATTGTTTTCTTCCCCAAAATGTAATGCTTCCATTGTCGACAAGCTTGCACAATGGAATACATTTCTTTGTCATAAGTGGGATACTTGCGGCCCATGTACGGACAATGTCTCAGCGACGATATGCTGCCCAGATGTCCGAGTAAGAAGCGCCCCAATAGCATAGTCAGGCATACATCTCGATCTCAAATGGGCTGCTTTGCCAAGTACGGTAAGGTGAGCAGGGCAGAACAAGGCGATTTCAATTCTTTGAATGCCTTACGTTGAGGTTTCGACTTAAAAGAATTTTTCTCTCGCTCCTCCCTTAGTGACTTGACTCAAGGGCCAAGTGATATGAGAGAATCCCAACATGAATCTACGGTAGAAATTAACAAGACCCAGAAAGCTGCGAAGCTCTGTTATAGTGGTTAGGGCTGGCCAATCCCGAATGACTTGGATCTTGGCTGGATCCACATGCACCCCCCTTTCATCAATAATGTATCCCAGATATTGAACCTGGGTCATGCCAAACGTGCACTTCTCCAAATTGGCACACAACTTGTGTTGCCGCAGTGGTTGGAGGACTTGTCGGATGTGGTGAAGGTGCTCTTCCCAAGTCTTGCTGAAGATCAGAATGTCATCCAAGTACACCACTACAAATGAGTTGGTGAATGGCCGCAAGATGTCGTCCATTATCCTCATGAAGGTTGCGGGAGCATTCGTCAACCCGAAAGGCATGACTAGCCATTCAAAAAGGCCTTCCTTGGCTTTGAAGGCAGTCTTCCACACATCAGAGGGTTCAATTGGTACCTGGTGATACCCAGACTTTAGGTCAATCTTGTTGAAATATTTTGCACCTTTGAGTTGGTCCAGAAGGTCATCAATCCATGGGATTGGGTACCTATTCCGAACAGTGATCTTATTCAGCGCCCGATAGTCAATACAGAGTCTCCACGTCCCATCCTTCTTCTGTACCAACACGATCGGGCTCCCACAGGGCGATGAACTTGGTCTGATGTGACCTTTCTGCAACAGCTCCTGAATCTGCCTCTTGATTTCATCATTTTCCAGAACAGAGCGTCGATAGATCGGTCCATTGGGTAGTGGCGCACCTGGGGTCAGGTCAATCGGGTGCTTGACCTGGCAGTGCAGAGGAACCCCTGTGGGTGAGGTGAAGATGTCCCCGTACTCCTCCACGACCTTATCCATTTGTTGTTGTCGTGCAGAGGGGCCCTGTCTGGAGGTCGTGGCCACGGTCTTCTTCTTGCCCTGGGGGCGGATCATCAGGAAAACGAATTTCCTGGTTTGGGAAATGAGCTTACTGCATTGTTTTGCAGTAACCAAAGAGATAGCGGCAGGAGGTGGTACCTCTGGTATCCTGTACAACTTATTTCCCAAAGTAACAATAACAGCACGAGGCCGAGACTCATACACGGCATGACGCTTCCACAAGTATGGTTGTCCTAATAATACATCAGAAACATCAATAGGAGCAACGTCACATAATACCTCATCCGTGAAGGGCTTGATGCTATAGGAAAGGCGGCACTGCTGGCTAACGCGGAGATCTCGTCCTTGGTGAAGCCACCCGATGGTGTATGGATGTGGGTGAGCTGTGGTCGGCAAGCCCAACCGCTTCACGGCGTCTGCTGAAATGAGGTTCTTTTGGCTCCCATTGTCGACAATAAACTGTACAGGGGAGCCCTTTACCCACATCTGGGAGTGGAAGAGACGTTCCTCCTCCTCTGGATCTTCCGGTTCCTCCTTCTGGACCTTTGTAGTGGCAACGGTGGCGTTGGGCTCCGCATCAATAATCTGTTTCCCTTTTTCATTCCCCTTTTCAGGTTCTGATTCGGAGTCAGAGCATGCATCTGACTCAAAAGCCCTCATCTCGGCCACTAGCGACTGCTTGGCCCGACACTCACTTGTGTTGTGAGTGGAGCTCTTATGGAACTCACACCACTTTCCCGTGTCCTTCTTTGGCTTTACAGTGTTGTTCTTGTCTTGTGGCTTTGATGGGTTGTCTTTAGCCGCCATGCTCTGTCCTTTGTTTTGCAGTTTGGAAGCACCTTTTCCTTGCTTTTGATTCGCAGATCCAAAGTCTCGCTTCTTCTGTTTGAATTTCTGCTCAATCTTGGCAGCATACCGGTATGCCGTACCAAGTGAGGAGATGTCGAGGAACTCCATTTCCTCCTGAATGTATCTGTGCAGACAGCTGCGATGCTTTAGCACCAAATGTTTCTCTGAATCTTTGATACCCAACTTTGTGCGCAGGGTATGGAACAGATTCGTCAGCTCATGCACATCTTGATCCCTTTGTTGTCGCAGCGTGGTCCATTGTATATACTTGTCCTCATAGCTCCCCATGGGATAGTACTATTCCTTGACGACGTCTCAGAAAGAGTTCCAAGTTGGTACGGCCGAGAACAGAGAGGGTTCTGTCTGGTCCTTGTTCTCACAGTAGGTTTCCCACCAGTCCTTAACATGGGGGGTAGCTTTGAGGAGTGCAAAAATAATCTTCTCCCGGTCTGAAAAGTCATGAACAGAGAAATATCCTTCTAATAGATTCAACCATCTATCTACGGTATCCGCGTCTATTTGACCCTCAAATATGGGAATGTCAAAATTTACTTGTACCTTAAAGGGAGTCGCAACTCCAGAGTGGCTACTGGATGCAGATGCGCCGCCGGTGGGCAGCCGTTGAAGGATCTGAGCAAAACTATCCATCATCGCGTTCCTTTGTTTTTCGAGGGCCTCCTCGCGCAATATTTTGATAGGATCTCCTGCTCCCTCATCTTTCTTTTCGTCCCCCATGGGCGTCCGTCGAGGTTTACGAGGCTGATCTTGCAAAGGTTCCACCAGATCAAGCCCTAGCTCCTTATACCCCGACCTCGTTGGGGACATGCAAGGAAGGATCGAGAAAAAGCAGACCGCTCTGATACCACTGATCCGGATTTATGCAGGAACGCAACAGAATAAACACATAACCATAAATACAGAGATGCAGCGGAAATAACACTTCATTTCATTAATATCAAATAACAGAAAGATGCTTACAGACACAATGGAAATAAAATAGCTAGGGTGCTGGTAGCGAATCTCTGAGAAGAGATGTGGTGGCTACAGACCTCTGAACTGAGTTACAATGAGGCTCAAGGGCCTATTTATTATTGAGAAACAATGGAGAGCCCTCAACATCCCAAAACCTAACCCTAGGAGATGAAGCGCCAAAACTATGGGCCCCGTTTGGGTAAATTGGTGTTTCAACTTCCCAGGGACGTAACTTTGGCATACTATCTCCGTTTGACGCACATGATACATCATTAGAAAGCTCTATCCGAGGACTACAACTTTTGTGACGATTTTGGTGATCAAAATCGCAACAAATTTCATACCCAAAAAACATCGTTTAGGGCCTTAAAACGGCTCCGGAAGTTCAGGACCTGAAAAACTGCTAAAAATAGTAAGTTATGCCAAAATTGAAAGAGACAATGGTGGGGGCCCAAGTGGAATAGGAGGGTGGCCACCAATATCCACCTGGATCATATAATTTACTAGATGAACACTAGGATTTATATATATATATATTACATAGTAACTAAGAAATGAAACCATAATCATACAAGTTTGAAATTCAGTAAAAATTAAATCATGTATATCAAGTTCATAAATTTAACTTCATAACACATACATATATTTAACTTGACTATAGGCACAATGAGATCATCATAATTAAAAAAAAATATAACTAACACATGTACCGTTCACCTTGGGTGAGAACCAAACTTGACTTGCCGCTACTTGAGCTCGTTTGTTGTCGTCTACCTCCAAGCCTAAATGTTGTCGTGCTAAATCCGAATGTAATGACCCACCGGTTGACCTCCCAGCCTACTCATTGGGTACTCTCCTTCCCCGCAGACCCCCGAGCTGCAATGGAGTTGTGCAACGAATGAATGTGCTAGCTGATAGAGGTGAGCCCCTTTTGGCTCAAGAGTCCCCTCTCTATAATACTCTATCCCACCAAACTCAACTATAGCTCGTAACCACTCAAAAATGACATAATCTCCTCCATCCAACAATAGAGTAAACAAAAAGTCTTTTTCCCTTCCATTTCCCTTTCTTTTATAGAAGGCTTCATAGGTAACACTTGGAATTTCATGCATAAATAATTGTTTTTTTTATTACCCAAAATTTGATTATTCACCCACCCATGTGTCACCACCCTCTCATCAAGACTCTCCAAAAACAATTTAGTTAATTATTTATTTAAAAATAATATTTTCCTCAACCCAACAAGGCTTCCTATTTCCTCTCCTAGTTGTCTCTTTATTCCCCCTTTTTCCTCCTTAATTTGTGTTTATTACTGAAGTTAATTGATAATTCTCAGATTTGGTCCCCTAACTACCTCAATTTTTCTTTTTGATGAATATTCTTATGTTGGCTTTTGCCACATGGAAGTTCTCTAAATTTCTCAAATTTTTATTTAGTAATATTATTTTAACTCACCACCCTATTCTCTTAATGAAGCTTTTAATAATTCTTTATTCTTAACTCTATGTCCCTCTTTCCCCCTTTTTCCTAATTAAGTCTTATGTTCTTAATATTTTGTTTTAACATGGAAAAGGTAGAGTTATTATGATAAAATATTTTATCTCTTCCTATTCCTCCCTTACCCTAAGTTTTATTCTTGATTTAATTCTTTTCGTTCTAACATCATATGTCACTTGATATGAATTAGTTGGATTTTCCTATATTGATTATATTGATTAGTTTCTTTAATGATGTCGAGGGTGTCAAGCTTGGTCATGCCCTTCAAGAACTTCCATTCGAAGTTCCAAGGGTGTCATGCCTAAGAATTTATTTTTGATGCCAAGGGTGCCAAGTCAGTCGTGCCCTTCAAGAATTTCTCTTGAAATTAGAAGGGTGCCACACCACCTTCCCTTCAAGTATCCAGTGGTCACGAGGGGAAATTATATGTGCAATGCCAGAGACCCCTATCATCTCATATGTTGCCTTCTATAGTGAGACTAATGGTGCTGGGTATCAAGGAACCCACCTTGATGCGCGCCCCCCAGAAAATCCTCGTGAGCGAACCAAATTTGGGACCTGCCCCCATGACATCGTGATCTTCAAGGCGAAGGTATTTCGACCTTTCCAGCCTAAGTCATGGTGGGAGTACTAGCGGGTGAGATCAGGAACACTGTTCCACCCCTCCCATGTTGTTCCATCCAATTGTACAACCCCATCACCCATATGTGAGTCATTCGGCCAAGCAACTAACATGTTCCTGCAACCAATGACATATCATCAGAGTATATGTACTATATATAACAAGTTTCAAACCGAAATTAGAATTTCAAAGACAAAATATTAATTTCTATCAAACCAGATGTTATCCACTCATCATATACAGGTGCCTCTGGTGGTTTCCTGTCATACTCAATAATCATCAGTAACAAACTTCACAGTGTTAGTCATTATCATAATAGAAACATCGTCATGACCTAGCCGTTCACATCATTGTTTATTTTGAATCAGAACTAATGTAAGTAGCTACATATGGGACACATCCATCATGTTTATCATAATCATAACATCAATGGTAAATTAATACATCCATCAAAGGCATTATCATCGTAACATCAATAGAAAACATATCTATCCATAAAATCTATCATCATCATGATATCAATAGAGAACCTGGATATCCATTAATGCTACAATCATATCAATAAAGAACATGCATATCCATAAATGCTATCATCATCATAGTATCAATAAAGACATACATAACCATCACATCCACTAATAATAGAGTCATGTGTCCGGATCCTCAACCTGAGGTCCTCAAAGAATAAAGTGCGGGTCTTAGGGCTAAATAATGTTAAAATTCATATCACTCTCAGTCAACTAGAGTAGGGAACTACAAAATGCACCTACTAACAGAAGAAAAAATGTTAGATTTATATTGGGTAGGTAGAAAGAAGTAGGAAAAAAATGTAAATACTCATCACCGGGAAAAAATCACTAATTTTCCATTCTCTATAGTTATTATGCATTCTAGAATTTCAGTCAAAGGGGCTCAAAGCATTTCTCTGACCTCTGTTGGGACCGGACCCAAGGCTCAATGACTGCTTAGTTGAACATGTTGAATTCCTATATTAATCCCCAACTATCATTATTTACCCTTCATTCATCCATTACAGCTCAAGTTTTGAGTAAGAACTTTTTATTTCTTAATAATACATAATATCCCTTTTGATTGATTTCCTTCATTTCATAAAACACAAAAACCCTCAAAAAACATCTTATCCTAAGTGAAAATGGTGAAATTATCAAATGATAAACTTTGTTTTAAGGTTTTCACTTTACTTAGTCAAAGTATATTTCTTGAGTATTTCATTTCCCTTGTCATATTAATTTATAACTTAGTTATTAACTCCCTTAAAATACCTCATCCTATTAATATAACTCCATTTATTTAAATACCCCCTAAAACCCACTATTATAAGATTTTTTTACCAAAGATATTATCCACATGGTGAATTAAAAATCCAAATTATATCCCCTTTGGTCTAAAAACTAACCTTAACCAAAAATATCCCACCCCCTATGGTTTTAGGCCTTTAATAGTCTAAAACTATATAATAAAATAAAAATACAAAAAGGTTTTTTATACATATCTTATGTATTTCTAAGCGCAAAAACATTTCCTGCCTATCCCATTTTATCCTAAGTTTTTATAAAGATAGCATCACCCGCGCCTTTATAATAAACTTACCAACCTTCCCCGCATAACTTAACCCGAAGTTAGAATATGGCCTTTTCCCTTTCCCGATTATGTAAAACCTCATGTTTTATATAAGATTAACCCTTGGTTAAATTCACCCGCCCCACGCGCATCCCTCATATTCCGATAAACCCACCATATATATAAACTCTTTATATATATATAGATCACTCAGCCCCTTTCAAAACATGTATTACCCCCGCGTATGCATAAACCCTCTCATATATTAAAACTTTGGTTATTATGTAAATTATACAAAGGTTTTATTATATAGCACAATTCCCGGCGCATAGTAATTACCTCAGCCCCACCATACCTTTCCACTGCAGCTTACAAGCAAATCTTAGCCATTCGCTCCATTCCCGATGATCCAACGGTGTAGGATCAATATCGCGCCCAGAAACCAATCGCTTGTCCACAACCCAAATGAACGCGAAATGGGTGGTTTTACTATTCAAGCCTCCTGCGACGTGGCATATTTTCATTTGATCACGTTCGATTGGGTAAAAACAACTTACTACCCAAGTTGAACGCGAAAACCACTTCCTGATTCGCATTTGAAAAATCAAACGACCTCCCACCTTTGACGAGATCCGTATTCAATGCATTTATGTTGATTAAATATCTAAGTTTCTAACTTATGATATACCATTCCGACTGTTTGAACTGTGCATTTGCATTGTAAAGAGCTTTTCCCACTGTATTAATCCGCCTGACTGTATTCAAAGCCCCTGTCTATCAATTTCTTGTTCGAAACTCTAAATTTAACCAAAGATCCACCATTGAAGACATGTAAAGATTTTCCGTTGCTCCAGTATACCAGTAAAGACCTCGGAATTAGATCAGAGCATATGAAAACCTTTGTAAATCGCCTACATTTTAAAGTTATTTTTCGACAAGTTAAGGCCTATAAATTTACTTTAGAGCTTCTGTAAAAAGAAACCAGGTATATAAATTAGCAAATTCACCTAAACCAATCACCAAAAAACACCATAAAAGAGGCCAAACTCTGGCCAATTTTTCCCACGAAGCTCTGTGTTTTGAAGCCAGTCTTTTAAAAGCTAATTTCCTTTGTTTCTAAGCTCCAAGGACCAAAATTCAAATATCTAAAGGGTTGAAAGTCTGAATATACCCTAGAAACTCCTTCTCTCAGTCAAATCCACTCATAAAACCCTCGTTTTATGTTTTATCCCAATTTACATCATCTGAATAGACCTAATTGAGAAAAAATCCCAAAAGAAGCTATCCTTAGCCAAAATTTCTCAGTTACCCCTCTGTTTAAAGTAAAAAATCTTGCAGTAGTTATCCAAAATGTCTAAAAAACAGAGTTAAACCTTTGCAGACAGATCTCATTCCACAGGTCTTTCAAAAAACCTTCAATCACCTCCCTGCAGACCTGGCTTTCGTTAACAAATTGTTTGATTTGTGCAGGTTATTATCAGAATAAGAAATTGGGCCAACAATTTCAATACTAGTTGACAAAATTGTTTGCTCCAAATTCTTAGATTTTAATTCAAAAGTTTCATTCAACAAATAGTTTGTATAGAAAGAAAGAATAAAATAAAGTCAGAGAGGGATCAGAATGATGAAATTTGCACAATGAGTGGTAATAGTGAAAACATAACAGTTAAAGAGTATCAGTGGTTAAAGTGTATCAGGTAAAAGTCAGAGTGAAAGTTAAAACAAAGTTACAGAGCAGTCAAGGTAAAAAAGTAAAAGTAAAAACAGAGTCAGTAATGGTAAAAAGAGATGAAAATACTTTCACCAACAATGAAGTTTATCCAAAGTGAAAGTAAAACAGTTAAAAGAACAAAAAGGTGAAAAGATGAAAACATAACAAGAAGGAACATTTTTGCAGAAATTTCATGTTTAAGTCATTGTTTTGTAGAAACTATTGTGACCAATCCAAGATGAATTTCTCAAAACTGGAGGAGGTTTATGTTCTTAAGTTTTCCAATACAAAAACCTCTCTCACTTTTCTAATACCCATTATGAGTTGGGAAATATTAAACAATATTGGAAAGAAATTTTTGCAAAAAATTCCTGTTAAGTCATCATTTTGCAGAGGATATTGTGGAAAACCAGAAATACATCTTACAAAACTGAAGGATTTTTTTGTTCCTAAGGGAGCCATCTACAAAAAACTATCTCACGTTATGCACAACTGTTATAGAATGAAAGATACATGTGCATCTTTACAGCTTATTTTTCTGACTTTGTAAAACTATGTTTTACACATCTTTTTGCAAAGCCTATTGTGAACAGCTGGAGCAGAAATTTAGGAAACTGAGAGAGTTTTATCTCACCAACATATTAATATACAATAATCTCTTTCACTTTTTACATATCTATTTTGGATTGAGAAATACAAAGGTATCATTGCACCCCAAGTTTGCAGAATTGCTGGAGCAGAATGCACAAAGAAAGGAAACAGTTAGTGACTTGGATGCCTCATCATCAACTAAGAGTTGAGATCAAATTCGAATTCTCTTCCTAGTCATCATATATCCATGAGTATAGTGCCAAATAGGTTCATTAGTTTTGAGTGTCATTTTATTAAATTATATTTATGTAAAACAGTTGAAGATATTTGTAAACCAATCTTGATATTTTTTCAAGATATTCTAATTTAGAATTTGTATAAATACTTCATTCTTTGAAGTATTTTATGTGGAATAAAATTGCTAAGAACATTATAGACATTTTTCTGGTACGTTGGAGGCTCATAGGTGTTGATTTCAAAGTAGCAGTCTAGAAAATTTCCAATTGGATTTCATAATTCAGGATTCATGCCATAGGTTGAAGAGTGAAGTATATTTCTTATTATCATTGTTTACTTTTTGAGTTCCATTCATTTCATATATGTTGTTCAATCTTAATGATTAAGTAGGAGTATTACTTTAGGACTAGTGTTAGAACTCCCTATCTTAACTACTTAATCATTTAAATTTTTCTGCTGATTTCCGGATTTAGGAATTTTTAATTGCTCCTGGTCCCGTTTGACCCATGCCTCCTTCCTCTTTTTCCAAATCAAAGGATTCTTCATTGCTCTTTATCCCGAAGCAAGCCATCTCATCAAAACAATATATCCAAATCTCTGAGGGTTATCTACCTTGCCCTAAATACATTAGCATCCTCTTGGCCTTGCTTTCTAGTTCTTCTTGCTAGACTTTGATTCCATAGCCCAATGGATTAGTAGATCCCTCTTTAATTTGTCTTCAAGTAATCTTATTTTCCACCAAACATCTTGAAATCAAAACCAATTGAACTATCATAACTAACCTAAAATATTAAACAAAAACAAAGTTAAATCATAAAGAGAGACCCCTTTCTGAAATTTAGGAAGGCTGAATCCTAGATTTCCAAAGTAGGTTTGTGGTTACCTCAGACTATTTCTCTTGAATCTGGAGAAATTACTGAGTGATAAAAGACTCTATTGCTAATAAATTAGACGTCATATCCTTGGTTTTGAAGCTGTGACACTATGGGTATATTCATCCCCCAAACCTGGCACATGCAGTACATTAGTGGCCCGGATTCTGTTCCCTACCTCGGTCTGAAAAACTACGGTACCTCTCCCAATGCGAGTACACTTTACTTTATTACCCATGGTTATTTTGAAATTCATGTTCTCTTCTTGGTAGTTGGAAAAACAATCCCGTACTTTTTTCATGTGAGCAGAGGCTTCGTTGTCAATATACCAAACATCTGAGGATGTAGTGCTTGATACAAAAGTAAAATCTTCCTCTAGTCTGGATGCCAATACAAATACATCGTGATCCATCTGTTTTATTGTGCTTCTTCCCCCTCCTGGAGAAATGTGTGAACCCTTATGCATTGTTGCTGCAATAGTAGATCTCCATTCGTTGATAGATGCCCCTTCTATGTTATTCAAACCTGGCTCCGATACCATGTGAAGATAAAAACAGTTGCAATGATAGATTTATTTCTCCTACTTATTATTTTAATAAGTTATTATTCAGAAATCTTCTGGAAAATATCAAAATAACTACTATTGCAACATTCACAATTATATCTACAGAGAAATAAATAGTAGAGAACATAAGAACAAGAATCAATCACATGTACATTGTTATTTTTGGACAATTGTCCTCGGAAAAACCCAATGTGGGAAAATCGGTGCAGCATATGAGGTTGTATTAATTCTTCAGTAAATGATATCTTTACAGGGAAAATATTTGGCAGATAAATTCTGAACCACCTTAGACTAAATATCTAGCTTATTCGGACAATTTTCTGACACCCAGAATAGCCCCTGCAAGCCCCTGCGCCAATCTGCCTGATTCTTTGTGCAGTCCTAGCACTGGACTGTGTGGGGTCTCTGTGATGCAGCCTCAAGCTATCTCCAGTGACCCACTGCTGTGCTTCGACCTTGATCTCGATCACCCCTTACCTCCTCCTCCTTCTCCTGCAAATTCTCGCCCCGCAACTCTCCCATTGAGATAGAATTCTACATCAAAATGGATCTCCTTCGAGTATTGCGTGTGTTCCCGGCTTGTCTTCCAAGTGACCCTCAAGCCTTCTTTTATAATCTTCCTGTTGGAGAACCAACAAACCAGATTAAAAGATTAATCAATGGCTAAGATTAAATCTTGACCTGATCCATGTTTTCTAGAAGATTCACACTCTGAATTATTAATACACTTTAATTATTTCATTTTTCGAAGTTTGGACTTAGGGTATCCGTTAAAATAATTAATTATTTTAATAAGTCTTGAACCAAGTCGAATTTCCACAAATTGTTTCTGGGTTCTTTGGAATGTTGTTGTCCAAGCCTCCCTGCAAAGTTTGAGACTTGGAACACTTTCGAATGTTACAAAAATCAACACAACTTCATTATCTGGAGGGTCAGGATCCTGTCAGTCCCTGATGAGTATGGCCTCAAGGACCATGCAGAGAGAGTCCTAGTTGTGCCAACTGATGCAGATCCTCTAAAGAAGCACAATGAAAATCAAGTGCGGGCTATGCGGTTGATCATGGAAGGATTCAAAGACCACGTCATGCCTCATATTTGCGGAAATAATACGGCAAATGAGATGTGGGTAGCATTGGACACGATGTATCAGGGAGGCTCTATCCAAAGAAGGATGCTTTTGGAGAATCAGGTGTGGTTGTTCCAGATGCAGAAGGGTGAGGAGCTAGATGCCTTCCCATTCAGACATCAAACTATCTGAGATCAACTGATTTCCATGGGTACAATTCTGGATGACGGGCTCCTAGTGAGGTCTGCCTTGAATGCTATCACTAAAGAATGGGAAATTTTTTTCCAAATAATTTTGGGCAGGGCAGTGTTACCATCATGGGAAGACATGTGGGCAATCCTTCGTCAGGAGGCAATTGGGAGATTCACCAAGAGGAAAAGCAACGGAAGCGAATTAGCCAAAATGAAGAAAGAAGAGGAATATTATGCAACCCTTGCATCGAAGGAACGTAGGCAGAAAGGGAAGAAGAATAGGGACCTATCCAAGGTTCGGTGCTTTAACAATGGTGAACTTGGACACTTCGCCAGCACTTTTCTCAAGAAGAAGGACAAAGGATCTTTTGAATCCAAGGCTGCAACAACAAAGGATGATGGATCTAATGATGATGCAGCCATGAGTGCTCATATGCCTCGAGAGAAGAGGTGGGGCGATATGTATCTGTAGAGCAGCTACAGACAGGAGGTGGCAGGATCCTTGAGTCGGCCCTACTGTTGGATCGCATACGAGATACAAGAGCCTTAAGAGGGTAGTAGGATAAGTCGGGAGATGGTTGCAAAAGGTCATAATGAAGCAGAGGGTTGTGTTGAAGAGCTTAAGAGGGAGCAGCGTAATTTAGTGGAAGCATCAGCATAGAGGAAACAACGCAGAGGCTAATAGGACTTCAGCAGCGCAGAGAGGCAGTGCTTACGCAGTGCAAAGCTGTAGCAGATCATAAAATTCAGGAGGACAACATAAATCAACAGCCAAGGAGATTCAATGATGGGATGCAACCTAACTTGTCTGTCAATGATTGGGCAGGAGTCTTTCAATTGCTTACTTCTCAAAAAATGAGTTGCAGTGCAGCAGTTAGCAGTGGTAGTGTTATGGGCAACATGATGCAAGAATTTGAGAGGGAGTTGCAGTACAAATGTGGCAGTGACATGGGTAGCAATAAATAAAGCAGCATTGCAGTGGATGGAGGGCGGTAGACCAAGCATCAGCAGCATAAAAACCAATACCAATATATTGCGATACATGTTGTGGATGTATTGCTAGAGCACACTTCGTGCTAAGAGGAAGTGTCGATATTTTGTGTAGTTGGGGTAGCATCAGGTGTGCTCTCGCCCTGAAACTTTGTGGATGGGCTAAGAAATGCATCACCTCCAAAACCTAGAAAGTGTTTGGAGATATTTCATCTGGTGTTAAGGTTATTAAAATAATTAATTATTTTAATGTAATCCCTAAGTCTAAACTTAGGGAAATTAAATAATTAAAGTGAATTAATTAACACATGCGCTCAAATGTTCTAAGTGACGCGGATCAAGAAATCTTTTAATCTTAGCCATTGATGAGTGATTTAATCATAGTTGTTGATGTGTTCAATGAAAAAAGTATAAGATAAAGGCTTGAGGGTCAGTTGGAGACACACACACAGAGGCAGAGCTGAGAAACTAAGCTGGAATTCTAGGGCAGGGTTTGCTAAGAATTTCTAGAGGAGTTTTTTGCAGTGATGGGTAGTATTGGCTGAGAGGATGATATGATCCCAGAGCAAAGAGTTAGAAAGAGGCAGAGGAGAAACTTTCAGGGTCAGTGTAGAGGAGCAAGGGCAATAGTAGCAAAAATTACGCAGCAGTGGCATAACACAGCTTCAACCGCTACGCAGGTGCTACGCAAGCCCAGGAGGGACAATGCTACAGCTTCATAAGGCTTCCAGAGTTACGCAAAGGCCTCAAGAGGCAGCGTAAGGTCTGTGTCACCCACTCTGGTGTTATGCAGTCCCCTTCTGAGCAGCGTAGAGGCATGCAAAGCCTAGCAGGGTTGACGTTGAGGCTTTAGGAGCAGTGCCGGGGTTTCTAGGGCCAGAATTGAGTTGAGTATTGTAAATCCTGTCTGAGGGTGTGGATCAGTCAGAATCTTGGTCTCAGAATAGCAAGTTAGCTACATATCTATTTTTTCTTTGTCAGGTTAACCATATTTGATGCCCAGATTTGTTGTACTCAGATTCTACTTAATAATAATGAACCCTCATATCTGCTGCACCGATTTTCCCACATTAGGTTTTTCCAGGGACTTGTGTCCAAAAATCTATGTGTCACTTTGTTGAATGAGCATAATATTCAATAAATGATCTGCATGTGTGTAGCCTGTTAGTTGTGTTTACTTCAGTATTTTATAAATATATATATTTTTTATTTTTTATTTTATTATATATATATATATATTTTAATTTTTAATTTTATTTATTTATTTATTATTATTTTTTTTTAATTTTTTTTTTTTTTAATTTCTGAAAATAACTTGTATAACTTAATCACAAGTAGGAGACGTAGACCATGATACTACAATAGAATTTCTGCATAATTGTATTCATGAATTTTCACAGAGGGAACATAATGGTTGGCTCAAGCGGCGAAGATGGCGACACATCGAGCTATTTGGTGGTTGCAAGGTGTTGTTGGCTACCGGCTAAGGACCATCTAGGAGAAACTTTTCTCCTATGGGTGTCACCCACAAGTGGCGGGCAACATCTGAGTCCAACTGGGACATGATCTCTCAGTAGAATGCATAGATGTACTCGAATGGGGAGGTCATAAGAACACAAAAAATATCTTGGGACCGTATACATGTTACCTACATAGAAAAGACTAAGCACACAGGGCAACATGTCTTTTTGGTGTCATATAATCACACATGCTTATGTTAGGCCATAAAAATTAACAAGAAGTAAATTTATTCTAAATTCAGTTTTAATCTAAATGCAACTATGATAAAAGCATATGATGTTATTTTTGATGCAAAAATAAAAATGCAATGCATCCTACTCTGTCATGCATACAATACAATGTCAAGTATCAAGGAAAGGGGTGATACGACTTAATTTGACCGATTATGTCCAAATTTTTTCATCACGTTTAGCGATGTAATAATAATCTTCACCAACCTTCCTATGACTCTTGACAGGAATGGGATTCTTATCAACCAATACAACATCCCAAATTTTGAACTCCCTTTTAGGCCTCCATTTCTTATTTTTCCTTTGATTGGGCCTTTTAAGGATACAAACCTCTTGAGAAGGAAGGGTAGGCTATGTTTTTTCAGCCTTAGGGATCTTGTGATATGGCATTGGGCCCAGTATTACCACGAGTTGGATAAAAAGGTTCCCTATAGATAATGAAGGGAGTTCCTTCGTATTTTTGGATTGTAACATAAGATCGATCCATTTGAAGTTTACCACCCACGGTAGCACCTCATTTCCTAGACAATAGCATGCCCCACACATCTAGTATGTATATGAACATAACATCCATGAGCAATGATATGTCCATATTCATAGCTAATGACACCTTGAGATCCTTTATAAGGCCCTCCACTTCAATGAGATTGGATTTGAAACCACATACACTTTTTTACTTTCGGGTGATGCTAAGATTTATTCGCTTCATGAATTTTAATGGCATGATATTTGCGAAATCCCCTCAATCCAAAATACAATTGTGCAAGAGGAGGTCATTAATGGCTAAGGTGAGTAAGAATGGCTCATGTCCTGGGTTAGTGTTAATGACGTGTATATTTTTCACTGTGATGGGAGTATCCTCTTCTTCAAACCCTAAATATTTCTTGGCTTTCCATTGCTGGCATGGTAGTTTCACTAGCTCCTTTAAGGTAACCCACATAGTCATCTTTCCTATGGTAGCGCCTACATCAATATCAAGCTCAACCCCCTTACCTTTGTTTTTATGCTAGGATTCCCCATTTCAAGGATCCTTTTTGGGGTTATCTTTCTTGGAAGGATCTTTATTTGGAGGTTCCTTGGGTGAAGGTTCTTTAGGGTGAGACTACTTAGGAGGAGATTCTTTCTTGTTAGGCTATTTTGAGCTTGAGGGAGTGTCCTTATTATTTTTACATGAATATTGGACCCCTTTAAATCTCCTACTATCATCGGCATTGAGGATTGTCTCATCCTTTTCTTCTTGAAAGGTTACTTCACTAATCAAAGGATGATTGTATGTGCCACCTAACATAATTTCAAAGGCATGGGATTCCACAATATTAGCTTGCTCATCACTCTCCTCATCTTCAATTTTTTACTTATCACTTTTCTCACTTTCATAGTATGATTCTTGTTCCACATCATTAGTTGGGGCTAAAGTGTTAGGAACTTGAGATGAGCTTGGCTTGCCTTCATCATTAGTTTTCCTAGGAAAAGGATTATTTTTTGGAACAAAGTCTTCCTTTTGAGCCTTTTAAAGGGCGATGAACTTATTCATGTAAAGCATGTCCATTGATTTCATTTCCTCAGATAGCTTGTCAAGCTTCTTAAGGAACACCACAAGGGTTTCCTCAGTTTGGTCTTTGGGCTTACTTTTCTTAGCTAAAACTGTAGCTTTAGAATGCTCATCCACATCCATTTTGGATATACTTAGGTTTTTCTCAACTTCCATAACAATATCTTTGTCCTCAACAAGGATCTTATGTTTCTTATCTTTTAATGCATATGTTAGATGACCACTTACAAACTTAATGAATTTGTCAAGGATATTTGCATCGGGAGGCCTAAGATTATCAGGGATGTCTCGAACTACCTTTTAAAATATTTGGATGAACTCTTTAGTATCTTCCCTTCCCTTACTTATGTGGTAAATCTTTTCAATGTTGAAAGACCCTTGGGCATCATATGACCACCTTCTCATGAAAAATTCTTCAAATTGGCTAGGGTCATCTATGCTAGCTGGGGGGAGTCTAAGATACCATTCCCTTGTCCTTCAAATAACATCATGATCCTATTGTCATCTTCTATAAATATGGGGGAAATCATCCAATAGAAATCATGAACATGATCATGAGCACTTTGTGTAGCATCTCATTTAAATTAGGTTAACCAATCATTATACTTCTCAGGAAAATTTTAGGGCTTATGAATCAAGTTCAAAGTTCCCAAAACACTAGCAAAGTGTCTCTTGATTTGTGGGGATTTGGGTTGGTTTTGGTATTGGTTGGAATTGGAGTTGGTTTCCATATCGAGAGTTGAATTACTAACCTTTTAAAATTCAGGGTGAAGGTTAATTCTAACAAGTGATGGAGTTTGTTCTCCCCTTCTTGCAACAACCCTAGTTAGAGGAGGAATGTTTTCACCTTCAAGTAAACTAGGGGATTGGACATTGAATGGAGTCACCATAGGAATTTTTAAATGTCGTCAATGAATCAATTCCCCAATGATTCAGAAGGGAAGAAAACCTCCTTCCTCCCCAACAACAACACCAAAAATGTTATCGCTCAATTTAGCAGTGGTCCTAAGAGGGGTTCCTATGGGACTACTACTAGATCAAGTGGCAACAATGGGACCAGGATCCAATGTCACCTCAGTCGATGTCCCTAGCTCTTTATAGGATTTCACCGATGGGAGGAGTCTCGGTGTGAGGGAAATCACTATCAGTGATAAGTCAATGATCAAATTGATATTGATTTCAAGAGCCCATTCACAGGAGAGACTTGAATGATAGGGTTTTTTTTCTTTTGAAGCAAGGTGTGGGGCTATCTGAGAAAGGATAAAAGGAAACCCTATACCTAGGGATTAGAGATATTTTTCTTGATAAGGGATGCCCTAAACCTAAGATGTTTAAGGGAAGAAGGTTTCTAGTTGGATTTTGTGAAACAATGAACGATGAAGGTATGGGACCATAAAGAAGCCCAAGTGGACCCAAGTGAAGTCTATCGTTTCAGGTGAACTTCAAAAAAAATATCTAGACCAAGAAAGTGGGAAGAAGAGGGCTAATGAAATCATATTTTACTTTAGTGTTTAATGCAATGACCCTTGAGGAAGCCACCAACCAAGGAAACCTAGGGACAAGAAATAATTTGGATTTAGGGCTTGAGATATTTCCAAATCTAGTCATGGAAAATCTTTTAAAATTTATGAGGGCCTAGGGAAAACCCCATTGCAGTTGTACTCCAATTTGATCTAATATTGGATGGCCCTAAAGGATTTTGCTTGACGCCCTAATAGACCTCTAGGGCTAGGGCTTAGGAAAAAGGGAAAGAGGTGAAAAGAAATAGTCTTTAAGGTGATTACTAAGGAGAATGGAGTCAACATGCTTTAAATTTTGGAGTTCTTTTTCCCAATCAAGGAGTTATATGGAAACTTCGCATAGCCCTAATAAGCAACAACTAGGTTACTAAAGGAATTTATACTTTTTATTGTAGAATTTGATGAATTTTCAAGGTACTTATTATAGATTTTTATAGCATTAAGAAGTGTTCTAAGTCTCATTTTGGTTAGAGAGGCTTGGATAGCAGTTATCCAAAGAACCCATAAATCATTTGTTCAAATTCCACTTAGATATGGATTTATTAAAATATTTAATTATTTTAATGTAGACCCTAAGTCTAAACTTAGGGAAATTAAATAATTAAAGGGTATTAATAAAGTAGAGTGTGAATTTTCTAGAAAACAAAGATCAAGTCATCTTTTAATATGAGCCATTGATTAACGATATAATCTTGGTCGTTGATTCATCTGCGAGAAGACTATAAGAAAGGGCTTGAGGGTCATCTGGAAATCAATCCAGGGACATTCTCAGTACCCGATGGAAATCGATTCTGAAGCAAGATAATTCGATTTCAGTGGGTGAGTTTGTAGAAGCAGGAGGAGGGAGGATTCATTTCTCGAAGGGAAGGGTGAGTTGATCGGCAACAATAAAACCTCCACACAGAGTTACGCAGTCTAGGGAGAGATTGTGCCGATCTCTCACGTTGGATGACGCAGAGGGTGAAGGAAGTCACCCTGAGGGTCTGAAATTCTTCTGAAGCTTCCACAAAATTCATCTAGGTGTATGATATTTTTTATCTTCTCATTAGGACTTTTGTAAATGTACTTTCCGTTTTTGAAGATAAATACAAAACCCTCCTCTACTGCACCGATTTTCCAACATTGGGTTTTTCTGGGGACAATTTTCCAAAAATAATTGTGTTCATATGATTGTTTCTATTGTGCTACTTGTGTAATTTTTTTTCTTATGGTTTTGATTAGAGTGAAGATCTACAAATGTGTTTATTTCATAATTTACTGAAGCATCTATACAAAAATTATCTCATAAGTAGGAGAAATAAACCAATCATTGAAGTAATAATTTTCATTCTTGAAAATTTCACATGGTATCAAAGCAAAAGGCTAAAGACAAAAAGAGAAGATCTGCCATGGACCAGAGATCCGTCATCTGGAAGGGTTCACGCAGTCAAAGGGACTCACGCAGTCCTCCAGAGCATGCTGAAATGCAGAGGGAACACGACATGAAAGTTTTGGCATCCAGACTAGAGGAGGACCTTTCTTGTATGTCGATCGCATGGTATATTGACAGTAGAGCATCTACTCACATGATGGGGGTTCGAGAATGTTTTTCGAGCTACCAAGAAGAACAGATGAATTTCTAGATAACTATGGGAAACAAGGCAAAATATACCCCCATTGGGAGAGGTACCATAACATTTCAGACAGAAGGTGGCAACAACATTCGAGTCACAAATTTTCTGCATGTACCAGGGTTGGGGATGAATTTACTCTCAGTGTCTTAGCTGTAAAGCAAGGGATATGAAATATACTTTATTAGAGATAAGGTGTATGTCAAACACCCTAGCTGGAGCCAAAAGACTCAAATTGGAGTAAGGAGTCACAAGCTATATAAACTCTAGCTTGAATCCCCGATGGCCCTGATTGGCAGTATGAACGACAGAGATCTGAATGAGTTATGGCACGAAAGGATGGGGCATCCACATCATGGAACCTTTAGGATTCTCAAGAATATTTTCATAGGGGCTCCTAAGCTCAGGACGAAGAAAGATGAAGTTTGTAGGGGGTGCGTACTAGGGAAGTATGCTAAGGCAACATTTCCAAGAAGCAACATCGAAGCCAAGGGTGTATTGGATTTAATACACTCGGATATTTGCAGTCCAATGTCCACAACCGCTCTCAATGGTGCAAAGTATTTTTCTACCTTCATTGATGAGCATTCTAGAAAAACTTGGATCTATTTTCTGAAAACCAAAGATGATGTCTTTGATCGATTCAAAGAATTCAAAGCCTTGGTATAAAACTCTACAAGAAATAAGATCAAGAAACTACGATCAGATAATGGTGGAGAATATATCGATAAGGACTTCACAATTTTTTGTGCAAGGGAAGGCAACAAGAGAGAATGGATAGGTCCATACAATCCAGAGAAAAATGGAGTTGCAGAATGGAAGAATTGGACCATAATAGAAGTGGCAAGGGAAATGTTGTACGACTAAGATATGCCCAAATTTTTATGGGCAGAGGCCTACAATATAACAATATATGTACATAATAGAGTTCCCCATAGAGTCTTGGGGAATGTGACTCTCGAGAGTGTGTTCACAGGTAGCAAGCCAAAGGTGAGCCACATCAAGATATTCAACACCATGGTGTACTGCCACGTTCCAGATGAAAAGAGGAAGAAGTTGGATCTGATGGTAGAAAAGGGTTTTCTTATGGGTTATAGTGAGAATGAAAAAGCATATCACATCTATGTTCTAGAGAGTAGGAAAATCGTGGTAAGAAGGGATGTGAAATTCATGGAGGAGAGAGCCTTCAGAAAATCTCGAGAAAGGGCCACAAATACGCAGATTGAGGAGGATCCACTAGTACAGCCTCAACAACCTACAGTGGATGGGTCAGTGCCTCTCCAAGGCACAAATATTTTGAGGAGAGTTCCTGAGAAGAATAATAGGAAGGAGAGAAGGTGAGACCGCCCACCAATAATGGGAGACTGAGTTGAGAACTTCAACAAATTCTAAAGTATGCAGAAGAATTTGTTGGAGCCCCTAGGGAAGGGAAGAGGATACGGAAGCAACCAGAAAGATATCAAGCACTGGTAGCTCAGGTTGGAGAACCTTTCAGCTTTCGGGAAGCAGCTCGGCATCAAGTGTGGGTGGATGCCATGGTGGAGGAGTATAGCTCCATTATGACAAATGATGTCTAGGAAGTAGTCCCTAGACAACAGGACAAATCAGTTGTAGGATCTAGGTGGATCTACAAGATCAAATATGTTGTAGATGGCATCATAGAGTATTTCAAGGCAAGATTTGTAGCTAAGGGGTACACACAGAAGGAAGGCATTGATTATGAGGAAACCTTCACCCCTCTAGCTCGCTACACTTCTATCATATCCATCATCTCTCTGGCAGCGCAGATGGGATGGGAGATTTACTAGATGGAAGTCAAGATAGTGTTGTTGAACGGGGTGATAGAGGAGGAAGTGTACATAGAACATCCAGAGGGCTTTGAGACACATGAGCAGAAGAATCATGTTTGCAGGCTTAAGAAAGCCTTATATGGTCTAAAACAAGCCCCAGGGCTTGGTATGGGCGAATTGATAACTACTTGCAGAAGATGGGGTTCGTCAAGAGTGATGTAGACCCCAACCTCTACTACTTAAGAGTAGGGGATGAGCTGTTAATTCTGGTACTATGTGTGGATGATATGTTTCTAACTAGATCATCCAAGCTCATAAAGGACTGCAAGGAGAATATGGCTATAGAATTCAACATGAAGGACCTGGGGCAGATGCACTATTTTCTTGGATTAGAATTCTAGCAGTAGAAAGTGAAATATTCCCGGGGCAAGGAAGATACACGACAGAAATCTTGAAAAGATTTCAAATGGAAGACTATAGACCCATGGCCATGCCAATGATTACTAACTTGAAGAATATAGACACAATGAAAGATGATGAGGCTAATCCCAACTTGTATATGAAACTCATCAAAGCATTGATGTATCTGGTCAATACTAGACCAAACATCTGTTATGTAGTGAATACCCTCAGTTAGTTCATGGTGGAACCAAGGAGGGCTCACTGGGAAACAGCCAAGCATGTTCTTTGATATCTAAAGGGGATAGTCGAGTATGGGTTGAATTACACCAAGGGAAATGAGGTCCAACTGAGTGGGTTCACAAATGCAGATTGGGCTGGAAGCATAATGGATCGGAAAAGTACCAATGGGTGTTGTTTCAGTCTTGGATCAGGAATGACCTCCTGGTGCAGTAGGAAAAAGAAGTCTATAGCACTAATTTCAACTGAGGTAGAGTACATGGCAGCAAGTACAACTTCATTCGAGGCCGTATAGCTCTGCAAGCTACTCTTGAACCAACTCAAGAAGCAAATGGAACCGACCGGTACTATGTGTGATAATTAGAGTTGCATTAAGCTCTCTAGAAATCTTGTGTTTCATGTCCGGTCGAAACACATTGACATTCGATGCCACTTCATCAGGGACTATGTTCAAAAGGAAGTAGTATAGTAGTGATATACTCCTACAGGGGAACAGGTGGTAAATATCCTCACAAAGGCTCTGCGTAAGATTAAGTTCACTTACTTCAGAGACAAGATGGGGATGGTCGAGAAGGGCTTCCATTAGAGGGAAGGGTGGTCTTCAGAAATAGAGGGAGTTGTAGTACAGATGAGGAAATGGCAGAGACAGTGTCACATGCAACAATACAGAAGGCAACAACGCAGAGATGAGGGGCAACATCCAGGACAACATAAATGCATCATATGTTATAGAGTCACAACAGTACAATGGTATCTTACTTAAACACTTTCCTCGCTAAGAGGGAGTGTTGATTTGTATAGCATCAAGAAGTGTTCCAAGTCTCATTTTTGTTGGAGAGGCTTGGACAACAGTTATCTAGAGAACCCATAAATCGTTTGTGGAAATTCCACTCAGATATGGCTTTATTAAAATAATTAATTATATTAATGCAGACCCTAAGTCCAAACTTAGGGAAATTAAATAATTAAAGGGTATTAAAAAATCCGAGTGTGAATCTTCTAGAAAACAAAGTTCAAATCATATTTTAATCTCAGCCATTGATTAATGATATAATATTGGCAGTTGATTCATCAGTGAGAAGACTATAAGAAAGGGATTGAAGATCATTTGGAAATCAAGCTGGGGACATTCTCAGTACCTGAAGAAAATCGATTCTGAAGCAAGAGAATTCAATTTTAGTGGGTGAGTTTATAGAGGCGGGTTTACATAAGTAGAAGGAGGAAGGAGGATTCAGTTGTCGGAGAAGCAGAAGTCAGGAGGATGAAGGGAAGGGTGAGCTGATTGGCAGCAAGAACCCTCCACGTAGAGTTATGTAGTCTAGGGAGACACTGTGCAGAGCTCTCACGCTGGATGACGCAGAGGGTGAAGGAGGTCACCCTGAGGGTCTGAAATTATTCTGAAGGTTCCAGAAAATTCAGCGAGGTGTATGCTAATTTTTCTCTGCTCATCAAGACTCTTGTAAGTGTACTTTCCATTTCTGAAGATAAATACAAAACCCTCATCTATTGCATCAATTTTCCCACATTGGGTTTTCTCGGGGACAATTGTCCAAAAATAATTGTGTTCATATGGTTTTTTCTATTGTGCTACTTGTGTAATTTTTGTTCTTATGCTTTTGATTAGAGTGAAGATCTGCAAATGTGTTTATTTCAGAATTTATTGAAGCATTTATAAATAACTTATCTCATAAGTAGGAGAAATAAACCAATTATTGCAGTGATAATTTTCAGTCTTGAAAACTTCACAATTATGGAGATAATTTACTCCTAGGAATATTCATTCACCATACCAAAACATGTAACATATTCAATACCTCCCAAAATAATTGTTTTACAAATTTTGCATTCTATTCTGGCACAATTTCAGATTTCATGGGGGAAAATTCCATACATTAGTCATGTATAGAAGAGAGAGAGATAAACCATGAAAGAGAACTTACAAGTATAGTGAATATATCCAATTATTAAATAGAGACAAAATTGAAGCTCCAAGACCAAGAAAATATATCCAAATGTCGAAATGCATCAATATTTCTCCAATTCGCCTGTTAATGGGTGTAGCAGAGATAACAACATGAGATAGATACAAATCCAAGTGATTATGAAGGATGAAATGATCCTCTCATAAATATATATGAACCTCTAAGGGTTAGATTTTCCTAATTAGGCCTAGTGATGCTCCTCATAATAAAATAATGTGCAAAATAACATCCTTTGGTGACAGTCCCACCAAATAGCTCTATAATATGAAATATAAGCCTCTAAAGAAGGTCAAAATGCTAGTACAATAGCTAGGAGGGCCATTTGAAATACCTAGTGAAGTACGTCATGTGCCAAAATGATTGGAAGGGCTCCAAAAATAGTGATGAATGGGATGGCCCCTTGATCTCCAATAAAATGACCTATGGTACTCCCAAGTGGTTGTGGGGGCACAAAATCATCGTCATGGGTCTCCAAGTGGATCAAACAAGCATGTATCCCATTAGCAAGAGTTGGAACAATGATGCAAGCCCTCTCGTTGTCTCCCATGGTGAGACACAACCTCGTATAGGCCCTGGATCATCTGCCAAGTATGTGGTGCAAGTGTGCAGTCGACTGGGCAATGTGGTCTCGGTGTATAATCATCATCAAACAACTGGACGAGCAATGAATGGTACTGAAGGGTCCCATGGTGTGGTTATCTGCTCTCTTCTATAGTGGAGGCCCATGGATCTCAACGTACACCCTACAAATTCTAATGTGACCCTATGGAGGGCTTGGACCCTATATAGGGAGAAAAAACCCCAAGATGAAGACCCAACTACAATCATGTATAAGATCCAGTGTGTTTCCTTGCCTTCCATTACAACAAATCATTAATACAATTGAGTAAATATAATCATGGAACCAAGTGGACTCTTCATAGTGGCATGCCCTTCCATAATGGGCTTTAAAGTGTAGAGATGTATCTTAGGTGGTTTCAATCTCTAAGTGAGCAATAGGTCCATAATACATCCATCAAGTGACATGTGTCATGTGATATAATGATGGAACATAGTAAGGCACATGGTAAGGCGCCAAGCCACATGCCATGGAACAAGGGTAGCTATGATTAGGGTAGCCCATACTTGGTTGTATAGATGTAGAAGGGAGAAATCATGGTACACGAGTAACCCTGACATTCTTTTTTCCACCCTTCTGCATATGCCTTTTCCATTTAATGATTTTTCATTATAATAGCTCGAGGCTCCAGTGGATGAGAGGACGATGTGAATGATGTAGCACTAAATACCCACTTAAGGCTGGGCATCTCATCACCTACCAGGGGTTGCGACAAACATGGGTTCCTTAATGATGCAGGGGGCCAATATAGGGGACCTATGAATCATGATGATGTTGATTTTTGGTAGCATCGGATGTGCTATAAGTCTCAAAATTTGCAAGGAGGCTTAGGCACATGATTCCAAAGAATTCAGAAATCATTTTGGGATAACCCACTCAGATCATGTTATATGAAAATAATTAATTATTTCAATGGGCCCCTAAGTCTAAACTTAGGAATTAAAATAATTAAAGAATATTAATTAAAACAAAGTCTGAATCTTCTAAAGAATACAAAGATCAAGTCAAATTAATCTTAGTCGTTGATTAACGATTTAATCTCAGTCACTGAATTCTCAACGAGAAGATTATATAATTATTTTTCTTGAGTGATGGGGTAGCATCGGATGTGATCTAGCTCCGAAAATTTGTGGAGGTACTAGAGTACATGAGATCTCCAATACCCATAAAAGGATTTGGGAAATTTCAGCCGGTTTGGGAGATAATTAATTAATTAATAATTTTAATTAAGGACCCTAAGTCTAACTTAGGAAAATTAAATTATTAAAGGTAATTAATTAAAACATGTGATGAAATTGTATTAAGTCACACGGATCAAGATTTATTTTAATCTTAGCCATTGTTTCAAGATCTGATCATGGTTGTTGGTTTCCCAACAAGAAAAGTATAAAGGAAAGGCTTGGGGTCATTTGGAGGAGACACACAGAGGCAGGGCACTGAAGCTAAGCTCGAGAAGAGACAGAGAGCAGCTTCCAGAGGCAACACAGAGAAGTAGAGGCAACAACTGCGCAACACAGGGGTAGCTTCAGCTACGCAGTCCCTTCTGGGGTAGCGCTGGTCAGCCAGGGACCCATATTGGTTACACAGAGACACTCAGGGGTAGCATAGGGTCTACGTCACCCATTTTGGGGTTACGCAACCCTCTTTAGGCTAGCGTAGAGGCACACAGAAACTGACGCAGTGGCTTCAGGGGCAGCATTGGGGTTTCTAGGGCCAAGATCTGGCTGAGTCTTGTAAATCTTGTTTAAGGGTGTGGAGAAGTCAACATTTTGGCTTTAGAATAGCAGGTTACTTGCAGATCTATATTTTTCTCTGTTGGGTTTACTGGTGTGGTACCTAGATTTTTTGTATTCAGAAAACTATTAATAATACAAACCCTCGAGCAGCTAGAAGACCAGTTTTTTGCATTGGGTTTATCCTTGGACTATTGTCCAGAAAACATTGTGTCACTTTTTCTATGTGTGCATGTACCTTTTGTTTTAGATCTAAATTGGTGAAAGTATGTTATTTGTTTACTTCGATGTAAATCTGAAGATTTCAACATTAATAACTTGTTTAAGTAGCAGAAGTATAACTAGATCTAACAGTAGATTTCTGCATAAGTGACATTCAGAAATTTTCACATGGTATCAAAGCAATTGTAGATCTAGTAGCAGAAGACTGAAGAATCATGTTGTAGAAAGCAGTTGAGAGAGAAACAGAAGCAGTAGAAAGCCATATATGAAGGGACAATGCAGTTTCAGAGGGAGCAGAGTCATGCAGAGGCCAGGGTGACGCAGATTTAAAGTTGTTTAATTCAGTAGTGCCAGAAGCAGAGCTGCAGAACTTCAGAAGGTGCTAGTGGGGTTAAATTTCTGAAGTTTTCAGAATTTATCCTAAGCACTAATGAAAAAGAGTGGGAATATCATTTCTTTTAATCTATTTTCAAAGTGTTTATATGTCTAAGGTTATTCTTGATTTATTGCATCTTGAATAGGGCATAATTCTATGGTGTGTTGATAACCTCCTTGCATCCAAGCTTTAAAAAAAAAAAATTATATTGTGCGTATTTTGCAACTTTTTGTCACACCAAAGCTACACCAAAGGTTCATGGTGATGTATACCCTATATACATGCGCAAAGTATCCCTCAAATCCTCCACTTTTTACATATGAATAAACATGTGTACCTTGATCTCTTGACTATCTGACTCAATGCCATGCGATGTTCTCATTGCAAGAAATATAATTTTGATAATATTGAATGCCTCACAATAGAACATTAAATATATATAGCCAACTTAACCAAACAAAAATGGGAAACTTTCAGGAACTATCTTGAATACTTTTAACCATGTGAACCACCAAAAGAGGGATTAGTCTTGAAACATGAAAGCCACCCAAACTAATGTAAGTCTCATAAAGATACCCACCCAAAAAGTAAGGCACTGACTGGCTATGGAGACTGTTGCTTATGGGGTCTATGTCTGCCGAATTATAAAAATGTTAAATTGATGTATGTAAGGATTTGTAATCGAACATAAGGTTTTGTCCTAGTTTATTCTTTTCAATCTACACTACACTATCAATAAAGAGACTTGATATTTTGTACATACAATCTATCTACATTATATAATCCTAAAGGATACTTAATATACCCATAGCAAGATGTAGGATTAAAGTCAATCTATAGCAGCTGGTAATATCTTTACGTATGGTGGGTGTGTAAAAGAAATATGGATGAGTAGTAGTTAGATACTTAATATATAATATTGGTAATACTGGATAGAGGATTTAGAACTACTTGATATCTCCTAATAGGACCAGGTTCAAGGTGATTTCTTTATTCCCATACTTTGTAAAGGCAAGTACCAACCAAAATTAAGGTTTGTGTTCCCATTGTGGAGGTTTCCAACAAGAAAAACTGAAAAAATAGCCTCTGGTAGGTGGGGTTTCTTTGTTGACAACAGTTTTCTTCTTTCGATTTCTGTACCTCTGGATGTATATCCCAGAACTTCCTCATTGCAAAGTCACTTACATAGGTTTCACTATTAATCCTCATCAATGAATACGGCAGCATAATGGTGTAGTAAAAAAAAGAAGCACGTCAAACCAAAATAAACAACCTTGGGAAATGGTTCTATGTGCGTATGGTTTTCCATGAAAAGTTATTGTGCTCAAGTTTGAGTGGGCATGGAAGCATCCAACTCGGTCTGTGGCTGTGAAGAAAGCAGCTGCATGTCTAAAGTCATCACAAGGGATTGCAAGGAAAATAGGACTTGTTTATACAATGTTAAAGCTTACAGAATGGAATGAGTATGTTAAATGTGATGTTCAATCAGTTTTTACCTGTAGTAATTATTGCAAGAAGATTTATCAGATAATTTTAACCCTGAATTACATGGGGAAAATATTTTTGGATCCCATACTGAGCCATGCTCTGTATTTTATTGTTGAAAATAAACCAATCACATAATTAAAAAAAAATAAAAATAAAAAAATATAACTTTGTTCATAAAATATCATCGAACGGAGACAAAGTTACTCGGAGTTGAAAAAATAAAAATAAAAAGAAGACTCTATCGCACTACTCAACTCCAGATGGGTGTTCTCAACTCTAAATGGGTTACACGTGCTGAAGATTTGGCTGCGTTACAACAACCTAGAAAATCGTAATCATATGCTGAAGAATTGGCTGCGTTACAACAGCCTGGAAAGTCGTAATTACATGTTGAAGAATCGGCTGCATTACAACAACCTGGAAAATTGTAATGACATGCTGAAGATCTAGTTGTGTTACAACAACCTAGAAAATCGTAATGACATGCAATATATAGGTGGATAGTATGAGTGTATAACCGTTGGGGGCACTCAAGCTTATCCGTCAGTGTATCGATGTGTGTGTCAAAGTATAGGGTATGAGTCATTAATTTCAATGGTGTTCACTTTCCTTTGAAACTTTTTCATCTGTCGTAGTTCTTGTTTGAGGGTCGGTCTAATAGCCAAGGAAAATCCTTTACATTCCTTGTACCCCTACCAATTCATTTCATGGCGTGTGGAAGTATTCACACTAGCCTGGTAAATCTCTGTAATATCCCAAATGAGATATTTTGACTAAATTTGCAAAAATTTACTTAACTGCAAATTTCCCATAAAATTATCATCCATATAACAGAAGATTTCCATGTAAAATAAAACATAGAAAGTTAATGAAATTCCATGACACAATGAAGCATTAAATAATCTTAGCTTGATTATAACATAAATTGCGGGTTACATGCGAGAAAGATAAATAGCGGACATAACTGAGATATAATCTCACCTCAAGGATCTGCTGCACTGCCACGCTGGCCTCCCAAAACTGAACTGCTACACTCTTCGTCCAATAACAACTGCCACTGAATCAACTAAAAATCAATGAGTACCAATTGAGGATCTGAATGATCCTCACTACAATATCCTTGAAGCTTTGCGAAACTCCTGAATGAAGTCTCCTCAAAGAGAGTTGGGTTTTCATCCAACACTCGACAATACACCTGAGGGTTTCCATCCTGGGGCTACCAATGGAGAAGAGAACTGGGTTCTCAACCTCACATACAAGGACAGATATCAAATCCAATATATTTTGCAATGGCCTCCTCCTCTTATTTTATTGATCTCATAGATCCTTCTAGAGCTTTATTTTATTATTATTTTAATAATGGAGCATTTTTTTCCCTCTTATTTTCCAATTAAATTATTCCTTTTTAATATAGGAAAGAGTAAATCGACTACCATGTCTCCTCAGGTCACTGAAACTCAAGTCCAACCACCCTATCATGTAGGTATTCTCATCTTGATTCCAAAAACCTATTACATTAAGGTGTTCTATCATGTATTCCTTCGGAATGCCACCTTGCGCCGCATAATTATTTGAGTTAAGCCCAAAAATAACTCAGTTTTTCGAAAGTTGTCGGAATGCACCGGAACAAAATGAAAATGGTGCAGATGATGGAATATATCAAGCGAATGCCACTGGTCCTCATAAAAACTCCTCAAAACTCCTCCAAAAATCCCTTGGGACCACTAATGACACCAACCTGTATCTGTAACCTGTCTTCTCCCAACTCTAGAAGTCCATCCTAACCTTGTCATAGGTGACACCAAAAAAAAGGAATATTACATACCTTCTACCCCAACATTGCTTGCCCTCAAGCAATCCAAATATGTGGGCCACCCTGTTGGCCCGGATCCCATGCAAACCCCTGGGTGCTGCTATGCTCCTGTGTCAAGTCACCTGGAATAGAACCCTCAATGTCGGGATCCCAAACTAATCTATCCTCGCATCTATCATCAACCAATCATCTCGGATCCCAACGCCTCCCTGGCCAAACATCACCCGAATCCCATGGCTCGGACAACACCTTGTCTCTAGCTGTAGTTGTCGCCCCATGAAGCCAAGACCAACTCAACCACTCTCTCCAATCCAACCTCCGGTCTAGGCCGATGTAAATCCCAATCTATGGATGTTGAGCTAGTGCTATTGAAATAATGATGGACTATCAGTCCATAATCCATGGCCCAATGGAACATGTAACATCTCTCTCATCCAAGTGCTCCTGCCGAAATGTACCCGAGACTAAGAATGATACTCTATTAATAGGATACCAACTCATCACCTCTCTCCAATCCAAATCCTGACTCGATCTCATGCTAACCCTGTGCTCCTGAAGTTGGGATGGAATGTTGAAGAACTTTCGACCTGTGCTCCACTGCCAACTGGAAGTTGCAGCATCTGTCATGTCTAAGGGTTCCTGCTCTGCTATGCTCACTACGAAGAATATTGTACCATCAATAGGGTAGCAACTCATGATCTCACGCCAATCTATCCTGGAAAAAAAATCCAATGTAGTGACATCTGCATACGGAACACGTCTAGAGTGTTCTCATCAGCCCATACTCAACTCATGCTACTCTGTCCCGCTTGTCCATGAGAATTGCCTAAAAAAAAAGGCCCCTCTCTCTATAATAGGCTAAAGTGGGCAAGATATGCTGCAAGCCCCATCGATGTAATCCTAGAGAGTGTTGATCCCTGAAAGTACTGTAGTCTTGCTAACTGTATGTACCTCTACTGACACCTCATCAATGGGTCGGCCCAAAGATGGATGCACCACTATATCCAACATCTCCTCTCTCTCTTGATCAGAAATGTCATAATCCTGCTATCTACTAGCCTCCTGCAGAACTATCCCATAAACCTCTAACATCTCCTGAGGATATGTATCTGCAACTATTTTCACCGTACTAGATGTCTGTGCATCTGTCTACTCCTACTCAATGGTTGACCCTGAGGTTAGCCGCATATCTACCATCGACTCAATGTGAGCCTCCATTTCGCTCTCCCCCAAAGGATTATCATGCATTATATGCATAGCCTCCTCCTTAGCTGACTCATGCTCCACCATATGCTGCTCCATCTAAGTCATCACAAGTGACTCATCATCCTGAATATCTCCGATAGAGTCCCTTGACTGCTCACTCTGCACGCTGGAAGACAAATCTAGTCTACGGTCATCAACTCCACATGACTGCTCATGCTCCCTAAAAGCATCCTCATATGACCCCATGGAGTCATCTGGAGAAGAGTCTTCATCCTGACATACAGAATTAATGTCCTCCTACTCTACCTTTTCCACCTCATCTGCATCTCTCAAGCATGAGTGGTCATATCCCCAAGGTTCTTTGTAGATGAAGCAAAGTCCCTTCCTTCTCAGCTCGTTCTTGCTTCCTAATCCTCCAAATTGGAGCAACTCCTCCTTGGTCAACTGTCTCCCAAATAGCCCAACGTTATTCTCAACCAACCCTTGGGCTAGCTCATAAGCAACAGGTGAGACCAATTGCTCTCTCCTCCATATGCTCAACAACCTAGTCTGCAGCTTCCGACAAATAGCATCACGATTTCACATACATGACGACAGGATGGATTGCGTGTGTGCTATGACTGTGTTAGGATGATGTCTCCTAATGTTGAAGAAGCATTGGAAAATCCACAGAATCAAGCCATCACACTCAAGGTCAAACATGATGTCATATGTTCTGAACTTGGCCATACCTCCTAAAATCTCAAGCTTCTTCCCAAAGGTATATTCTGCACTATTGTCCAAGTCTTGAAAAGTATATATTATCAATCTCAGAATCCTCCTCATAACATCATCATTGTATGGAGCTATAGGTGCGGTTAGTCTCATGATGTTACTGAAACAAGATGAAGTTGGAAGGCTAACCCCTTCACAAGGTTCCTCCACGAACTTGGGTTGTATGAGAGCAAGAATAGCTGGTTTTAATGCCCAAATTAGTTTTCTCCCTTCTTACTACTTCATTTCGGAGAGGAGTGTATCTAGCTCATCTAGTTTGTAAAGCATCCTCCATGTGACCCTCATGTGTTTCAATTCTGTTCCAAGTGAAAATAATTTGTCTGATTTCCTCCCCCTTCTGCACATCCCTTGGTTTCACAGATCCCTTTTGAGAGAGGTCTGTCGTTCAGTTTTTCTTTTTGGTCTATATGGCAATCCATTGAGGTAATGCTTTGTTGCTTCATGAGGTGTTTTAAGAACCCCATTTTTTTATTGTGACAATAAAAGGTTACGATAAGCAGTCTAGGCACAATTAACCCCCTTACATGCATCGACGATATTTTGTCCAACAATGTATAATAAAAATGCTAGCAGCAATGATATACTACATGCATCAGAATCCCCCAAACAGCTTTATAACTTCAAACAACAACTACAGGATAGATATCTGAAGATACAGAGAGCAGATTGGAATACATAACTTGGTAAGTAGGTGGTGGCCAATGATAACTGGCACAATACTTTAGCACTTGGGTGTGAAATTTGCTGCCCAACTCTTCATGACAACCCTTATATTCCCAACGTTCCACGCAGGTCCTGCTTCTTAGTGGCATGAAATTATGGACACAGTGAGGACGTGGCCCTTTCAGTGGCCTTGTCCCATTCTTCACAAACTCCTGAAGGTTATTCACATTTCCCCTTTCAATCAAAATTGTTCGAGCTCCTTCAATTTAAGAGTGGAACCCATCCCTGCAAATGAATATCCAGCCTCAAATCGTTTCTTTATTCACCAATAATCAACTGGAAGTTTTTTAGAAGAACACTTCAGCAAGGAAACTCAACGAACAGTGAGGCTTGGAAAGGATTAAAAGAATGACACGTATCACTCTATTTTCGAAAGCCAAGTAAGCCTCCATGTCTAGTTCTAGCCTGTCCATGCGCCCAAATAACTGTGATTAAACTGTGCACCTGAGTATGTTGCGTGCAATCCTCTCATGACCTCGTTGCAGTTAATTACAACGACTTGTTTTAATGTTAATATGGAAAGTGCACTTCGCCATTCTATAGCAAACTGCTTCTCAGTGCCCTTGTCTTCCCACGCTACTGCCACAATCAAACTAGTCTCACCTGTGTTCTAGTCATAAATCCAATCACTATATTTCCAAATAGAACATACGCCTGAACCACTGCGAAGGAAGTGAACTGTCTGGATACTCGACCTTGGGAAACGTTGTCTAACACCTTTACCGTCAGATCCCTGCCAATATGCCTCACACTTGAAACAGCTAGAGCCACTGGAAGAATGGTGAGCGACACACTCGTTTGAAGAGAAATATTAGTCATCAAATACGCACTTGGTTGATCCAACAACTCAACAGGTGGATGCACCAATCACGTGCTTTGTCTTGCAGCTCGATTCGACGCGTCTCCTCATCACGTCGAGCACCTGATCTGGCCATCGCAAAAAAAAATGGATTTTCTTATACAAGCAATGATCCGACCATGTAGCACTACTCCTTTTTGGCAACCCGATCACGTTGACCAACCTGCGAGCACAATTTTTTTTATTTTTATTTTTATTTTTCTTTAAATTTTAAATTTTAAATTTTAAATTTTATTTTATTTTATTTATTTTTTATTTTTTATTTTTATTATTTTATTTTATTTTTTATTTATTTATTTATTTTTTTCAGAATGGAAGCTCGCTCTTCCTCAATCGTAAGGTATTCCCTTCACGCACAACCATCAAACGACACAAGTTGGCAATGGGATCTCGTCACCATTGTAATGATACGACCAAGTTCAGATTTCGTATTTCCTCTTTGCACTTGTTGAGAACTTATTTGGCACCTTAGAATGTCACTATGGCTCATATCATTGCATCAAGACTTAAGGTACGCGTTCATGACTCTTGGAATCATCCATGCACATGATCATCGAGCCTCTACTCTATACATATTTCGATAGGCTCTATTAGACCTAATTCCATTAACAATCGCTGAAAGTTCATAAAATTACACTTGGCCCACCAACGATCTTTGAATTTGACGTGGTAGTAAACAGGTTTTGACGGGGTCCAATGGGTTTCTTGTGGTTAGATCAATTCGATTTACCGATTTCTTAGCTTGAAGCTATGTTTTGTCCATCTAGATCTGGCAGTGCCCACCATATCCCGATATTTGCAACTGCAATCTGGTACTTAGTCCAATCACAATCTCATTATTTTAGACTCTTCCCAATCTTCCAGTAATAATTGGGTTAATGATTTTGGTTTTAAGGAATAGAATATATCTAGTTTGGGAAACTTTGAGAGTTTGTAGAGTGGCCAAAACAATTTTCTCCAAAGATAGAAGAATTTGGAATATGTTAGATTACTGTAAGTAATCTCGAAACCCTCGAACCATAATAAATTCCATGAAAACTAGAAAACCTGCAGGCTGTGCCATGGCCAAGGCTCTGATACCACTATAATATCCCAAACGAAATATTTTGACTAAATTTTCAAAAAATCACTTAACCCCAAATTTCCCATAAAATTATCATCCATCTAACAAAAGATTGCCATGTAAAATAAAACATGTAAAGTTCATGCAATTCCATAACACAATGAAGCAGTAGATAATCCCAACTTTATTATAACATAAACTGGGGTTTACATGCGGGAAAGATAAATAGCTGACATAGCTGAGATATAATCCGACCTTAAGGATTTGCTACACTGCTACGTTGGCCTACCAAAACTGAACTACTGCACTCTCCCTCCAACAATAGTTGCCACTGAATCAACTAAAAATCAATGAAGCACCAATTGAGGATTTGAATGATCCTCACTCCAATATCCTTGAAGCTCTGTGAAACTCCTGAATGAAGTCCCCTCAAAGAGAGTTGGGTTTTCGTCCAACACTCAACAATACACTCGAGGTTTTCCATCCTGGGGCTACCAATGGAGAAGAGAATCGGGTTCTCAACCTCACATACAAGGAAAGATATCAAATCCAAGATATATTCCTCAATGACATCCTCCTATTCTTTTATTGATCTCATGGATCCTTCTAGAGCCTTATTTTATTATTATTTTAATCATGGAGCACTTTTTCCTGCTTATTTTCCAATTAAAATATTCATTTTTAATTCAGGAAAGAGTAAATTAGCTAACATGTCTCCTCGGGTCACTAAAACTCATGTCCAACCACCCCATCATGTAGATATTCTCATCTCGGTTCCAACGAGCTATTACACTAAGGTGTTCTATCACACATTCCTCTCGGAATGCCACCTTGAGCGTAATTAATTGAGTTAAGCCCAAATATAATTGAGTTTTCCAAAAGTTGTAGGAATGCATCATAATGAAAAGCAAATGGTGCAAATGATGGAATATATCAAGTGAATGCCACCAGTCCTCATATAAACTCCTCAAAACTCCTCCAAACAACCCCTGGGCCTGCTGATGACACCAACTTGTACCTGTGACCTATCTGCTCCCAACTCTGGAAGTCCATCCTAACCGTGTCATAGGTGACACAAAAAAAAGAAATATTACAATCTCGTCTTATTGTTTAAATCTGAAAATGTGGGAGTTTTGAACATTTGTTCCCTGATAGGTGAAGGAGCAAACGTGGCTATGGTGAAGGAGATATTGCTTAAGCAATCTTTGAAAAAGATTCATTCAATAATTGTATTCGGTGATGATTTAAAGAGTTTGTTTACGAGATGCTATAGGTAGAACCATAAAAATTTGAATGCGAGCAGTCCAAAATTTAAATGCACATGGATAAAATTTTTGTTGTTACCATCGGTCGTTCAGGTAATCCGTATTGTTAGGTAACTAAACTAATACAATTCTCGTCAATCTGTTTGGTATTCTCTTAATGCCCACATGAAAAAGGGTGGTACGTTGTAGATTATTGAATTATCTCTTCATTTTCTTTTAATTCTATTTTTTTATATCTCATGATTTTTTTATATCCCATGCTTTTGATTGAGATTTTTTTTTTGTTAAGAAAAATTTACTATGCATAATTTTCGTATTGACCGGTAATTAGGATTCACATGCAGTCAAGGTATTTATTTGTGCAACTTAAATTGTAGTTATCCTATCTCATTTCTATATTTTTCCTAGCTTCAATCTGTGTAGATATTTGGAGGATATGTGGGGAAAATGTTGTGTTAAAATACAAAAGTCTGAATATGTTTGAGAACATGATTAGACAGCGCCACAAAACCATTGAAAATTAAACATGTATGGAGTATCTTGTATGATGCAAAAGATTATGTTTGAAATGATAACAATGATTTTTCACTTTACACATCGTCAGCTAACTGTGGATTGGGCTCTTTTTAATTATTATTATTATCATTATTATTATGATATACAGGATTGATTTTAGTATTTTTCGTTGACACTGGGTTTGGAATGGGGCTAAGAGATAAACCTATAGCATGAAATCGGCTTTCACAAGAAAAAAAAAGAACAATAATAATAAGAAACATGAGGAGATAAATTTAAAGATAAAATATGAACACAATCTAGGATTTCGTCTTTTGATTCATTTTAGGTATGCATTTGAAATTTTGATATTCTTTCTCATTTCCCATTACAATTGAAGAAAACAACATTCACTTATAAATCAATGCAAATTTGAAATTATGAAAAGAGAACAAGGATTTGACAACGTTTTAATATTACCTACTATACATTGTCAACAACTATGGTAAATCTACATATTTGCATTTTTACTCGTAGAGTTAATTTATGCAAAGAATTGCAAAAAAAATGGTGGGCAATAACTCTTGGTAGATTTGTTTATTCACTACAAGGGAATAATGTCCCGAGTAACTCTTGCAGTAATTCCTATGACATTCCAACCATCTAAATTACATGGTTGTACTAGTTTAACATTCTCAAATCATTACATTCATTTAATTATTTAATTATTTTCCCATATAAATAATGGAATTTATTAATATATATTATTTCATTATTAACACTTGTCCTTATACTTGGTATTTATCTATGCTTATTATTAATATTAGAGTTGTACTTCCATTATTGAAATCATAAAACAAACATTTATAAAATTATTTTCTCTCTCTTTACTAATGACAATCTCAATTTATGTATGATAATGCTACCGACCACCTCTATCATTTACATGACATAATGAAGTCTAAGCCTACTATGATGAGTTATATTGATTGTATCCTTATGATTAAATCTTATAGGAAGGTTTGAAATTGATAGGTGAATTAAATCATCAAAAACTTATAAATGTATAAATTGTTCCTTATAGAATAATAACAATACATTATAGAACCACTTAGGTGGGTTATAATTTTTATTTGATTGGTTCTATCTTATAAGGAAAATTGTGTTAAATTGTGGTGGGATTCATTGGTGAACCATGGTTAGAAGAAGTATAAGAAGGAGTGCAGAAATGTGGGGCCACCACAACAACCAACTCCTTCCACCCTACCCAATGATGAGGAAAACATCACAACACAAGAACAAATACCAACCATATAAGTGTTAAACTTAATGAGATCATTCCAGTACAGGTATGAGGCATTAATAAATCGTCTAGAAGGGGAGCATGGAGGACCAGTCATACAAAATGAAGCACCCCGAAACACTACAAGAAACGATGTACGTCAAGATTTGGAAAAGGTAAAATTTCCAGAATTTTGGGGGTCCATGGATGGTCAATCTGCAGAGGCATGGTTAGAAAACATGGCTATATGATCTACCCTGAGAGATTACACCTCAAACATAAAGGCCAAGATGGGTATATTCTAGCTAAAGGGAAACACACTACTTTGGTGGAAGACATTATTGCCCCGATTGGGGATGGACATCTCAGAAGTAACTTGGGAATTGTTTGAAGAAAATTTTAGAGAACGCTACTTGTCAGAGGAGTTCCTTGAGAGAAAATTAAATTAATTAAATGCATTTAAGCAGGGGAGTCTCTCAGTACCAGAGTGTGAGCTTGTTTCATGGAATTACTCCATTATGCCCCTCACTTAAACACAAAAAGGCTCAAGGTGAACAAATTTGTGTATGACCTAAATGGTAACATTCAGGCTAAGGTTAAGATCTTAATGCCTCGCACGTTGCACGAGGCATTTTAGCGTGTGGTCATCGCAGCGGAGGAGATCATGAATAGTGGACCTAGTAAGACAACCAGGGCCACAGGATCAAGAATACCCTGTGGAAATAGTGTGGAACACATAAATTTCTAAAGGGGTCCTGTGCTCAATCATCAAAAGTGGTCAACGAGAAATCAAAGAACACCATATAGGCATCTAGCTTAGCAACCGCACATGGTACCTGAACAAACTCGCCAACAACAACATCATTGTCCTATGCGACAACGCCAAGTCACACCACCTCAGCATCGATCCCAACAGTCTAGCTCTTTCCAGCAGAGTTCCAGGCCAACTCCCAGTTCAGTCCGTAGTAGGAGCCAAGCTCCTAAGAGGGGATGTTGGACTTGTGGAGGTCCTCACTACGAGAGGGATTTCCCTCAAAAGATAGGTAATACCAACTCAACTTAGAAATCAGCTACGGTGGGGGATCTGGGGAAGGCGCATCGGATCCATGCAGTAGTGAACAATCACCAGGTCGAACAACAGTCCATTGTGTTGGAAACCTCAAGTAATATTGATGGTATGAGTTTTTTCATTTTAATAGATACAAAAACTACTCATTTGTTTATTTCTTTAAATGCATTATCAAGGATTAAACATAAACCAATTGCATAACATAATTTTATACATGTAGAAATGGCATGTGTTATGAAATGAAATGTAGGAAAGATGGTAAAGGATTGTGAGGTGGACCTGGGTGTATGTAAGACCAAGGTATCCTTGTACTCTATGATATTAGGAGTCTATGACGTAGTTATAGGAATGATTGGTTGGAACGACATGATGCACTCCTGTTGGAAATACTAAGAGGGGGGTGAACCAATATTTATTTTCAATTTTTATTATAACCAGTGAGATTCTACACAAAAACAGAGAAATGAATAATTTATTATAGATAGAAGGATAATGATCCTTTCACAAATGAATGAGTAAAATTATTTCCAAGCACCAACTTAGACTTAATGAGGTTCCGACCTCTAGGGCTTCAACCCTATCATTACCCAAGGCTCCAACCTTGTGTTTAGGGGCACCTAACCCAAGGACACCAATCCTTTTTTTGCTGCTTCAGTGGACTATAGTTCAAAGATGCTTCGTTGCATCTGTATGAACCAATCTACACTTCTTCATCATTTATGCACTAAATCTTGCACCATGACTTCTTCAACACCTCTTAACTACTTCAGTATCAACACTGCACCATGCCAAGAATGCACTTCATTGCTTCATCAATTCTACACCAATGTACCAACACTGTATTATGCAAAGACTGCACTACTTCGCCACTTCTGTAGTTTGTTTCTAACTGCATTGTGATTATCCCTCCAAGTGTATTGTGATTAGGCCTCTTTATAATCCTATAACCATACTGCTAGACTGTTGTGACTGCTCCACCAAGGCCTGAAGCCTTCACCAAGATCAACACTCCACCTTCAGATATATAAAGTCCTACACTAAGACTAATCCATCGAGACCTTTTGACACGGTCCTAAATACTCTAGTAGCACCGAGAGAGGAAGGAATATTACAAGTCTTAAGTAGGATAGAAAGATTTGAATTTTAGGAGGCTGTTACAGGTCCAAATTGCAGAATTTTTTGTAGGTTCCAATAGACCAGCTCCTCCACAGTCTGAAAATCACATAGTAGCTCCTCCGCAGTCTGAAAAACACATAACAACTCCACAACCCGAAAATCATAGAATAGAAGAAATGAACTACACTAGAGAAATTTTCTTCATTTACCCTCCTCTTCTTATGTTCATATGGTATGAACACCTCCTCTCTTGATCAAACTTTGTGATGAATGGATGAGAAGAATATGATCTGAAACAAGGAGGTTGACCGCATATAAACACAAAAAACTTGACCCTCCAACGAATAGACATTTCCCTTGAAGTAGGACAACTTGTCCTAGAAGGATGAGGTCGGCTCACAGACCAAAAAAATATCCTTAACTTAAAAAATTAATAACTTTCAAACCGCTTGGAGATTTTGGTTGAGTAATAGCTCGTTGGAAAGATAAAATTATTCTTTATAAGATGGTATAGGTGCCATGTTCAGATTCATCATTTAAAGAGTGAGAAATGTGTTTTTTTAATTTACTGGTTAATTGATGGTGCAGAAAAAATAGAGGACAAGGGATGGGCTTCCTGGACAGTGGATGGGATTCTTGGATAGTGTATAGGCTTCTGGGACAATGAATGGGATTCTTCATGGATGGGCTTATTCATTGTTTCTATTCTTCATCATAGGGTCAACATGTCATCATCTAGCATATTTACATCAATGGAAAATGGGGTTCCAATGGACTCCCCCTATCATATTGACTTCTTTTCTTGATTTCTTTAATGTGATGCAAGCACAATGACCCCCATATTTTGAAGAATATTTTCAAATGCTTCTCGAGGAGGGGGTTTTGTAAAGATATCTGCAATTTGTTCCTTTTTGTTGACATATTCCAACTCGATATTTTTTTCAGCAATATGTTCATGGAGAAGGTGGTATTTGATTGGAATATGTTTGGTCTTCTAGTGCATCACCGGATTCTTTGAAAGATTGATGGTACTAGTTTGTTGTAGCCTCTACAACACCCTCCAAAAAACCCCACTTCAAAATTTTTTGGAGCCCCTTGAGCACAAAGAAAATTTAAGTAAAGAGTCGGGAGGACTAAGTCGCTGAGTCACAAAACTTCAAATTTGTGAAAAACCGCGACCCTGCGACCTTGCGACCCCGCGACCCTGAGGTCACAAGGTCGCGAGGTTGCTAGGTCGCATCCCTCTCGAACCACCTCACCTTGCGACCTCGCGACCTCATTAATGGCCCGCACATGCGACCTTTTTATATATAGGAGGTCGCTAGGTCGCATTTTGCACATGCAGCGGATAGAAAAAACGCCTCTGACAGGTCGACTGGAGTGCGATTTTCCCGGGTAAGTTGCCGCTTTCCTCCTGCTGTTTCCTTTTTGGTTTTTCTTTCCTAATCCCTGCATTCCTCAGCCTTTAAATTGCCCCTTGCCTTAGTCATTGTTCTCATTTGTCACTTAGGGTTTTTCTTCTGATTCCAGCTTTCACCTTGCTTGCCCAACTCACCACAGTTTCTCATCCAACCTCTCATGGCCTGTACCCTGCTCCAAAAACTATCCCTTGGCCCTATCTAGACCCTTTTAGCCTTGAATTTTACAAGTTAGAGGCAAAAACAACTTCACGCCGCACGCGCCAAAACCCCGGCAAGTCCTAGCGCGACTTGTGACCCCGCGACCCCGTGACCTAGTCGCAAGGTCACATTCCTTCCATTTTTTCGCCACTTGCGACCTCGCGACCCCGCGACCTAGTTGCAAGGTCGCATTTCTGTTATTTTTCTGCAATTTGCGACCCTGCGACCAAGTCGCAAGGTCGCATCTTCGTCTTTTTCTCACAACCCGCGACCCGCGACCCTGCGACCTAGTCGCAAGGTCGCAAGGTCGCACCTTGTCCATTTTCTTACAACCTGCGACCCCGCGACCCAGTAGGCCACTTATACAGCTCTGCATGTGTCCCAGTTGAAATGATTGATAAACTGTAATTAGTCTTGTATCATCATGGCGTATTTCTTATCTTGGGATTCTTTCATGAAAATGACAGGTGAATTTGAAGCAGACTTGGAGTGTATACCTGTCCTCTCATATTCCAGTGACATGGGACCTCCAGTATCCCGGAAGAAAGACAAGCACTTGGTAGTGGAAGATGTAGAGATGGACATGCCAGTGTCCCCACCCCCGATATACATAGATACCCTTTGCACATTTGCCAAAGGGGAAAGCATGCGTTGGTACCAAGTGTACCAAGAGTTTTCTAAAATGGAATTCCTAGAAGACCTCCTGGATCGAGAGATATATTTACAGGTCGAAAGGTCCAAGCTACATCTCGCAGGTGCTCATCCAGCTATATTCCCATGCTCAGAGATGATAGATTGGATTATACAGAAAACGGATCCCAAGAAGTTCGTGATCAGAGACAGCGAAGGCAAGGCTTTCGCGATGCTCAAAGGCTCAAATGCCCATGTTTATTATTCTTTGCCTGAGCGAGAAGAAGACTTCACAGAAGAATGGGCCATTGCTCATGCAGTTCCTATAGTTGACACTATAAGGCAGTGGTGGGAGGAGCCTGAGAAGTTTAAGGTCAAGAAAGACTAGGAATATCCAGTGGCGAGCCTCAGGAAAGTATATAAATTAGTGGCTGCCATGCTTTGCAGACTGTACGGGTGCCCAGATGCCACTACTTTCAATGGCACATGGGCGACTCTCATGGAGTACGTCACAGCGCACGGCACCCGTTTCAACTGGGCTAGCATATTGATGACCTTCATTCATACAAATTTATCCTCGACATTGGTACCAGATGAAGGAATGCCTTCTGAATTCTATATGGCCTCTTATTTATTGGATGTCGTCTGTTCGAGGTTGCACTTTGAGGGATGGGTACATAATTGGGATCCCAAACAAACCCATGCAATTCATCTACAAACCAAGGTGTTTTGGGAATCCAGGTATAAACAAGACATAGAGCCGATCTCCCAAGTGTTCATCCCCACCCTATACAGAAAATTATTCGGCCAAGACGCTCCTTGCATGTCTTGGCGAGCCATGGAGACGCTAAGCAAAGTGGCGCATTGGTTCCCTTTCGCTGACTATACATTCATCCGAGTCTTTGGCTCGTTCAGGGCCACACATGCTATGCCTCGTTTTGTCACAGACATAATACTCATGCAAGATGTCTGTTTCCAAATGTCTTTGGGTTTCTACAAGGTCCTGTCCAAGGGTAAGAAGAAGTTGTGGCCCGCGCTACCCCTCACTATCGGCGCATACACAGTTAAAGACTCCAGAGAGGTAGAGGCAGAGGGAGAAGAGATGAAAAGTTATCGCTTTGGGGCTTTAGAATACCGAACATACCACCCGGAGAGGATAGTTCCTGAACATTGCAAAAGGGCTAAGTTCAAATGGAACTATCAACACACTGAATTCTCGGGAGAAGATGAAAGAATGAACTGGTACAATGCAGATCGACAACTTGCTCAGGGGGCGGACTCTGGCCAAGAAGACCCGGACGACCAAACCTTGGAAGAAAGGAGTCGTGAATTAGGAGGCGCTTCTTCCTCTCTAGCTAAAAAGCCTCGAACCAGTACAAGGCATAGTACCTCTACCCAACAGAAAGAAATAGAGGCCAAAGCCCAGCAAGAGAGAGAGAGAATAAAATGAAAGAGGATGAGGATAAGCGCAAGAAGAGCCTAAGGGTAGAATAGAAGAAGAAGCAGGCCGAGGAGGCCAAGAAGGAAAAGGAGGAAAAGGAGGCGGAGGTCGCAACAGAACAGGAACTCAAGAAAGAGTTAGATAAAGTGGAAGCTAACCGCCAGAAGAAAGCAGAGCAAGCTGCAGTAGCTGAGCGTAAAAGGAAAGCCGACTTGGAAGCAACGGCAGAAGCAGAGCTCAGGCGGAAGAAAGAACATGAGAAGGTAGAAGCTGAACGCCTACGAAAAGAAGAGGAGGAAAAGAAGAAGAAAGAAGAAGAGGATGAAATGCTAGAGAACATCGAGGTATCTCTCCTTGAGGTACCTCTAGGCAGTGCACGAGCCACGCTTTCCGATGTCAGTTCCTCCCAGGGGTAAGAGGAGGAGGTATTCGACCTCACCAGGCTCACTTTCGATCAATTCTCCTTCAAAATCCGGCAGGAGAAGAGAAGATGCCTGGCGCAAAATCCTTTTGCCGCATCCACAGTCGCAACCGGAAAAGACATAGTCCTTGATACTAGGACTAATCCCGTGATGATAGCATCGACTGGCACAACTTTTGCTGCGGCCACAGAAGAAAATGTGACCAGAATGAGTAGAGAGATCATTTCTCTACAAAACAGACTACAAGAAGCAGAGCAGCGGGAAAAAAGGGCAGAACAGGAAAGGAAGACATTGAGAGAGGAGGTTCAACAACTCCAAAACAAAGCTCCCCCTGTCAATGAAGTTCTGCTTGCCATTCTAAAGGAGTTCGACACATTAGAGGCGACCATGAGGCAAGTGTATGGGGAAATTTTCACCATTAAAAAAACAGTCACCTCCTTGGTGAAAGTCCAAACTAAGACTAAGCAAAAGCACGAGTAGCTGAAGGAGGCCTCAGCTACCCTAGACAAAATGATGGACTGGACAGCGCAGTACCCTCAGGCTCTTGAACATCTACCAAAGAAGGACTGGATTCACACGCAAGATGCCAAAGTCCAAATTCGTATGAAAATGCAGTCCAAGGATAAGCTATCCAAGGACCTAGACAAGGTTATGGCTGCATACGAACATTTGATTAGCGACATCGATTTGATGCACATCTTACATCACATTCCATCGCTGGGCGCATTGGACGAGGGGAAGCATGGGAGCAAGTGAATCAAGAGATCCAGTAATTTTTGCAGCCCATTAAACAAGATGTTGCCACTTCCGACCTCGCAGCATCGCAAGAGAACCTGTGCCAGTTTCTTGTCACGCCATTTTGGGTCTACACCAAGCTCGCTTCTCTGTCCAACCATATCTTACAGAAGAAGGAGACTCTAATCCTAAACGCCTTGGATTGTATGCATCGGCTGAAAGAAGAGGTCCCTTTGGTTTCTCCCATATTAGCAGACTATCAGACTTGGCAAGACTTCCTCAAAGGACAACAGATTGATGCCCCTGACCTCACAATTGCGCGCACATCTTCATAACTCGGCGACAATAGATCACTGGTAGCATTTGGAAACAGGTCGTAGGTCACACTTCCCAGTCAGGTCGCAGGTCGCACTGCCCAGCCAGGTCGCAGGTTGCAGTTCCCTTCCGGGTTGCAAGGCAACTCAACAGTCAGGCAGGCGAAGAGTCAGGAAGCCCAAAGGGAAATTTTTGATCTATAAAACTCCCTCTGGGGAAAATGTAAAGGATATTTTTTTTTGGGACTCAAGAGCTATACAAAATTGTATTGAAAGATAACACTCTTTTTCATATGAATACAGATACCTATTGAAACTCCTTTTGGATCTTGATGTGTTTTGCTGTGCGAACACTATGAGTATTTCTATACAGTTTCAAATATCTTTCGATTAATGAAACTGCACTCTTAATGGCATCATTTATGCATTATGGTTTCCTGTACTTGTGTTAATGATGTTTAGTTTAATTGCTTTCTTAATGGATGTTAATGACTTTGTTTATTAGCATTTCGTTTTATCTTTCAGGAAGTAAAGGGGCATCTTGCCATAAAGAACTGTTTCTTTTGTGGTCAGAATAGCCTACAAGCATAACCCCAAATATGTGTTGTTAACAACACCTCCTTCGGCGTGTATGCTTCATTATTTGTCTCGCTACGCATAGTGTTATATACGTGTTTAATGCATCAACCATGTATCTTGTATCATGTGAATAAGTGTGTGTCCGCAGGTTCGATCGAGTTCTTTTGAGACCGAAGGGAAGGTGACTTAAGCGGTAGCCGGACCCAAACCCCGGACAGGATCCCTATTCCAAACGGTTCAAGGTCTAATTGGGACTTTCTACCGGGAAGATCCCCTTACTGTTGGCTGGACATATTTTCCCGTCAACATAGTCTTGTCACAAAAAATGGTGATTGGTTGCTTAGTCTCTATGTTTACATCCTTCAAAGCTTCCTTCATCCATAGTACTTGTGTACATAAATTAGTTGCTACAATATATTTGGCTTCAGTTGTAGAAAGAGAAATATGTGATTGTTTTTTGCTAAGCTAAGCTACGAGACAATCTCCCATAAAGAATGTGTTCCCACTATTATTTTTTTGATCATCCATGCTTCCAGCCCAATCAATATCATATTAGGTTGTCACAGTAAGGTTTGACCTCTTGGGGTACTAAAGATCAAAGTCAACAATTCCTTTCAAATATCTAAGTATTTTTTTCACAACTGCTAGATGAGCTTGTTTAGGGCTTGATTGAAATATCACTACCATTCCTACTTCTTGCATAATGGTTGGTTGTGTAGCAGTTAAGTATAGGAGATCTCAAATAATTTACATGTAAAGAGTTGGATCAATGAGAGGGGAATAATCATCTTTTCTTAATTTACAATTCGTGGTCATTGGTATGGTCATAGGTGCACAATCTTCCATCCCATATATTTTGAGCATGTCTTTAAGGTATTTTGCTTGAGATATAAACATGCATGTAGTAGTTTGAGATATTTGTAGCCCAATAAAGTAAGATAACTCACCAATCATTGACATTTCAAACCTTTTGAACATATTTAGAGCAAATTCATGACTCATCCCATCATCGTTGCTGGAAAATATTAGATCATCGACATATACAAGAGTAATCAGTAATTTATCCTTGTCTATCTTCATGTAGAGATTTCTTCCTGCTACTCCATTTTTGAAGACTTCTTGTTGAAAATAATGATCCAATTTTGCATACCAGGCTCTAGGGGCTTGTTTTAACCCATGCAAAGCCTTTTTCAACTTGCATACAAAATATTTTCCTTCAACAATATCAAATCCTTTCGGTTGCTCCATGTAGGCTTCTTCTTTGATTTCTCCATTTAGAAATGTTGATTTTACATCCATTTGATAGACCCTAACTCCTTTCGAGCAAGTAAACACCAAAAAAATCCTTGTAGCTTCTAATCGTGCTACCGATGCAAATGTTTCTTCAAAATAAATTCCTTCAATTTGAAAGTATCCTTTATGAACAAGCCTTGATTTATTTATGATTATTTTTCCATCTTCATTCATCTTGTTTTTGTATACCCATTTAATTCCAATTATATTTTTGTCCCCTGGACGAAGTACCTACTCCCATGTTTCATTCTTTTCAATTTGATGCATTTCTTCTTCCATGGCCTCTATCCAATGAGGATCTTTACTTGCTTGAGAAAAAATTGCAGGTTCTATCATAGATAGGAGAGAAACATCCTCTTTTCTTGGAGTTTTTTTCATCTGTCTTCGAGTTTGAATTCCTTCATTTATATTCCCAGTAATATATTCTGCCGGATGATGTTTTTGAAGGAATTTGATTTTAGAAGGAGTTTATGCAGGTTCATTTTGAGGATCTTGGTCATTTTCTTCTTTTTTCTGGTTCTTCTTCACTTTCTTCGAGAAAGGACTCAACTTCATGATCTTCAATTTCTCTTTCTGGAAGGGCTTCATCAACCTTTACATCAATGCTTTCTACTATTTTTCATAGTCGATTGTTGTAGCATTTGTAAGCTTTGATCCTATTGGAATATCCAAGGAATATTCCTTCATCATCTCAGGAATCAAATTTTCCTGTTGAGTCATGATTGATTTTTATGAAACACTTGCTTCCAAAAATTCTGAAATATTTTATTGAAGCGGGTCTTCCTTTTCATGATTCATAAGGAGTTTTCTCATTCTTTGGTCTTATTTGAGTTTTATTCAAGGTATAAACTAATGTACCAACGACTTCTCTCCAAAATTTTGGTTGCAAGTCAGTTTCTAGTAACATTGTTCTTTCCATTTATTGAATGGTTCGGTTCCTACTTTCAACGACCCCATTTTTCTTTGGTGTTCTAGCAGCAGAGAGTTCTCTTTCAATTCCATGCTCTTTACAGAATTCATCGAATTATTTTGATGTGAATTCTCCTCCTCTATCTGTTCTAAGGTATTTGATCTTTGAATCTTTTTCATTTTCAACAAGTGCTTTAAGATTATGAAAACACTCAAATGCTTCTGATTTATATTTTATGAAATATACCCACATCATTATAGTATAGGCATCAACAAATAAAGAAAATTACCTTTCACCTTGCAGTGCAGGAGTTCTCGTTCATCCACATAAATCTGCATGAATGATCTCCAAAGGTTTTGATGTTGAGAACTCCTTGGTCCCGTGGATGGTTCTAGTCTGCTTTCCATGTTGACATGGACCACATACAACTTGATTTGGCTTGAACATTTTTGGAATGTGTCTTACTACATTATTTTTGTTGATATTGATTAAGTTATCAAAGCTTGTATGCCCTAATTTCTTGTGCCACAACCAACTTTCATTTGTTTGACTCAAGTAACATTTATCTCCTTGGATTTTTCTTAGAATGTAAACACTATATAGTGTTCTTACTCCTTTTGCCACAAGTTCTCCTAAGAATGAGTCTCTTATTTTACACTTTTTAGTACTAAAGACAAAATTATGTCCTTGGTCACAAATTTGGCTAACACTTAAGTGATTGTGTTTGAGCCCTTCTACTAGCAAAGTATTTTGAGCCTTTCCTTGTCCATTAACGAGGGTAGTAGTTCATTTTCCAATGATTTTAGTATATTCAATTCCAAAGGATACATTTACATTCTTCTTGTTCAATAATAAAAACTTCTTTTGGTCACCTGTCATATGTCTTGAGCATCCACTATCCACAAATCAATGATTTTCATCACTATGAGCACATAGAGCTAGGCCACATTTATCCGTATTGAGATTCACCCTTTTAGCTTCCTCTCTTTTGAGTGGGAAATTTTGTTCATTATGATCATAATTATTACATAATGAGACATTCAAATCAGACTTAGCCAAAGGATCAAAATAATTGTAAGTTTTGATTTGTCCTTTCTCTTTGGGATCACATAGTTTGTTTGTTTGATCTTTCAATCTTGGTGCTTCATTCTTATGAGCCCTCAATGCTTAGCTTGATGACCAAAGTTTTTACAATAGTAAAAATACCCAAGAAAGATAGTTTGGTACCTGTTGTAATAGCCATAACTTGAATCAACATTCTTCCTTGGAGTTGCTCTTCCTTCATTTCTTGGATTTGAGATGGGCCTTTGTTCTTAACGACATGACTTTTCTTCTTTTGGATGGCAAGAAATTGTGTAGGAATAAATCCTTGCATTATCCTTAGTACTTGACGATTCTCCTTTGAAACCAATCCCAGATTTGTCATATTGAGATTTTTGAGTATTAAGAATGTTATCAAATACTTGAGAGCTTTGCCAAATCCTTTTGACTTGCTCCAACTCCTTCCTTAGAGATACTATTTCAGCTTCATGTTTTTCACATATATCTTCCTTTTCTTTTAGCTTATTGCTCAAGAAGTCTTCCCTTCTTTTTGCTTCCTCCTTTTCTACTTTGAGAAATGATATTCTTTCGTAAATTCTCATTTTCTTCAATGGAACTTATTATTAATTCATCCACATTTCCTTTGCCTTCTAGCTCTGAATCATTATCATTTGTGAATTCCATGAATAACACTTCTTTTCTTCCAACATAGTCATTTTATTCATCTGATTCATCATCACCTCCTTTGTGATGAGGGATATTTCTAGTTTATTTCTTCTTGATGACTACAAATTCATCTTCATCAGACTTATCTTGTTTGGAGAAGAAGTTCTTCTTATTAAACCCTTTCTTTTTGTACACCATCCTTTTAGCATCCTCTTCATCATCACTATCATGTTTATGAGGACATTTTATAGCGTAATGACCTATTCTTCCACATTTGAAAAAAATGAGAGGGTATTTACCTTTTATCTTGGATCCCTTATTTAGTCTTCATACAAATTGTGCTAATTCGATTTCAGCATCGGAGTCATCACTACTGTTATTCCATCCTTTTCCTCTTTTTGTTGACTTTGAGGCTTTGAATGTTTCTTCTTTGGAATTTGGGATTCCTTTCCTCATCTCATAGGTAATGAGAATTCCATGAATTTCATCCATATTGAGAGTATATAGGTCCTTCGTTTCTTCTATGGCACTTAATTTGTAGTCAAATCTATCAGGAAGAGATCTCAAGATTTTTTGAACAACAATGCTTTCTTCAACATTTTCTGCTAATCCTTTAACAAAGTTGGCCACTTCAACAAATCAGAGAAAGTATGATGCAATATCTTCTTCGTCATCCATTTTTAGAATTTAGAATTGTCTTCTATGAGTTTGAGGATTTTCCTTCTTAACTTTGGAGTCCCCATCATATAGGGCAACAAGCTTATCCCATACTTCTTTGTCTAAGTCACAATTCATGACTTTTCTGAATTCATAATTAGAGATTCCACTATTAATGGAATTGAGAGCTTTTGAATTAGCAATGTAGGCTTTTCTTTCCTCTAGATCAGTTGGAAGAGTGGAGGGAGCTTTGCACCCATTCAAATAGAATGCCACACTTCAGGTCCAAGTGACATTAAATAGTAGGACATGCTCTTCTTCCAAAAACCAAAGTTTGTTCCATCAAACATAGGCAACTTCCCTATCACTTCTATGTTCTTCATTATGTCTAAGAATCCTTCTTCTAGCTGTTAGGATGACAATGAAGAAGTTGGATCTAATATCAATTGATGGAAACACTGAGAGGGGGGTGAATCAATATATATTTTCAATTGTTATTATAACTAGTTAGATTCTACACAAAAATGGAGAAATGAATAATTTATTATAGATATAAGGATAATGATCCTTTCACAAATGAATGAGTACAATGATTTACAAGCACCAACTTGGAATAATGAGGCTCCGACCTCTAGGGCTTCAACCCTGTCATTACCCAAGGATCCTACCTTGTGTTTAGGGGCACCTACCCCAAGGACACCAACCATTTTTTTGCTGCTTCACTTGACTATAGTTCAAAGATTATTCGTTGCATCAATCTACACCAATCTGCACATCTTCATCAATTTTGTACCAAAGCTTGCACCATGACTTCTTCAACACTTCTTCACTACTTCAGTACCAACACTTCACCATGCCAATATTTCATTTCACCGCTTCATCAATTCTACACCAATGTACCACCATTGTATTATGCCAAGAGTCCACTACTTCACCACTTCTACACTGTGTTTCTAATTGCACTATGATTAGCCCTCCAAGTGTATTGTGATAAGGCCTCTTTATAATCTTATAACCATACCGGTAGACTATTGTGATTGCTCCACTGAGGCTTGAAGCCTTCACCAAGATTAGCACTACACGTTCGGATATATAACACAGTCCTACTCTAATATTGATCCATTGAGACCTTTAACACAGTCGTAAATACTCCACCAACATCGAGAGAGGAAGGAAAGTTACGAGTCCAAAGTAGGACAAAAATATCTAAATTTTAGGAGGTTTTTATAGGTCTGAATTTAGGAATTTGTCACAAGTTCGAATAGGCCAACTCCTCCATAGTCCGAAAATCACAGAACAGAAGCAACGAACTGCACTAGAGAAATCTTCATCATTTACCCTCCTCTCCTTATGTTCATGAGGTATGAACACCTACTCTCTTGATAGAACACTGTGATGAATGGATGAGAGGAATATTATCCGAAACAAGGAGGTTGATTGCATATAAATACACAAAATTTGGCCCTCCAATGAATAGACATGTCCCTTGAAGTAGGCCTACTTGTCCTAGAAGGATGAGGTTGGTTCACAGACCAGAAAATTATTCTTAACTTAAAAAATTAATAACTTTAAAACTGCTTGGAGATTTTGGTTGAGTAATAGCTCGTTAAAAATCTAAAATTATGCTTTATAAGATGGTATAGGTGTCATGTTCAGATTCATCCTTTCAATAGTGATAATTATGTTTTATTTAAGTTATTGGTCAATATATGGTGTAGAAAAAATAGAGGATAATGGATGGGAATATTGGATAGTGGATGGGGTTCTTGGACAGTGGATGGGGTTCTTGGATAGTGAATGGGCTTCTTCATTGTTTGTATTCTTCATCATAGGGTCAACATGTCATCATCTAGCATATTGACATCAATGAAAACTTAGATTAAAAAATCCTATACTGTAAAGACAAGGTGCTACACTTCACAGATGATGATGGATAAAGAAAATCATTGAGGGGAAAGAACCGAGGGTTGTCTCTGAGGTTCATCTCCTCCATGCAACTAATGAAATATAGATGAAAGGTATGTCAAATTCTCATGGTGTTAGCCATAAATGATAAGGGTGATTATGAAAACCTTGATAAACATCCAATTCTTGTTGAATTCAAGGATGTATTTCCTAAAGAACTACCTGGGCTACCCCCAAAAAGGGAAATTGATTTCACCATCAATCTTAAACCAGGAACTGAGCCTATTGAAAATACACTCTATTGTATGTCAGCTCTAAAGCTAAAGGAATTACAAATCCAATAAAAGGAATTATTGGACTTGGGGTTCATACGACCCAGCATATCTACATGAGGAGTTCCTGCGATTTTCGTTAAGAAGAAGGATGGGTCTTGGTGACTGTGCATTGACTATTTCCCATTGAACAAAGTGACGATAAAAGTCAGTACCCTTTACCAATGATAGATGACTTGTTTGATCAAATGAGGGGGAAACTGTGTTTTCAAAAATACACTCTTAGGTTGGGATATCATCAATCGAGAATCAAGGAAGAAGATATCCCTAAGACAACCTTTAAGATAAGATTCAGGCATTATGAATTTGTAGTTTTACCCTTCGAACTAACAAATTCTCCACATATTTTCATGAGTTTGATGTATGTAATATTTTGGGATTACTTAGACAAGTTTTTACAAGTATTTATCGATGACATTTTGACCTACTCAAAGACCCCAGAAGAGCATGACGAACATTTTAGGATAGTTCTACAATGTCTTAGAGAAAATCAATTATACGAGAAGTTGTCAAATTTTTCCTTTTACCAAGCAAAGATTCATTATCTTGGGAACATTATCTCTAGGGATGGTATCATGGTAGACTCAACAAATATCGAGGCCATCATGGAATGGCCATCACCAACCAATGTTCATGAAATACGAAGTTTCATGGGCATGGAAGGGTATTATAGTAGATTTGTCGACAGGTTTTTGAAGGTAGAAAGCCCCATTACCGAGCTCCAAATAAAGAACAAGAAATTCATTTGGACTGAAAAATCTGAAGAGGCATTTCAAAGGTTAAAGGTGTTATTAATGACGACACCAATTTTCAAAGTTCTAGATATGGAACAAGAATTTTTGGTTTGCATCGATGCCTCCAAGAAAGGGTTGGGTTGTGTATTGATGCAAGAAGGAAGAGTAATATCATATGCATCAAGAAAACTTAGAACCCACGAAGAGAACTACGCAACCCATAATCTACAAATGGCAGCAATTGTTTATGCACTAAATATTTGGAGACACTACCTTCTAGGAAGGAAGTTTGAACTTAGGACTGACTGTTGTGGGCTTCAACACATATTCACTCAGGACCACTTAAATGCAAGTCAGAGATGATGGTCTGAGATAATCAGTGAATACGATTTTGATATTACTTACATAAAAGGAAATTTAAATAGGGTGGTTGATGCTTTAAGTAGGAGACCTAAGATATTTTTAGTGATTCCCTTAAAGACAAATTTGAGGGAGAAATTGCTTGACTTACAATTTAAGGACACCTAGTATAAGGAGGTTAGCAAGAATTTGAGGGAGTATGATATGATGATCCAAAAATATAAAGAATAATCCCTTGATAGTGATGGACTGCTACGATTTCAGGAAAGGATATATGTGCCACTGAATGAAGATATACGCCAGTTGATCTTGAGTGAATCACATCACACAATATACATGGCACACCTTGGTGTTAAGAATATGAGTGCAGACCTGAAACCACTCTTCTTTTGGAAAGAAATGAAGAATTCCAGTGTAAACTTTGTAGAAATATGCTTAGAGTGTTAGCGAGTAAAAGCTAAACACAGACATCCAGTAGGGTTATTGCAACCCCATGATATACCAAAATCTAAATGGAAGTTTTTATTGATGAGATAGCGAGAGTTTTTATTGATGAGATTGTGAGATTACATGGAGCTCTTAGGAATATCATATCAAATATGGGAGTAGTATTTACAGGAAGGTTTTGGACCAATCTCCAAGAAGCCTTGGGAACCCAATTGAACTTCAACACTGCGTATCACCCTGAAACAAATGGTCAGATAGAGAGGACTAATAAAATCCTCGAAGACATGCTATAGATGTATGTGATGGACCAAAAAAAGATATGGGAGGAGTTCTTACCCCTGGTGGAATTTGCGTGCAATAACAGTTATCAAAGTTCCATCAAGATGGCACCATTTGAGTTCTTATACGGAAGACCTTGCAAAACACCTCTCAGTTGGGACCAACTAGAGGACCGAGTATTAATAGGACCAGAAATGGTGCAAGAGATGGAAGAGAAAATGACCTTGATTAAGGGGAGGCTAAAAGAAGCACAAGATCGAAAAAAGAGTTATGCTAACACTAATCGAATAGACTGAATTTATGAAGTGGGAGATAGGGTGTTCCTAAGAGTAAGGCCCTAAAAGAGCTCTATAAGTTTTGGAAAGGGAGCAAAATTGTCTCCACGGTTTGTGGGACCTTTTGAAATCTTATAAAGAAAAGGGTCGGTAGCATATAGGCTTGCCTTACCTCCATCCCTAGCATGTATGCATGATGTGTTTCATGTTTCTGTTTTTAATCATTATATTTCATATCCTTCACATGTTATTGACTTAGGTCATTTGCAGGTTTTAGACAAGGGCACAGTGATGGCTGAACCAATTTGCATACTGGACCAGCGAAATTTTTAGCTTAGACGACGGTTATTGGACTAGGTTAAGGTCTAATGGGACAATTATAGTCCTAGTTCAACCACTTGGGAGGACACTGAGGAGATGCATCACCTTTTTTCTTATCTATTCCAAGGACTTCAAGACAAAGTATATTATTAAGAGGGGGTGTATGTAGTGCCCTACTCTAGTTTACTGACAATGATATGAGTTTTAACATTATTTAGCCCTAAGGCCCACACTTTATTCTTTGAGCATCTTAGGTTGAGGATCCAAACACATGACTCTATTATTAGTGGATTTGATGGTTATGTATGTTCTTTATGGATACTATGTTGATTATAGCATTAATGGCTATGTATGTTCTCTATTTACATGATTGTAACATTAATGGATATGCATGTTTTCTATTGATGTTATGATGATGATAGCTTTGATGGATATACATGTTTCCCATTGATGTTATGATTATGATAACCATGATGGAGGTGTCTCCTATGTTAACTACTTACATTAGTTCTGATTCACAATGAACAACGATGTGAATGACTAGGTCATGTTGATGATGCTATTATGATAATGACTAATACTGAGAAATTTTGTTACTGATAATTATTGAGTATGACAACAAACCACCAGAGGCACTCGTATATGATGAGTTGACGACATCTGGTTTGATAAAAATTAATATTTTATCCTTGAAATTATAAGTACAGTTTGAAACTTACTATATATATACTCTAATGATATGTCAGTGGCTGTGGGCATAGGTTAGCTGATTGGTTGAATGACTCACATATGGGTGATGGGGTTGTACAATTGGATGGAACAACATGGGAGGGGTGGGATAGTGTCCCTAATCTCACAGCTAGCACTCCCGCCATGACTTAGGCTGGAAAGGTCGAAACACCTTCGCCTTGAAGATCATGATGTCATGGGGGCATGTCCCAAATCAGGTCGCTCATGAGAAATTTTCTTGGGGTCGCGCATCACGGTGGATTCATTGATCCTCATCACCATTAGTCTCACTATAGCATGTGACATACAAGATGATAACGGTCTCTGTCATTTCACCTATAATTTCCCCTCGTAGCCACTAGATGCTTGAAGGGCAAGTGGCGTGGCAACCTTGGAACTTCAAGAGAAGTTTTGAAGAGCACGACCGACTTGGCACCCTTGGCATCATATAAATTGTTAGGCATGACACCCTTGGAACTTCGAAGGGAAGTTCTTGAAGGGCATGACCAACTAACATCTTCGACATCAGTAAAAAGAAACTAATAAATATAATTCAGATATGAAAATCATACTAATTCATGTGAAGTGGTAAATGATGTTTGAACCAAGGAAATTAAATAAAAAATATAACTTAGGGTAAGTGAAGAATAGGAAGAAATAAAATATTTTTCCCTAAGAACTCTACCCCTTTCCATGTTGAAAAATATTAAGTGGATAATGTATGTAAGTAACTTAATTAGGAAAAAGGGGGAAAGAGGAACATAGAGTTAAGTATAAAGATTAATCATAAAATAGTTAAAAAATTCATTAAGAGAAAAGGGTGGTGAATTAAAATAAGATTAATAAATTAAAATTGGAGAAATTTATAGAACCTCCATGTGGAAAGAGCCAACACCAAAATATCCATCTAAGAGGCAAATTGAGTTAAATTATGAGGTAGTTAGGGGACCAAAACTGAGTCTCATCAGTTAATTTTAGTAATAAACATAAATTAAGGAGTAGGAAAAGGGGGGATCAAGATATAACTAGGAGAATAAATAGGAAGCCTTATTAGAGTGAGAAAAATACCATTTTAAATTAATATTTAAGTAATTGATTTTAGAGAGTCTAGGTGAGAGGGTGACACATGGGTGGGTGAATAATAAAATATGGATTAATAAAAATAATTAATTATGCATGAAATTCCAAGTGTCACCTATGAATCCTCCTATAAAAGAAGGGGAAAGCCATGGGAAAAGGACTTTTTTCTTACCCTATGGTTGGATGGAGGAAATTATGTCTTTGAGAGTGGTTACGAGCTATAGTTGAGTTTGGTGAGGTAGAGGACTTTAGAGAGGGGACTCTTGATCCAAGGAGTGCTCACCTCTATCAGCTATCACATTTTCTTCATTGTACAACCCTATTGCAGCTTAGGGGTCTGCGGGGAAGGAGAGTACCCAAGGAGTAGACCGAGAGGTCAATCGGCGGGTCACTACATTCAGATTAAGCACGTCAACATTCACACTTAGAGGCAGACGACAACAAGGAAGTGTTGGGTGTGGAGCCTGATAATCTTGTTTACTTTGTATCACAACATTGGACCCCTATACCTTCAAAGGGGCGGCAATGCCTCCCGTAATTAATCATTGCCATGGGGGGTCCAGGGGGGGCGGCAGCGCTTTTCGGAGCCCCCCCCTGGCGGGGGTTTTCGGGGGCAGCGCCCCTGAAGCTAGAAACAGATGTAAAATTGGCTTGTAAAAGTATAGTAATTTCTAGTCAATCTGGGTTGTTCATTAGGCAAATGATTTGACAGTAGAAGTTATGTTTAGATTAGGGTTTTTTCCCTAGAAGGCAACCCCCTTGTATATATGAGGGTATTGTATTGCGGCTGTGTATTGTATGTGTATTCTCAGAGTGAGAAACAGAGAGGGAGAATGTGAGAGTGAACAGAGGATATTATAGCGAATCTGCTGTAGGTTTTGTCTCTTCATTTTTGCTGGATAATAGAAAGGAAGGATTGGTTGTTCGGGGTGGACGTAGCCCAAACTGGGTGAACCACGTATATTTGTGTCTCTCTGGTTTTATGTGTTTTGTGTGCTTTTATTTTCCACATATCTTATGTGTTGCATTGCTCTGTAATATATAATTTTCTAACAAATGGTATCAGAGCCGAAGGTATATTTGGCTGATAAACTCGCAGGAAAGAAGGGTTCCTGGTTCGAGTGGGAGCAATGGCGGACGATGGTAAGTTTAGGGTCGAGAAATTTAACGGCCAAAACTTTCCGCTATGGAAGATGAAGATGGAAGATTATCTATATCAGAAAGATCTGTACCTACCATTGAGTGGAAAAACAAAGAAGCCGACGGCCATGACAGACACGGAATGGAACATTCTCGATAGAAAGGCAATCGGAACAGTACGGTTGTGTCTTGCGGCGTCAGTCGCCTTCAATATTTCGAAGGAAACAACAATAGAGGGTTTGATGCAGACGTTGGCAAAACTATATGAAAAACCCTCGGCCTCAAACAAGGTATTTCTTATGAAACAACTATTTAATATGAAGATGTCGGAAGGTGGATTTGTTGCAGACCATTTAAATGAATTTAATATAGTTACCAGTCAGTTAAGTTTTGTAGGGGTATACTTTGATGATGAAGTTAGAGCTTTGTTATTCTTGTGCTCATTGCCAGAGAGTTGGAATGGTTTAGTAATGGCCATTAGTAACTCTGTCTCTGGATCTAGTACTTTAAAGTTTGATGATGTTGTTGGTGCTATCCTTAGCGAGGAAATGCGACGGAAAAGCTCTGGTGAGACATCAGGTAATGCTTTGAGTGCAGAGTCTAGGGGAAGAATAATGGAAAGAGGAAAGAGCTCGGGATATCGCAGTAAATCAAGGAAAGGCAGATCCAAGTCCAGATGGGGATAGTGTGCTAGAATTGCGGAAAGAAAGGACACCTAAAGAAAGACTGTAGATCTCGGAAGGGAAAAGAAGGAGACACACAGCAAGAAAACAATCATGAAGCAAATGTGACAAGTGATGTGTTACAAGATGCTTTGATTCTTTCTTTCGAAAATGTTACTGATTCTTGGGTTGTAGATTCAGGGGCTTCATTCCATGCCACACCTGATAAGAAATATTTTCATGACTATGTTCAAAGAGATTTTGGACAAGTTCGTTTGGGTGATGATAAACCCTGTAAAATTGTTGGAATGGGTAAAGTTCTTGTAAAACAACAGAATGGAAACCAATGGCTACTAAAGGAGGTAAGGCATGTTCCAGATCTGAAGAAAAATCTTATTTCAATAGGGAAGTTAGGCAGTGAAGGTTGTGTGACAACTTTCACAAATAAAACTTGGAAGGTCACCAAAGGAGCGCCGGTAATAGCAAAAGGTGAAAAGGTTGGTACATTGTATTTATGCAATGGTATTTCTAACTCTGTTAATGCTTTAACTTCCAAAGGAGTAGATGCAGCATTATGGCATCATAGGCTCGGACACATGAGTGAGAAGGGAATGAAGATTCTTCACTCAATAAATTTGTTGCCAGGTTTGAAGAATGTTGATTTGGATTTCTGTGAGAATTGCATTTATGGAAAACAGAAGAGAGTCAGATTTCTCAGAGTTGGGAAAGAAAAGAAGAGCGAAAATTTGGAGCTTGTGCATACAGATGTATGGGGACCTGCTCAGGTATCATCTCTCGGTGGCTCTCGTTATTATGTTACTTTTATTGATGATGCAACTAGAAAACATGGATTTATTGTATTCAGAATAAATCTGATGTATTTGATACTTTCAAGAAATGGAAAGCTTTGGTTGAGATTGAGACAGGAAAGAAGTTGAAGTGTCTCATATCAGACAATGGAGGTGAATATTGCAGCAAAGAGTTTGATAGGTACTGTTCAGAGCATGGAATTTGCAGAGAGAAGACAGTTCCAAGAACACCACAAGAAAATGGTGTGTCAGAAAGGATGAACAGAACAATCATGGAGCGTGCAAGGTGCATGAGATTGCATGCAGGATTGCCTTTGCAATTTTGGGCAGATGCTGTAGATACTGTTGTTTATCTAATAAACAGAGGGCCTTCAAGTTCCTTGGATGGTGGTATTCCAGAGGAAGCATGGACAGGTAAAAAGGTAAACTACTATTTTTTAAAGCCTTTTGGTTGTGAGGCCTTTGTCCATATTAATAAAGAAAACATAACAAAGCTTGAGGCAAAATCAAAGAAATGTACCTTTATTGGATATGGTGCTAATGATTTTGGTTATCGCTTATATGATTATGAAAATCACAAAATCATTAGGAGCAGAGATGTAATATTCAATGAAAAGGTCTTGTATAAGAATCAATTGCAGGAAAAGAAACAGAAAAAAGAAAGCAAGGAATACACGGTTCTTGATGAGATAACTGAAAAAGTAAAGGTGCCTGAAAATAATAATAATCAACAGTCACAGCAGCAGCAACCACCACAACAGCAACAGGCACCTCAAACACCTGAAAGTGGTGTTAGAAGATCTACCAAGATAAGTAGACCCCCTGAACGATACTCTCATTCATTATATTATTTATTGTTGACTGATTCTGGTGAACCTGAATGTTATGAAGAAGCAATGCAGGTTTAAAGTAGGAAGAAGTGGGAGCTAGCCATGGAAGAAGAGATGGACTCCTTAATGCATAACCAGACTTGGGACTTAGTCAAGTTTCCTGCAGGTAAAACTACATTTCAGAATAAATGGGTTTACAGGCTGAAGGAAGAAGATGGAGGAAAAAAGAGGTACAAAGCTAGGCTTGTGGTGAAGGGGTTTGCACAAAAGAAAGGTATTGATTTTGATGAAATATTTTTCTCCTGTTGTTAAGATGAATTCAATCAGAAATATCTTAAGTCTTGTAGAAGCGAAAGATTTACATCTTGAATAGTTAGATGTAAAGACAACATTTCTCCATGGAGATTTGGAGGAAGAGATATACATGCAACAACCAGAAGGATATGAGGTAAAAGGGAAAGAAAAATTGGTGTGCAGGTTAAAGAAGAGCTTGTATGGCTTAAAACAGGCTCCAAGGCAGTGGTATCTAAAATTTGACAAGTTTATGTCCGAACAAGGTTATACTAGATGTCACTCTGATCATTGTGTTTATCTGAAAAGGAAAAATGATGGCAGCTATATTATATTGTTATTGTATGTAGATGACATGCTTGTTGCAGGGTCTAACATGCAGGAAATAAATGTGCTCAAAAGAAAATTAGCAAATTCATTTGCAATGAAGGATTTGGGAGCTGCAAAACAAATCCTTGGTATGAGGATAACTAGAGACAGGAAAAATCGCAAATTAACACTGTCTCAGAATGAGTACATAAAGAAGGTGTTGAAAAGATTTAATATGCAGAATGCAAAACCAGTTAGTACACCTTTTGCTAGCCATTTCAAACTTAGTAAGGAGATGTGCCCAAAGACCCAAGAAGACATGGATTATATGTCTAAAGTTCCATATGCATCAGCAGTTGGAAGCTTAATGTATGCAATGGTCTACACAAGGCCTAATATTGCACATGCAGTGGGAGTTGTAAGCAGGTACATGAACAATCCAATTTACCGTAGGTGGAACAGCTGTCAGTTGGGTTTCAAAAATCCAAAGTGTTGTTGCAATTTCAACAACAGAAGCAGAGTATGTTGCTGCTACAGAGGCTAGTAAAGAAATGATTTGGTTACAAAGGTTTATGGGTGAATTGGGTAAGAAGCATGATATGGGCACACTATACAGTGATAGCCAAAGTTCTATTCATCTTGCAAATAACTCAGCATTTCATTCCAGGACTAAACACATACATCTCAAGTACCATTTCATACGGTCAGTATTGGAAGATGGAGAGTTGAAGCTGGAAAAGATACACACTAGCAAGAATCCTGCAGATATGCTAACAAAAGTTGTAACCAGGGAGAAACTGAGAACATGCTCAGTTTCAATTGGTCTTCAAGGATGACGATGAAGATGAGGAACAACCAAGTCCAAAGAGGAGTAATTGTCTAGCGAATGAAGCAATGGTGGAGTTGCTACAATCGGTCTCCAAGTGGGAGATTGTTGGGTGTGGAGCCTGATTATCTTGTTTACTTTGTATCACAATATTGGACCCCTGTACCTTAAAAGGGGCGGCAATTCTGCCCGTAATTAATCGCTACCGTGGGGGGTCTAGGGGGGGCAGCAGTGCATTTTAGAGCCCCCCCTGGCGGGGGTTTTTGGGGGCAGCACCCCCGAAGCTAAAAATAGATGTAAAATTGCCTTGTAAAAGTATAGTAATTTCTAGTCAATCTGGGTCATTCATTAGGAAAATGATCTGAAGGTAGAAGTTATGTTTAGATTATGGTTTTTTTCCCTAGAAGGCAACCCCCTTGTATATATGAGGGTATTGTATTGTGGCTATGTATAATGTGTGTATTCTCGGAGCAAGAAATAGATAGGGAGACTGTGAGATAGAACAGAGGATATTACAGAAGATCTGCTGTAGGTTTTGTCTCTTCATTTTTGCTAATTAATAGAAAGGAAGGATTGGCTGTTCGGGGTGGACGTAGCCCAAACTGGGTGAACCATGTATATCCGTGTCTCTCTGGTTTTATGTGTTTTGTGTGCTTGTATTTTTCCGCATATTTTATGTGTTGCATTGCTCTGTAATATTTAATTTTCTAACACGCACTTCTCTTGATGGGTTTCTCTCATGGCTTAGAGTAGCGATGCACCATTGAACAACTTCTTCAATGTTCACAAGTCGACTTGCAGAGTGGTTCATTTGATATCCTCGAAGTACTCGTTTTATGCATGCTCCTGCACCATCATGTTCTCCTTTTCCATGGCCAGTTTCAAAGAAATTCCAACAATGTTTAATGCAGGTTTTCTTATGAAGACAACACAACTAAAAGAATGATCATGCAGATTTGAATTGACCTGCGCATCCGTCTAACCATATCCAATGTTCATTGAATTTTATTCCATGATTTTTCAATGAATCATAAATTTTTCCAAAACAATGTTGTACAAAACATGTATCATGTGTACGAACGTCACTGATATAAAAGTGATATTCTTTAATGATATGTCGATTTTCACTCATGCTTTCTATATGATCGACATTTTGTTCAGCATGTCTATATAGAATATGGACGAGCATGGAGACTTGGTCAGAATGATAGTATTCACTCTGAATTTATTTTTGTGGAACAAATGTGTAGTTTTCTACAAAATAAATCACTGACAAAATGGTCCCTAGTGGAAAAACTTCACGAGATGTTTTGAATTGCAAGTCTTGCCATCGAGCTCTATGAGAATGCTTGGTGTATTTGTAAATTTCTGCCTCAAACTTTCTCAAAAAGTCTATCAGAAAAATTTTGTCTTCTAGTAATTCAATTCTTTTAACACTACTTGCACCTTGAATCGATGTATCGATATATTCATATCTCTTCCATTTCACTTTCATGTTGGAAAATGATTGATCATTTATATCAATACGATATTTGTTTTGAAATTTAGTCAAATTTCCACAATCATCGCATTTTTTACCACCAACACATTTCTTTTTGTAAAATAGTTCATCGCTTTCTCTTTCACATAGAGTTTAAGATATGAAATCACGGATAGTGGAAGGAGGAGGTGAATCCTTCCATAATGTTCTACCTAAATCAAGGAATGTGTCATAATATAACTCAAATTCCACATGATAACAGCAACAACAAGTGTCACGTATGGTGATAGGTTTTACATACCATGGTTTTTGTTGAACAAAAGCACTGAGTGAAACATGAATTTGACGATTCTCTTCTTTGAACTTGTTGAATAACTCTATCTGAGTGGTTTCCAAGAGATTTTTTTCATGTTCTTCATACTGATTTCGTGCTATTCTTCTTCGCATCACATGCCTTGCAGTTGGTGAAACATGCGAATTGTTCTTCCAATATTCATATATTATTTTTTTAACATTTTCTCCAAGTCTATCTTTGTATGGTTTCCTACAAATAGCTCTCCAACAAGCGAGTTCATCATTTACATCTATTTGCAACCGAAATTTCCGATGTTCGTGAAAAAACCTTCTCGAGATTCCCAGTGCTCATGCCATAGATGTTACCAAACGATTCTCTTGAGTACTTGAGGAAACCATTTCCATCTGTATTCCTCTACGTACAATTGAAACATCTTTCTCTCTAGATCTCTTAATTGACTTTATAGCACTACTCATATTTTTTATCACCTCTTCCTTCATTTTTTTATCTTTGGTTGATTTTCGAATACCCAATAGTGTCGTAGCTTTCATTAGTTTCCTTAATGATAAGAGGCCTTTCAAAATTTGAGCCTGAACTGTCACCCGCTCATTTAAGAAATACTTTTCAAAAATGCAGTTAACACGATATCGTATAACATGGTCAAGTTTTTTATCTCCATATGTGTGAGTGTCAACATTTTCTAACATCTCATTATCGATAGTGATTTCATCTGTACATATTCAAAAAAATAGTACATATTCAATAAATAACTAAATTAATAAATATATCTAAAATTTCAAATATTTTTCAAATTAGTTCATCAGATAAAAATTAAGCTTCACATTTTACATTAGGAAAATTTTAAATATATCAATAGATCATAATATTTACATTTACATACCTGCTTCAATTTCTGCTTGAGGTTGATTTTCTTCTTCAATATTTTGAGGAATATCTCTGTCTATTTACATATAAACAAAATATTTTTCAAACTATTTCATCAAATAAAAATTAAGCTTCACATTTTACATTAGGAAAAATTTAAATATATCAATAGATCATAATATTTACATTTACATACCTGCTTCAATTTTTGCTTGAGGTTGATTTTATTTTTCAATATTTTGAGGAATATCTCTGTCTGTTTACATTAAACAAAATATTTTTCAAAATAGTTCATCAAATAAAAATTAAGCTTCACATTTTACATTAGGAAAATTTTAAATATATCAATAGATCATAATATTTACATTTACATACCTGCTTCAATTTCTGCTTGAGGTTGATTTTCTTCTTCAATATTTTGAGGAATATCTCTGTCTGTTTATATTAAACAAAATATTTTTCAAATTAGTTCATCAAATAAAAATTAAACTTCACATTTTACATTAGGAAAATTTTAAATATATCAATAGATCATAATTTTTACATTTACATACCTTCTTCAATTTATGCTTGAGGTTGATTTTCCTCTTCAATATTTGAGAGGGCTTCTAACTTTCTTTTGCGAGATTGTCTCGTCTCTTCTCTATGTTCCTCAAGGTATCTTTTTCGATCATATTTTCTTGAACAAGTTCTTCGATTTCCCATGATAATAGGGTATGAAGTTCAAAAAATTTCCTTCAAAAATTAGACAATAACTAAATTACAAAAAATATCACAAAAGATTTAATTTTAAAAAATTCAGTTTACATTTTTTGCAAAAAATACTTACTTCAATCCAAAACACTTACTTTAAAAAATTCGAAAGAAAAACGTCTTATAAAAATGAAACGAAGCTCAAAAGATTTACTTCAACTCAAAACACATACATACCTCCAAGAAATTTCTTTTGAATGTACGTCCAAGAAATTTTTTTAAGTTCAAAACAATTTTTGCCAAAATCAGGCCGCCTCCAAGAAATGTCTACCAAAAAAATTCTTTAAACCCCAAACAATTCTTTGTAAAATCAGTTTGCTTTCAAGAAATGCTCTTAAATCCAAACTTTGAAGAAAATTTTTTGAACCCAAACTAAGATCTTTGTAAAATGAGATGAAATGTGCGAAAATTGTGAATGATTTCGCGGCAATTTATATTGCCGCGAAATGTGTTTTAGTAGGGGGATCCGCAAAACTTTCCGGCCGACGGAAAGTTATACCATAGTTCAGATGAACTTTTGATTAAAAGTTCAGCCGAACTATTAAGTCGTTAGATTTAATGAGCCATCAGCAGAAAACATAGTTCGACCGAACTTAGATTAAAAGTTCGGCCGAACTAACGTGTCACTAATTACACAAAAAATAGGCTCTTAATACGGTTCTGCAAATTTGGACTGATTAAATTCCATGAAAGGTTGTTAATTAACTGTCGGAACCAAGACAAACATTTTCAGAATTGAATCTACTTTTAGGAAATCTAACTTTTATGGAATTTCATAAATGTTTACTAATTTTAATTATTTTTTTAATAAAATAGTTGCAAACAATTTTTGAGGGTCATTGTGATTCAGTGAAATCAAAATTTTGTATCTCCCAAAATACATTGTAAAAGAAATCGAAAAAATTATGGGGCATTACATTGGTCCATCGTCTCTAATGGGTAGCTTTTAGATTTTTAGTTTATAACTTATATGTTAAGAAATTTCTTATGACGCTAAACATATCCAAAATACACAGTTTTTCGTATTAGACCAGTTCAAAAAATTCTAGTAATTATGATATGCATCCATTGGCTTTGTAAATATGACGAAACCAAAGTAGAATCTGTCTAGATTGTTGTAACACATTTTTTTTTCTCAAAAACACAAATTTTCAATGAATACAACATTGCGTCATCACATGACTTGTTATGAATCCTTTGATTGTTAAGAAACACACACTCAAAGAAACGCTAAGTTGACATATCAAATCTGCATAAACAAATTTCAAAAAATAAGTAATAGAAAGCTAACAAAATTTCTCACAACTTTTAGTTTTATCGCAAAATGAAATTCTACACAGAAAAATTGTTATAGTTTGCAGAAAGTTGAAGAACCGAAAAAAATGAAATTTTTTTCTCAAAAAACGGGCAAAAAGTGTAACCCAGCTTCAAATTTTCACCCTTTTGTGAGAAATTATCAATTTTCATTTGGTCACAGTGCCTCCACAGTTTTCGTGCAGAGACAGTGCAGACATCCTCATGCACTCTACATGAAAACCATGGTATCCCGATAATTTTCCTTTAAGAAAATTATCGGGGTCCGCAGGTAATGCATGTATGACCCGCGGAGCCCCGAGAGCGGAATTCTAAACATAATTTCTCCTTAAAAAATGATTTTAAAACCTAAAAAGATAATTTAATTGGATACAAATGAAGAGAATAGTGTTTTGGATTACCTAGTTCTGACAAATCTCGATTTGAGCGGTTGGTTCTCCCGTTATCAACTCCAGAATTTTTCTTCCAAAAGCTCTCAATTTACAACTCTGAAGACAAAAGGTGAAAATGACTTTGTTAAATTCCTTTTTATAAGATTTTTTGAATGACTAAAATATTGCATTTTATTTATTTACCACTTTAAAAATTAATTTTTCAATGTTTTTACTTATTGGAAACAAGTATGTTTAATCTTTCGAGTTTTTGTGCAGAACATAGATTTTTCCAGTGAAAAGAATTATTTTGATGATGAGTACACTTTTATCACATTTTTGGGCTCTTGAAAATTACGAAAAAGTGAAACCCTGGAGTTCTCTTTTAAGCCCTTTTCAGACTCTATAAACATGAAAATATGGCTGAGTACTTGACTATTCGAACTCGTTAAAGGAAATGAACAATGGTCCTTTCAGTATAAGTTACCCCTTTTCTGGACTGAAATGGACTATTTATGAAAAAGGTATACGTTGACCAATCATGGTCAATAGAGTTCTCTCTTGTATTATTTTATCCTTTTTCGAGCTTGAGAGACTAAATTTATGAAAAAGTACAACCACAGAGTTTTCTTATGCTTTTCTTCTGACTCCTTAAAATTAAAAAACACCAAGTTTTACCTATACTGGAGTCATTAAAACTTAACAGTAAAGCACCTATCTGAAGGATGAGCTTACACAACAAGTAAATTTTATCCTCCTATAGCTTCTCAAAAATAAAGAGGTACTTTCCAGAAATGGTGGGGGAAATTGAGAGAAAATGAATTGAGTTGTCACCCTTGTTTTGAAAAGCGGTATACCACTCCTGAACATGAAACTTTTTTTGTCACACTTGTACCTGGGTTGGGAAAATCCTTTGTCTAATAGTTAATCAAACCACATTGAAAGTCTTTAGCCAGTTTCTGGGTATTAGCTTTAGGTCAATTGTTACCAAACCATCTGCAGTGTCGTTATGTGTTCAATAGATAGTTCAAATAAACCATTCATTACAAACATTTGTCACAATTCACGTTGACCATCCCTAAGTCAGTCCTTGCAAAAATTTCTTCAAAACTTGATCTAACACAACTCACAGTTCACTTTCTATCGACGACAACTCATCATCTAGAAAGTTGATCTAGAATCCTATCAGTACCTTGGGATCTCCATGCCTTAATGGTAGGTTTCTCGCCTTTGACGATAGGTTGCATCATTGACCTTCAATCGAATGATTCTATGAAGTGTTCGAATGAAAATCATTCATTCACACTTCGTGGATTGTACTGAGTACTTTGAGAGCCATTGTCATTATTACAGGTTTCTCTCACACTTGTTAACATTTCACATCATTGACTGGTAATCAAGTGGTTTCTACCATGTTCGACTTCGACACAATCAATCGCATGGATAGAATTGTACTTGTTTGGGAAGCAAAACTCAAGACCCTGGATCTAGTTTCCACCACCCAGGCTACGAGGAGTTTTATTATTCATGATACAGTATACTACTTATGACAGATGGCTGCGTCCATGTTGTGTCTACTATTGATTTAATATTAAAATCATTTCTGTACTAGAACATGTAGTTAGTTTTGATCTAAGTATGGGAATGCCTACCTCAATGATGATATACATATATATGTTTGCATTGAATTTTTTTACAAGTTTTTGACCGGTATTTCCGCAATCCAATCCTCGGAAAGATAAAGCACTTCACTCTTCAGAACTACCTCAGACTTTTCACTTTAGGGGGCAATTTTTTACATATTATCTTGTCACCATGACATTTGACTATCTATATAGGTTCATCACTACCTATATTATGCTCCCTTAGAATTGAAAAACCCTAATGTTCCTAAACAAAGTCTTGGAATTAGAGGAAAGCTCATTAAAACCCTAAAAGGTCTAACTCTGCACTTTTTCTAGCCCTTGTCTGCGGATCTGCAGATGTTTTCTCTATAGCCTGCAGTACATCCCGCACGTTTTTCTTATAAAATTTGTGGACCCCCATAAAAATTCAAGTAAAGGAAAAAGTAAGTTCTAGAAGCCCAGCTAGACGAATATTCTCCCAACTGGAAACTTCTAGAAGAACGTTTAGTTCGAGCTTTATCCTATACTCATGAGCTCTATCCCTTCACTCATGGAGCTTATCCCTAGGTCTATGGAGCTCATATCCCTTCATGATCCTTTTATATGTCTTTGATCGCAAGTTTCACATGCTGAACTGACCTCTTTCATAGCAACTAGATAGAATATTTTGGCAAGCGTTGGACCTTAGGTAGGGGCATGCCATCGTACTTTGTTATTAATAATTATGAATCACAAATGATCTAGAGAAAATGTTTTTCATTTGGTTTTTTGTTTCTAGATATCCTTAGGATACTAGGGAGATCGTTCTTGTTTGCAAGAAGGATTTATCCGCATAACACCTACAAAAATTAGGGTCATCCAATGAGAATAACAACATAATAAATGGTATCCACAATAAAGGAAATTTAATTCCAATGTAAAAGTGCTACTAATTGTTTTCAAAGATCAACATAGGAGATAAATGTGTAATCTAATGAGTTGAAGATTAAGATAAACAATAAGACCATGGAAGGAACGCAGATTCGAGATGATGGACTTGAAAGTAAAATGGAAAGAATTTTCATTAAATATATTCAATACCTTTACATTATGTTATACACAGATGTTAAAATCCCCAATAGCTAGAAAAGGGTATATTTCTCAAAGATAAAGGTAAAGAGAATGGCTAAGATAGCTAGAAAAGCACCTGGCAATCAAATGTTCATTTACAAATTTATGGCCAGTCAACAAATTTACACGGAACAATTTCAGATTTAAATGGAATAGGAACATCATCAATGATATAACATTAAATTTTAAGGAGAATAATCAACAACTGTGGAATATATACCATATTTCCAGGCATTATATCAAAAATTAATGAAATAATTTCCATACTTTAAGGCATAGGATTTTCCATTTTTTTCCACCTTCCTACAACAAATCTGAATTTTTATTTATTTTTAGTACATTGTTATACTTTATTCCTGAAACCTTGTAACAACTTCAAGATTTTATTTCCTATATATTCTTTCAGTTGTACTGAAGAAGGGTTCTCTTTTGGGCCCAAAAAGACTTCTATTCTGTAGAATCTAAATATTTTAGAGTTTAATAAAGTTTTCCGGTTTTAGCTAATGACAGAACTCATTTCATATGTATGTGATTTACTGTATTTCATTATCCATTTCCTCATATATTTTGAAATTGTGTAGATCATTCGTAGAGGTTATGATAAGGATCATCCTTCCTTACTTCCCATGCAAAGTTATGTTCAATACCAAGTAGCTAAAATAGGAAAGTTGTCAAATTTGGTCCCTCAGCATGTTTAGATTGTTTCCTTTTACATAACATATATTTATATATTTTTGATTTATTTAAGAATATTATATTTCACACTTTCTAATATTATCATGTGACATGAATGTTTACACTGAGTGTCAGTGTTAGTTTTTAATTTCCTAAATCTTCTGCCCCATCTTTTAATCTATCTTAATCTATCACAGTTGGATGCTTACACTTTAATTATATATGAAAGGGTAGGATTTATTTTTTCAAGTAAGGATCTGAAACCCTAGGAAACCACCTCTCAAAACCCCTAAATCTAGCAATTGTGCTTAAAAGGGTTATTGTTCATTTCCATGAACAATCAATTAGCCTTGTAACACATGTTGGAGCCCCATCTAGTTCAAGGGTTGGATTCAACCTAATGATTTGCAAACTACCATGGATATTCCACTAGAAAATTCATCACAACAGATCTTATAATAATATATTAAAATATTGAAATTCTACACTATTACGGTTTTATAAAATTACAGATATGTATATTTATTTGTAATTAGTGCATGCATGTGAATGCAAATTATGCAAAAAAATACAGAATGAAAAAATAATCACACACACACACATAAGACACAAGATATGCTCTTTGGGAAACCCTTTCGAGAGAAAACCTAGTTGGAAGGTGAGGTTGCTTCGCTCTCTTTCTTTGTCTTAAAATATGGATGCAGGTACAAAGAAGTAATTATTGTGGCATGTAGGCTGCTACAGTGCACATATCCTCTCTATGTTCTCTACCTCCTATCTCTCATGGATATCTTTGCTCATCTATGGAACACAATCCTCTTGAAATAATGGAATTCCTCTTCCTTGTAGTGGCCGAGTTATAACACAATCCCATAGCCTGCTAGTGGTTAAATTTGACTACATCAACTCTTAAATAGAGTTACAATATATAATATTATAGATTATTTTACATCATAATCACTTGGCTAGCCCATTTTCCATGAACAATGTGGACTGATGTTGCATCACCTCGAACTATAGGTGTGAAAGCTCAAAGGTCAACTTCTAAGTGGTATAAATTTTGAATACAGACTCCAATTGTGCACTTCTTACACCATTGTAAATATATTTGTGTCTAGAATAGCATGAAATGGTGTGGTGCTAAAGTAATAATTTTTTACCCCTAAAAAACGTTGTTTGATTCCTCAAAATGCTCCAGGAAGGTTTCAGACCCCATTTTTCCAAACTGGGTCCAGCTGGTAAAAACAGTCCCGTGAGTTGATTCCTCCAGGTTTTCCACTCCAAATGCATTGAGATCGATGAAAAAAAAATATAATGATCCAATTCGGATCACACCTCCCCGTTTTAAGAGGATTTTGGTCCCCAAAAGCTTTTACTGAATGAGGTGAGGAAATGTTTCCTCCACCTTCACTCTGGTGTACCATTTAGCTTTTCCTAGAAGTTGTCTCTTCAACCCAATATTCCAAAAGTCATGCTACCCATGTCTTGTAGTTTTGGACCTCTTCTAAAAAACTATATCTTTTGTCAACTCTACCTGAGCATCTGGTGCGAAATTCTCCACAAAAGGTAGAACATGCTCATCTTCTTGACCTAACATGGAAGGCTCATAGAGGTTCAAATTCTTGACATTCACAATTGACTAAATGCGCATATATGGTGATAAATTGGGTCGATGGGAATTATCACCCACCTTTTTTAGTATCTCAAAGGGACAATACGTCAGAGCCTTGATTTTATTAACAGGCCCATGCAAAATCTCCTTGTTTAATTGTAACCATACTTTGTCTCTCACCTTGAATGAATTATCTGTTATTTGTTGATCATGTCTGGCCTTATAATTCTCTTATGACTTGCGCAGTGTTTTTTGTACCTATATATGGATCTACCTGATCTTCTCTATAAAGTTTTCATCAATCAAAGCACATCCTTAAGATATTCCATCACTCCTCTTCACTACCCATACGGAATATCCAAAGGTGAAGGTGGAAAATGTCCAAAACAAGTTTCAAATGGGGAATTTCCTATACAAGTGTGGATTTCTTTATTATAATAATGTTTTATATATACCAGATTTTCATCCCAGGTATTAAATTGGATGTTTTTGGTTCTATCGACTCAAACGTTGCACCAACGAATTCTTGCCTACTTTTTTCTACCCATATGTCTGTGGATGGAATGTTGTATATGTATTCAACTTTGTGTCCATATTATCCCATAATGTAGTCAAGAATGCACTGAGAAATATTGTATCCCTATCTTAAATGATGCTCCTTGGTATCCCAAAGTGCACCCAAACCTGTCCAAAGAAAAAAAAATCTTCTTATTTCCTGCTTATGGTATTTTTACAGGGCGTCAAAACATACATCTTGCTAAACCTGTCAACTATCACGAAGAGGTAGTCATGTCCCTTCCTCCTTGTCATTAAACCTCCCAAAAATTCCATGGAAATGATTTCCTAAGGACGAATAGGTATAGGTAAGAGATGATATAGAGATTATTTCCTTTTGGTAGGCTTGATGGTAAAACAAATCATGCATCCTCTTATGAACCTAGCTACATGCTCTTGCATCTTGGGCTAATACACATACTTTGCAAGTTAGCCACCGTCTTCCCTACCCCAAATTGACCCACAACCTTTGAGGTGTGAGCCTCTCTAATCAGATACAAACGTTCACCTTTAGGTACACATAGATTATCCATCCTGTAGAGTAACTCATATTGGATATGGTATTCAATGGTATTGTCGCCATTTTTCACATGACTCTAGCTCTGAAACTATTGATACACCTCCTTGAATTCTTTATCCTCCAAATATGCCTCTCTATATGCATCATGGGTGAATGGCTCCATGTGCATAAGAGTCCCCAAAGATGTAATATTTGATTTGGGTGGCCTTGAAAGCATGATAACTAAATTGTTTGTGTTACCCTTCTTATACTTGATCACTAAATGAAATTTCTATAAAATCCCCATCCACTTGCAATGATTGGTGTTGTAGCTTACTTTGGGCATGCAAGTACTGTTGGGCAATTTATTTGAACAAATTGCTGCATTAAATTATCGACCAGGGAAACTCGTAAGCTTGTGATGGTGCCAGCAATATATATGCAGGAGTAGGCAACTAACTCTATGTCTAACTAAATTGTTTATGATTCAATATAATATGCAAGGGAAGTTCTCAGATAAGCAGGATCCTAACTTAGGAGGTCCTGGTTGTCCTTCCCTACAGTATCATAGAGAAATCATTCATAAAACCAGAAACTTGAAATAAAGACAAGGCTATTCAAAAGCTGAAAGTAATATATTCTATAACTCTAACTCAATTAGTTTTAAAAGAGGAATAATATTGAAATGGTTCTTGACTCAAGAAATCCACTTTCACCTCAATTACCACTTAATGAATCAGAGATTAAAACCAAGAACTTAAGATGGATAAATTATTAATGAAAGAAGCTCTTAACTTAAGAGACATGTAAAGTATTCCATTATAATTCATTCATCAATCACACACAAATCCTTAAACATCTAAGAAATGAAATGAAACAAAATCTAATATGAAATAAAATGTTTCTCTCATCCTTTTAGAGTGAGCTCAAGTCTCTTAAGAACAAGACAATTTATTCCATATACTACATTAAGGAAACCTATATCTAAAACTACAGAAATTCCATAAACACAATTTACATCTAAAACTACATAATGGAAATATATGAAAAATGAAGCTTTATTCTATTCCATTATCAATTGTATACAATGCTCTAAGAGTCCTCCCCTTGGAATGGAGGAGGTACTCCTATTTATACAATGAGAGGAGTAACAAACTCATAATGATCATCCACTAATATCTCTAACCATCTAGACACATAACCCTATCCTCCATGATCTCCTCCATAATCTTTTCCATGAGGTTTATCTTCTTAAATTCGAATTTGATCATCCAAGGCCACATAAAGATGTCTTGGAAGCTTCCTTTGTGCCTACACATGTCAACAAACTCATGCTAATTGTTAGGTATAAGTATAAGCATATTATTTTCTAAGTTTTAGCCATAAATTCACTTTAAAATATTAAGAATTAATAAACTCTGGAAAAACATAGTTATGACCCAATAATGAGGTGAATGTAATGATATGGAGGTGGAATGGAGGTGACATGAAGGTAAAATGTGAAGATATTGATGAATACTGGAGTGAAAATAGAGACTATTTTGAGGCCCAACATACCCCCAAACTGAAGGTATTGCATGTCCTCATGCAATCTATTACATTACTTTTTGGTACTTGAGCTTTGGCTTAAACTCTGCATGAGATCATTTACTTAACTTTTGCAAAGAGTTATTTTGATGAACTACAACTTGGTTGGTTCTTGTGTTTCAACCATATTTTGTTTGTTGCGTTCATTGTATGATCTTTGCATAATGATAATGTGCTTTTTATGGCAGAGTATTTTTGTTGGAATGCATCATGGTTGGTTCTTGTGTAACAACCATGATTCTATTGGCATCCAATTAACTTTTTAAATACTTTAGACAAAGCCATTTGTATGCTCATGTAATAGTAAATATATTTTGAAGGTAAGTGGGTTTAAAATGTGATATATAACTGTGGATATGAATGTGACAAAGCATGTATGTAAATGTATCCTTCCCATTAAACGGATGGCTTTGGCAATGAAAGGAAAGGAAGTGAAGTTTTTTTTTTTTTCCAAAAATTATTATTCTAACATTTCAAGGAATTTAATGGTTAAAAGTTAGAAAATAGCATACCTTAACTTACCCTTCCAAAAATAGGCGAGAGTCGTGCATGTGTGACTGCAAACTGTTGTGAAAATGGTGGATGAAAGATGGATCTGCATTGTCGTATCAGCTGCTGGATCTGCTGCTACTAGATGAAAAATCTGAGGAGTCTGCTGAACATGGCTGAAAGTTGTATCTGCTGCTGGATGATGAATCCGATGAGTTTGTTGAATATGGCTGAAAATCTATAAGGCTTGGAAGGTATACAAAATATAGAAGTTACATTTTCCTCCCAGCCTTATTTATTGACTTGTCCTCAAGTGAAATACAATGAATACCATGAATGGAAATACAATGAATGGAAATTGGCTTCATTTGCTGCAAAATATGGGTCTTCAAGTCTTCAACGCTCGATGGCACAAATCTTGCTATGTGATTAAATGTGTCGATGTCGAACATAGCAAGAAGTTGTTGACTTAGTGGCCGTTAATTAATGCCCCTAGCCAACACAAGAGCTCCCACCATTGATTCCAATGGGAGTCAGGATGCCTAACACATCTTTGTAGGTACGAATAAATTTGTCGTGGTCGAGTCACCTACAAGATCCAACGAACAAGGGATATTAATGTACTCCCATTGTTCATTGGCAAGAGTACTTGCCATTAAGGCATGCAAGCCTCTAGGTGTTTTTTCAATGATACTTAGACTCTAGGACTTTTACTCAAGCAGGGTTTTATTGGCGGAAATGAAGGGGAATCGTGATGAGAAGAAAAATGGCAATAGGCTTGTAAAGATGTAAGGAAATGCATGATGTATGAACAAGAACTCTTGCTGTGAAAAATGGATATGGAAATGTCATGCGTTATAGATGTACAATTGATGGGATTCAAAATCTTTTCAGAAAGGGAGGTGGAAGGTAATGGTTGTGGAGATGGATTTGTCTTGAGAATTTTTTTCATGAATTTTGTCTTTGGAAGACTAATTGTCGTCACAATGTAGTCTCCGTAATGATCGCTTTGTCGTCCTGTAACCTGTAAAAAAAACTTGACAAAAAGAAACATAAGTGTATTCAAGAAGGAATGCGCATTTCCTTCATGATTCTTACGCAAAAATTTTATACCAAATAAAACAAATTAAGGACAATCAAAGGTGTTGAAATTGACTTAATCATGATATTAAAATCAATCCATTCTTAAAAATAACCATGAAAAATAATACTCCCTGTCAGATAACTCATGAAATGTGCTTCGCAATTCTGTTATGTAAAGCATACAAGAACCATGTGATGAGTTTATACCATCTCGATGCTATCGAAATAGAATTGAATCCTCCAATTGATTTTTAAAATTTGTTTCCAAGTGTTCCATTATTTATTTTCAAATCTACGTGAATTTTGTGAAAAGTGTGTTTATTTTTTTATTTTTTATTTTTCCCTTGTACCAACTGTTGCGGTTTCATCCAATTCCATTATTCTCTCAATATGCATTTCACCAAAGTTTTTTTTTTTTATGCCAATGTTCTTTACTTTATAAAATGCCAATATTTGCCCCTCAAATCCTTCAAAACAACTACTGTCACAAAACACAATTTTTTTTTTTTTTTTTTTTTTTTTTTAATAAAAATCATAACCTAACAATATATTAATTCAATCATATAACAATAAACATAACAACAATTATATACAACAAATTAAAAAAATAATAACAAACTACAACTATAACAATTAATACAATTATATCAATATATAATATATTAATATAATTAATATATTAATACATTAATATATTAATACAAATATAACAAACCTTAAATAACAAACATAGACATCAACTTATAACAAATTACAATTAACAAAAGAAAAATAAAAATAAAATAAAAATTTACAACTATATTAATATAATTATAACAATATATTAATATATTAATATAATTAATATATTAATATAATTAATATTAATATATTAATACAATCATAGCAAATCAAATATTAACTATAAAAAGAAATTATAACAAATACAAATCAAAACAAATCAACATTAACTAAAAATATATAAATATGAATCAAAACAAATAAAAAAACATAACATATAACATTAAATACAAAACAAATTAAAACTAAAAATTCAAACAAACCAAAAGAAATGGAAAAAAAAACGGATCTGGGCGCAATATGTTAAATTGTGATTGAAAGAACCTCAATTTTCTCCTAAACCGCTGCAAATTTCAGGAAATTTCTCACGAGTCACCTAATTACCCCTGTTCTGGAAAAAACCCATGTCTCAGTTTTTTTTAATTCATCTTAGTTTGCTCAGAAAATCCATTTTAAAATCGCGTGTTGAAACTGATGCGATTTCGTGAAGCTTTTGGCAATAGAAATCAATTGCTGTGCATGGTAATGGAGTCCAGCATACAAAGGTAAAGAATTTAAGGAATGAAATAAATCTTTTGATCTATATTTGATTGTCATTCACGCCAACAACTTGACAATGTGTTTACAATGAAAGAGCAAATTCAGAGTTGTGATTTTTTTTTTTTTCTGTGAGAACTAATCAACTCTTAAGGCAATTACCCACTATTTACTGCATCCATTCTACTCCACCCACCTTTTCTTATTGGAGGATTTCAGTCTCCAGTTAAGGTCGGTACGCAGATCAATTTTTCAGCAAGAGTTTTTTTTATTTGAATAAATCAATTGATTTTCTGATCTTCCTGATCGCACGAAGCGCAGGAAGAGAGCATACTCATCGCTTGATTTGTTTTTATTTATGCAGGGGGGTGTTTTTGAAATGACGAAATTTAAAAACTAGCTAAACATTAAAACATCAGAAAATTCAAACTTAAACTCCTTTGCGAAGATCCTGCTGTCACCAGGGTTCACAAATTATTTTGTCTAAAGAAAAATGCTAGTACTAAATTAAATTTCTAATGCCTAATCCCTTAGCACCATCCGCGGCAACGGCGCCAAAATGTTGGGCAATTTATTTGAACAAATTGCTGCATTAAATTATCGACCAGGGAAACTCGTGAGCTTGTGATGGTGCCAGCAATATATATGCAGGAGTAGGCAACTAACTCTATGTCTAACTAAATTGTTTATGATTCAATATAATATGCAAGGGAAGAGGCTCCTAACTTAGGAGGTCCTGGTTGTCCTTCCCTACAGTATCATAGAGAAATCATTCATAAAACCAGAAACTTGAAATAAAGACAAGGCTATTCAAAAGCCGAAAGTAATATATTCTATAACTCTAACTCAATTAGTTTAAAAAGAGGAATAATATTGAAATGGTTCTTGACTCAAGAAATCCACTTTCACCTCAATTACCACTTAATGAATCAGAGATTAAAACCAAGAACTTAAGATGGATAAATTATTAATGAAAGAAGCTCTTAACTTAAGAGACATGTAAAGTATTCCATTATAATTCATTCATCAATCACACACAAATCCTTAAACATCTAAGAAATGAAATGAAACAAAATCTAATATGAAATAAAATGTTTCTCTCATCCTTTTAGAGTGAGCTCAATTCTCTTAAGAACAAGACAATTTATTCCATATACTACATTAAGGAAACTTATATCTAAAACTACATAAATTCCATAAATTCATATTCTACATTAACACAATTTACATCTAAAACTACATAATGGAAATATATGAAAAATGAAGCTTTATTCTATTCCATTATCAATTGGATACAATGCTCTAAGAGTCCTCCTCTTGGAATGGAGGAGGTACTCCTATTTATACAATGAGAGGAGTAACAAACTCATAATGATCATCCACTAATATCTCTAACCATCTAGACACATAACCCTATCCTCCATGATCTCCTCCATGATCTTTTCCATGAGGTTTATCTTCTTAACTTCGAATTTGATCATCCAAGGCCACATAAAGGTGTCATGGAAGCTTCCTTTGAGCCTACACATGTCAAAAAACTCATGCTAATTGTTAGGCATAAGTATAAGCATATTATTTTCTAAGTTTTAGCCATAAATTCACTTTAAAATATTAAGAATTAATAAACTTTGGAAAAACATAGTTATGACCCAATAATGAGGTGAATGTAATGATATGGAGGTGGAATGGAGGTGATATGAAGGTAAAATGTGAAGATATTGATGAATAATGGAGTGAAAATAGAGACTATTTTGAGGCC